>VWZF01006214.1:942038-1321284 GCA_013396755.1 Sclerurus mexicanus | reverse complement strand
CCCCGCCGCGGAGCGTGCCGGGGCCGTGCCCGTGGTCGTGCCCGCCCCGGCGTTGCCAGGGCCCGGGCGGGCAGCGATGGTGAAGGAAACCATCCGGGTGTACGCGCGGGTGAAGCCCCTGGGCAGGCGGCAGCAGGCGGGGGTAGGCGGGGGCTGTGCCGGCGGTGCGGACGGGCCGGCGGGGCCCGCCCGGGGCAGGGCGGTCGGTGCGCGGCAGCGACGAACCACGGCCCCGTCCTGCGCTGCCAGGCCCTCGGAAGTTCGTGAAATCAAGCTCAGGCTGTGGCTGCGTGGGGAAGGGGCTTCTTCCCAGCGTGGTTGTCAGGGAAGGGCTCCGCGGGGAAGCGCTTGGCGCTGGTGTCCGGGGTGACGCGGTTCAGCGCCCGCCGGGCGTGGGAGGGGAACGCGTGGCTCCCGGCCTCGCTGCGCTTGCAGGGGATAATGAAGATAATGAAAAGTCTTCCGCAGAAACCGTGCATTTTAGGTCTCTAAATTGTCTTCTCGTTTTAAACCAGCTGAGCTCACTTTGTCCTAGCCTTTCCTAATGTAGTCTTCCAAGGTTGGGTTTTTGTTCTTTTTTTTTTTTTTTTGGAGAGGTTTGTGTTTGGGGCTGTGCTTTGTTTTTTATAACACAGTAGATATTAAAGTGGTTTAGTAAGCAAGTATGTCAAAGAGGCTTAGCTTTTCTTTCACGTGTGATTGAAGTGTTTACGTGGTGACAGGATAATGTTGGTATCTGCTGCTTCTGTTATATAATAGCCGAAGGAGAATCTGCTCAAATATTTAGTGAAATGTGCACAAAATTTTTCTTCAGGCAGTTACAGGTGCTAAACTTACATAGATGTTACATCTCAGTGTTACGCTGTTCTGTTGGTGAACTTATTCTGTGAATTCATATCCATGCTTGTTAGAGTTACTCGGTTGATGTTGAGGAGGAACCTCTGTCCAGTCTGGAGATTACTGTGCCACGTGACTTAGCAGATGGGTTCGTCAATAATAAACGAGAGAGCTACAAGTTCAAGTGAGTAAAAGTGTTATTTTTGCATCTCCTGCCTTTAGTGGTTGATAACTCTATGTGTAGTGATGCAGATGTATGAAAATAAACCTATCTATACAAAAACTTATATTTTTAGACTTTTCCTGATTCTATACAATTCCCTTAACAACAGGAATACTTCAGCATATGCTTTTTACCACAACAAGTTTGACAGCATTGACTAAAGTTGTGGTACTATTGTCTGTCCATTGCAAGTCATTATACATTTTTAAGTCTCAAAGGTTGCATTTTCATTCACCAGTTCTTCCATTTTTACTGCTTGTTTTAAATTTGCATATGAAGACTGAATGCGGGACTGTGTGTTCTCGTGTGATCTAATGAGTTGTCATAGGCTGGCTAAAGAAACACTCTGTCTAGAAAGAGTGTTTTAAACACAAGCAAAACAAGGTAAAAGACCCCAGAAATTGGTAAAACAAAACCTTGCATTTGAATGTAAATACTTTTTGGGAACTTAAAATCACGACCAGCAATATCAATCAAATATTTTTATCATTTCAACAGAAAACTTTGAGGCAACACTTTAAAGCTTTGATGATGAATAAGACTATTTATATAATCACCTCTAATTATGAGGTTGAGGCTGTCTTTTTCCAAGTTGGATATTCTTTATTTTTTTGTCATAATAAACAAGTAAATTTGTTGCTTTGTGTATTAAAAAAGAGAGCCCCAGATAAACATCTGCAGTTCACACGGATGTCATTTTACATCAGCAAAGGAAATTTGCTTGGGAAGAGAGGAGTTGCCCTCTCGAAGTAGATTAATATGCACCACTAGGCTAGGTTGCCGATGCCCAAGCCTAACTTATTAAATGTTGATTTTTGTTCTGACTTTATAATTTATTAATATGTCTGTAGAAATGGATTTTGAGAAACACTGTGCTTTATGACCCTTAAGACAAAAGTAATTATGTGCAGTAAGCATTTATTTTTCCTCCATAAAACTCATGCTTTCATGCAGTGTATCTATCCTGGTCACCTCAAACATTATTCTCTTTTGTTCCTACTGTTTTATGTAGGAATTGAACACAATTGGTTGTGTTACTTGACTGATTAAGCGTTACCAGGATAGCATCTATCCATTTATGTTTTGTGTATTGCATTTATCTGCAATACGGTACAGATTGAATGGGTCAGCACGGTGCCTTTCTGTATACCAGGTGTCTGCAATGTCTTTCTACATACCCTGGGACATTCTGTGTGAGTGTACAGTTCCAAACAGGGGGAACAACACAGCAGGGCACCAGCAGTGCAAGAGGTTTCTGGAATATATGAATTACAACTTCCTAACATGATTAAAAAGCTGATCAGTGGAAAAACTCTGCTGCACCACATACTTGGAAACATGTAGGAACTGACGAGGCATATTAAACCTGGGAGTAGCCTAGGTTGCAGTGGCCATGAGGTAGTGAAATTCAGGATACTGAGAGAAGGGAACAATGCAAAAAGTAGGATCACAACCCTGCATGCCATGAATGCAGACTTTGGCCTGTTCATAGACTTGATTGAAAGAATTCCACGAGGCACAGCCCTGTAGAGAAGTCCAGGAAAACTGGATGATTTTCAAGGATCACCTCCTCCAAGCTTAAGAATGGTTCATTCAGGTGAACAGCAAATAATTCAAAGGCAGCAGGAGGCCTGACTGGATGAGGAAGCAGGTCCTGACTAAAAGGCAAAATAAAAGGAAGTGTGAAAGATGTGGGAGCAGTGTGAGGTGACCCAGGAAGACTGTGTGAGGAATGGGATCAGGAAAGCCTAGATAAGCCCACAATGAGGGTTGTTGAAAATGAGCTGAGCTGCTGGGCTGAGAGGGAGGGTTGCATCAGGGACTCGGAGGGCTGTCATCCGTGGCAGCTGGATGCCAGTCACTAGTGTGGCCAATATGAGGGTCCAGGACTGCTTAACATTAAGGACCTGGGTGATAGGACCAGGTGTAGCTTCAGCAAGTTCACAGACAATGTGAAACTGGAAGGGTTGGTTGACGCACCAGATAGTTGTGCTGCCTTTCCTGCTGACCGTGAGACAAGAGAAATGAGTCTATAGAAATCTCATGAAGTTCAACAAAGTGAAATGCCAAGTGCTGCTGCTGGTGAGGAATAACCAGGGAAGGCTCAAGGCTGACTGAAAGCAGGCTTACAGACCTGGAATCCTGGGAGACAAAACACTGAACATAGTTCAGCAATACACCATTTGCAGCAAAGGAGGCCAACAGCCTCTGGGCTGCATGAAGAAGAGCATTGCCAGCACATTAGGGAAGTTGATACTTCCCCTCATCAACACCAGTGAGATCACATCTGGAGTACTGTGTCTGGTTCTGGGCTCCAGCAAAGGGACAGAAAGATGATTAAGGGACTGGAGAGCCTGATGTATTAGTAGAGACTAAGAGACCTGGGGCTGTTTACCCCAGAGAAGGCTCAAGGTGATCTTATCAATATATGTAAACACATCATGAGGAGAGGGGGAATAAAGAAGGTGGAACCAGATGCTTCTCAATGGTGCCCATGGACAGGACAAGAATTAATGGACACAAATTGAAATACAGGAAATATCATAGAATCACAGGATGGCTTGGGTTGGAAGGAACCTTAAATATCATCCAGTTCCAACCCCCCCTGCCATGGACAGGAAACCTTCCACTAGACTACTCTTTTTCAGTCTGAAGCCATTCCCCCTTGTCCTGTCACTACATGCTTGTGTAAAAAGTTTTTTTCAATCTTTCTTGTAGCCCCCTTTCAGTACTGGAAGGCCACACTTAGGTCACCCCAAAGTCTTCTCTTGCCAGGCTGAAAAATCCTAATTCTCTTAGCCTTTCTCCATAGGAGAGGTGTTCCATCCCCCTAATCACCTTGGTGGGCCTCCTCTGGGCTATCTCCAGCAGGTCTATGTCCTTCCTGTCCTGGGAACCCCACTATGAGGTGATCAAATACTGGAACAGGTTGCCCAGAAAGGCTATGGAGCCTCCATATGTGGGGATACTCAAAACCTAACCAGACAGACCCGTGTTCTAGCTGACTGTCCTTTGAGCAGGCAGTTGGAGCAGATAGTCCCTTCCAACCTCAAGAATTTTGATTCTGTAAGACAACTTCAGGTATTTTATATAGAAAGTGACCAAACATTGAATTAAATATCTCCTTGTGACCTATAGTAATTGTGCAGCAGAATGAAGGAAATAGCTATGAAAAAATGTGAGCCTGGCTGTACTGGTGGGATGCTGTATTTGGTTATAGTGTAATCTATTTATCCAGGATTCAGTGTGGTGCCAGTTACAAACACTGATTCTCTTGATAGATTTAAAATACGGTTTATTTTTTTCTAAGCCACATCATTTTATCAGAGGATTTTATTGTACAGATCTCGTCAAAGCAGCTCTGTGTACAGCCTATTTATATACAATAGCACAACAGCAAGCTGTGGTTAAGACTACAGGGAAAACATTGTACTAAGTTATGTAAGCCTAATGATGTAAACATTGACTATTGCAAACACAAACAAAAATGTATGAATCAAGTAGTGTTTTAACATTCTAAGCAATTATTATTTGCTTAATATTTTCAGATTTCAGAAAATTTTTGATCAAGAGGCAAAACAAGATGTGGTTTTTGACAGCATTGCCAAACCAGTAGCAGAATGGTACGTTTTGATCTTGGAAGTCATCAGGGTGAAGCTACTTTTGCATTTGTTGTATTACTTGGAGGAGAACTGGCAAGTCTTTATCTTATTGTTGTTACAGTGGATTGATATTTTATTTTTCTAAATACTGACCTGTATGAATCTAGGGGATATACAGTCCCCTGAGAATTTTATGTATGCTAAGGTTCCATTTTTGACTCCTGAAATAGCAGTGCTACTGTTGCTTCTTTTGTTTATAGCCATAATAGAAATCCATGTCTGATTCTTTTTTTGGCTATAATATAACCTCACTTCATTGCCTTAGAAAAGTATTACCAATATAGTTTCATGAAGAGGTAAACTTAATGAAAATCTTATTCCCTCCCCTCACCCCATTTAGTTTTCATTAAGTTAGAGTTGCTCATTAATACCTGTGGAGATATTCCTAAATTTTGCCCTCATTATTTTTGTCTTAACATGTAAGGCAGTGTTTTGGACACTGATTTTGTTTTTCACCCTCATTTAATAACCAAACACTGCTCATATTTGACAGTTTTCGAAAACAAGCAATTAAGATGGATGAAGCCCTTTGCATCCCTTGTATGGAGTGAATGCCACTCTGAAACAGGTGGATTTTCCAATATGCCATTCCCTTTGCTCAATTTATTGTCCGTATTGCTGATGTTTATACTGATTTTAGTGTGTGGGGGTGAAAAACCTTGCTGCAAGAAGCAGAATTTCTGCATAATGTTTGCTTATCTGCTCAGAAACCAAACTTGTCGTGAGTTGAGAGGTATTACTTTATGTCCCAACTTCTTTCTCATATGTTATCTGACCCAACAGTTGGTTTAAACTATGATTCTGCAAGTTATTCCTCGATCTGTTTCACTGTCCTGTGTTTAGCACTGTGGGAAAACAGACATGCTCAGCTGGACACTAAGCCTTTCTGAAGTTGCTACTTCAGAAAAAAAATCTCCCTCTCCATAATTTCATTTTCTTCCCCCTCCTCCCCCCATTTTCTTCTTTAAAGTCCCACATAAAGCAGAAGGGTAATTGACAGTGAAAATGAAGAGCCAGTGAATCTGAAACCTTATTAGAATAAGTTAGACTTAAAAATAAATTTTGTTATGATATTTTCTCACCCAAAAGAGACTGATTTGTTTACCTGACATCATGACATATAGCTTCATATTAGCTCACACACTTAACTTTAAATATTTCTGGGTTTAATGGTGACTGCAGAATAAAAAAGTCTTTTTCTTATTTTAGTATGCTTGGGAAAAAAGGGATTAAAAATCTCATTTTTACATGCTATGAATTTCATTATCCTCAACAAAAGCTCAGAGTATCAAAATTAACTAGCAACAGATTGGCTAATTTTTTTTTTCCCTTTGGAGTGTTTTGTTAGAATATGGAAAGGTTTTCCAGTTGAATAATTCATTTATACAGTGCTCTAATAAACAGGAAGTGGTATTCTTTTTCTTCGTTTCAGTGTTGGCTGATACAAGACTTTTATATATTAATTTTCTTCAGAATTATGTAGACTTTATTATGCGGACTTTAGTTATGGGGTTTAGATATTTTTGAGTACTTGAAAGTATTTAAATGCTGTTAAAATCAGTGTTATTTAGGTATATAGTTATCTCCAAATAGCCAAGTCTTTAATGCTAAAATTGATCTATAAAATCATTCTTAACAAAATCAAGATTTTGCCTCTGAGTGTTATAATGTGCTAAAGCTTGTATTGTAATTGATGTTTGTGTTGTTATTGATAATACTGAAGGTAATTTTACTTGTGTTTTTGTAATAGAGTAGGCAATAGCAGAAGTATGTTCATGTTTCTCATACACTTCTTTAATCTTTTACCTTTTTTTAGGCAAAAATAAGTATTTCAAAATGTCTTCAAAGTCATGAGGTTCCTTGGTTAATGGAGTCCTAAACTGGGCCTGAAATTTATTTCACTCTAGAGTTAGGGACTCAATTGTCTTTTCCATTGTGGGACAGTAAGAATTGCCCTGTTTCTCTGAAAGACCACAATTTTTCATGGCAAAATGTTCTTCATGATTTGTTTCTTTCAAAGTCAGCATTCTCTTGCATGAAAAAGCTGTTACAAATGCACACCTTTCTCTTGGAGTCACTCTACTAAGGGAGCAGTTTTTGTGTGTGTGTTGCCAGGGAAGAGAAAGCAGCAGGGAAGTATCAATGAAATAGTTCAGTAACATTCTAAGGCTCCTTGCCATGCATACTGACAGTCCCGAGAACGTTCAGTTACAGGCTTGCATGCTCAGAAAAAAAAATCCTGGGCATTGTTTAAACTAAAACCACCAATGCAACGCTCAGGATTCTGAAATCTTTCTAGTTTGTTCTTGGATGGATGGAAATTGAATACAACTTTCTTGTCTTGCCCTCACCCCCTTTTTAAGTGTGTTTTCTTTGATGTTGGGCCACTACTTTTCTTTCTTTAAGTCCAGTTACATTGTCATCTTGCCTGTGGTTTCAGAGACACCAGACATTAGTTTAATTTGCTTCTTCAGTCAGAAGTGCCTGGCTCTGCAAACCATTATAAGCATGTGATTTGCTTGATCTTTTTTATTCCTTTTTTTTTTGAATCCTTGAGTCATCTCTTGCATGGTTTCTTTTTATCATTTGATTGTGCTTTCCCCTTTTTATTTTAAATGTATGTTCTTGATAATATTTTTTTGTGCATAGTCAACTTGATGTTTAAGAAGCAGCACTAATTCTGTTATTCTGTCAAAAATAGAGAAAATAAAGAAGATCTTACTTTTACAGTTTGCTAATGATTGAGCATTGCTTTAGCCTCACAACAGAACAAGGCTACCCTTAAGATGTTTCAAATATTAGTGTTATGATTATTAATGCAATCAGAAATTAAGTAGAAAATATTAACTGCTTTGAATTAGTTTTGTTTTCAGTTCTAATATCGTCAATATTTTGGTATTAGATTTCTTGATTTATTAAAGAATAACATTTGAAAATATTTTCTCTTCAGATGTCTCATGCAAGTGAGAAACACCTCAGCTGTTTATAAACCTAGTGACAGTCACCTGTGTTCTTTTGAAAGGTCTGACAGCCTCCAGGATGATGCTCCCATTGCTGCAGGTTCTGGTTTCTTCTCATGAGCTGTGCTTATCCTAAGAATTCGCATCTGTAATATATAAACTACTTCAGTTTACACTCTTCTGTTTGTTTGAAGGCTGTGGGGTTTTTTTCTGCTGCTTGTTCTTGCTGAAAAGGTAGTAAATATTATTAACAATAATCCATTTTGGACCTGGATATATTTGTCTCATGGTATTGAAAGCAGTGGTTTGGTTCTTGTGCATCACAAAAGTAGAATCTGTGTATAGTAAAAGGACACTTACTGTTTTGGATGTCAGCTACAAACAAAATTGGCTTCAAATTCCCTCTAAATTGAGAAATTGGACAGTAATGTTAGCAGTTCTTGCTGGAAGTGAGTACAATTATGAGACAATAAAAAGTGAAAAGCATCACTGATGTTTCATTTCAAATGACTACTAATTGCTTGTTTTTGGTTTGACTTAAATTGCACAGCTTAGAATTATCCAAGAAGGCTGCTTATTATAAATTACAATTTGACAGCTTTGATTCAGAGTATCTTTGTGCCACTTGTCTGTTATGGTGGAATTCTAAATATATTTAAAGATCTTGGTTGAACTAAGAAATTGTACTACTTTTTTTTTTTTTCTTTAGGAAAGTCCTTTTGAAATTTCTAAGGAAACTTGCCTGCACTAAGCTCTCAAAAACAGTTGCATGCACATTTGAAAATTGGTTTTGTTTTTAAAAATGAGGCATTACCAATTTAGATTTGTTTTACAAATCTGGCAAACACATAAAGAGAAAATGTCATATTGAGATACTCTGTTTATTTTAATTAAAAGAAAATTTAGTCTGAGCTCCAAGCGATAGAAGATACCTAAAAACTGGGTCTCTGAAGACAGATTCTCTCTGAAAAGTTGTTTTCCAAATCCTGCAAATTGACTTCTTCCTTCTTTTTATCTTCAGTATCACTTCTGGTAGCTGATTTTGTGAGGACTTGTGTTGATTTTAATTTTTTTTTAAATAACCATGAATTAAGGTTTCCAGAAATAGAAAGACTGAAAGTGGGGGACATTGGTAGAATATTTCAGGTTGCCAAGAACTGAGATGAGAAGAGGGCAAACAGTAACCCAAAATCAAAATACTGGTGTTTTCTGCTTTTTTTCATTAGTTTAGTACTTTAATAGTTATTGAATCTTTTTTCATATACATGCCCTTATGTTACTACTTATTTAAAATGAAGATGGCAGAGCTCAAATTAAAATAACAATATGAAGTTGAAATAAACTAACAAAATCAAAGCAATTACGTCTTTAAGCTGAAAGTTGTTTCTTGTTTCCAGAATTTTCTCTTACCTATATATAAATACTTAAAAAATTTAGTCTTTACTTAATAAGGCTTTTTTTGTTATTTTATTTATTCATATTATAAACTTAGTAAAAAACTTTCACTTTGAACTTTTTCAACAAATCAGAATAATTAGGTGAGAAGGAATCTCTGTAGGTCATCTGGTCCAACCTCCTAAGCAAAATAGGTTGTGTTAGATCAGGTTTCCCCGGCCTTTGTCCAGCAGAGCTTCGAAAATGGCCAAAGCTAGGGATCCCCCAGTCCATCTAAACACCTGTTCCAGGGTTTAATTGCTCTTCTGTGAAGAATATTTTCATTATACCCATTTGGAGTTTCTTCTCTTGTAATTTGTGGCTAGTGCTTTGTGTTCTACCGCTGTAAGCCTCTGGGAAGAGTTTGAGTCCATCTCTGTAACAATGCATTGCATAAGGTGGTAATTAGGTACATATTAGGTACATATATGGTAATTAGTACATATATGGTTTTCTGTGCTCTAGATTGATAGAAAACAGTTCCCTTGGCTTCGCCTTGTGTTGATGTGCTGCAGCCTGAACTAAATGGTTTTATCAGGCTCACTTCCATTTCTTTAGAGCATTTTTGTTCTACTGAGGAACCCAAAACTGGAGACAGAACTCAAGAAGAAGAGTTTCTTTTCTTTTTTGCAAATTTTGATGGTAACTGTTCTGTTTGATTCAGCAAAACCACTGCATTAGCAGAGGAAGCAGAGTCCTTCGTTATACTTAGTCAAGAGCCTCCCTAAAGTCTCATTAACAATGTGCACAGAAACAAATGAAAAGTTCTGCGTCCATAAACTTTAAATAGAACAAATGATCTTCACTGGAAATGAAAACAAAATGTAGTCAGAAAAACCAACCACAATAAAACAACCTCAGTCTGCTTTCAACCCCTGTCTGCTGTCACTGGGCTTTATACCACTATTTATATTGTCTGAGATACTCAAGGACAAAGTACTGAATGATATTTTAGACTGTAGTAACTACCCATAAATTGTCTAGCTCTCACTTGAGGAATTTCTCACTTGAGGAATGCTAGGCAGTTGTAAACATATCTATTAATTTAAGTGGAATTGCTTCTATGAGTTACACTTCTGTATCGCACCCTGTATTTAGGAATAAGACATCTTTCAGGCATGAGACAAGGCAGTGGAGTGACTGGAAATGCCAGTACATAACTCTTTAACAGCCATTAATTTAAATAGGGGTCTAAAATGAATTTTCAACTGAAAAGTTCATATCTCACTGTGCACATTTTTAAATTACTACTAACTAGGAACAAGTTAGAACATGCAAGTTAATTGATAAATGAGTCAGAATATTTGAGAGGAAAATCCACACGGTGTTGCTCTCTTTTACATTCATACTAGTCGTTTCTAGAAAGAATTGTCCTATGCTTGATAGTTGATATGAAGTTGTACTTTACAGCTTCTGCTTAGCAACATTGTGAGGGAAGAGGCTGGGTTTTTTGGACATAGCTGAAAAAACCCAATAATCCACTGAAACCCTAAGCCCAGTCTTCTTTTTTCCCAGCTATATTGGTTTGTCTAATACACGATGCTACCTCTCTAAATAGCTTTTTCTTTCTTACACATTTAGAGTATCATAGTTGCAGCTACAGTGGTACAGCATGTTATTCTTTCTCAGTGTTATTGACTAAGTCTTTATATGTAATGACCATTTCTTTTTAACTTTTTTTTTCCTCTGAACTCTAAGGACTTATTTTTTTTTGACTGTCTTACCACTGATAAGGGAACTTTAAAAATATTGAACCCTTGCTATTTCAATCAATTGCTGATTTAATTTTCTTATCAGTTTTTCAAAGTCCAAAGTGCAGAAGAGGAAGCATGTTATAATTCACTTTTCATAAAGCCAGAACTGATTTTCTTGAGAAAGTATCATTATATAAGCTTTTGTGTAACAGTACTTGGGTTATTAAGTGGTTTTAAGGTTTGTACTGAAAGTGGATTATTTAAGGAACATTTACTCCAGTTTTCTATTTTTATCTTATATCTCTTCTTCAAAATAAGAAAAATATTAATATTAAGAGTATTCCATGTTAATTGGAAAAAATAATTTGTAGAATGTATGCTGGGAGTTTATAAAATATTAGAAGTACTTTCGATGCATGCAGATAAGTGTAAATCCCATCATGTGTTTAAGTATTTATACCAGAAAAAAATCTGCATCAAATTGTCACATTAAAACTCAGTGACATATTGGAAAAATGAATTAAATAAGCTGTGCATCATGGTCTTAATGAGGATTTGCAGGTGGACAACTCTTTTCCAGTGGATATTTCAGTATTCTGGTTAGAGAGATAGTAAAAGTATTGCAATTTCGGTCTCAAACATTGTCACAGTGGGAGGTTTTTTGGGAGTCTGTGTGATACATTTGAGGTAAAACTTGAATATTTTGGGTTCATCCCATCATGTCATGAACCTATGATTAGGTTTATTTAGCAGTGGGATCAAATCAATCTCCTTAGTCAGTTGTGTGCACAAACTGCCTTTCACTTGGAACAGGTGTGCTTTCAATTCTAAGCAACATAGAGGATGTATTCAGTACTTTTTCTTTGTGTTTAAACTTGTTTCTATTTAGCTTTGTTAGGTAAAGTACAAGCCATCGTATTTCTGTAAGCCAGCAATAAGTTTTCAGTGCTTGATCCAAAAAGAAACATTCAGTTCTTTGAGTAAAATGTAAGAAGAGATCTAAAATTTTTCTATTATATAATCATCTTGAAGAGGACATATGATTAGATTAGAAACTATAATGTAGAATAAAAGGATAAAGAAGATTTAGGAATGTAATAAAACAATAATTTTTGATACATTAGGAGTTGTTTACCTGCAACTAATGCTTTTATTTCCTCCCCACATATCTTATTTTGATTTCCACCAAGCATAACCTTTTTGTACAATTTTGTGTTGATTAATGATACCGACTTTACTAAACAGAACTGCTTATTACATAAATACTTCTTGATGAGTTCATAATATTTAGCAGGTAATCATTATGTTTCCTCACCAATGTTTTGATTTAAATTGACTTTTCTTACAGTGATGAAAAACAGAAGTCTAACATTCATCATTCAACACACCTTTAAATACAGTAAACATATGTAAACATAACCACATAGACATGTTTCAATTTCAAATTAATATAGCCAGAAAACCTTACAATTTTTTTCTTGTATTCAGTTTTCTGATATGTGAGACTTCATATGATTTGTCCACGTGTGTTTTCACTGAAACACAAAAGTAAATATACAATTAAAAAATGTATACTTACCAAGTATTCATATAATTATCAATTATCCTACAAAATCTGGGAAATCCCAATATTCTGGCATCCTGAGTTATAACATTAAGATTCAATTTGTTTAGTTCTTCTGCTCTGTTTGAATTTGCAAATTTTGACGTTTTGGAGCCTTTCTTGACAGTCATGATACCAAGATCTTCCACACTTAATAACAAGGCATGAACACAGCTCAGTATGTTAAATGAGGTTGAAATATGATTCTTTGCAGACCTACTGTATATCTGTGTTTTCCCTGAAATGTCATCTTTTTCTGGAAATCTTACCTTCACAGATTTTGAGGTCACGGACAGGTTTCTTTGGGACTTCTTTACATGCAGAAATTCAGGCCAATTATACTTCTCCTCATTCAATAGATCTTATTGTTCACAAGTACGAACTTCAACAAGTCAGACTTACTGCTCGTGCACATGACGACTTAGGTTTTTTCTTTACACATTTAAGCTGGTCCATATTTTCCACCAGAAACATGGCAGACATGGTTGTAAAGGAGTAAATGCAAAGCTGAATCAACAAGTTTTTTGTTAGAAATTCACTTTTTCATAGTTGTTGTTCTTGTTATAAAAACCAGTTCTATCATACAGTGTTACAAATGTATGCCTCCATGTTTTAGTGAATAGTGAAAATGAACCCTCCAAATTTCCTAATACAATAGAACAAATATACAGTTTTGGAGAAGTTTTTAGTCATCATATTTTAAAAAGTTATTTTTCTCCGTAATAGTCTTTTATCAGTTCTAGCTTGGTGTTAATAAAATGAAGAAGACCCTCCAGGAACTCTGATAACCAGAAGTTTGCTAAAATATGTTGGTGACAGATTTCTCCAGGAACATTTTAGCTAATCTGACTGGAAGTATTCCATGAACGTCTGAACAGACTGCTATACAATGTTATATAAGTGCATGAAACATCTTTTCTACAAAGCCTCTCTTTGGATTATGTGTCTTTGATGTGTTTTGTTTGAAGTGGTAAAGAAACAATTTATTCAACAAAATGTCTTTCAGAGAAAGCTGAATATGCAAAGAAAAAGAAAATATGCAAAGTTCTGGATATTCTGGTAATACCAAGGAGGCATCACTGAAAACATCCCTTTCATGAATGATTTTTATGTATGCCTAGTTTAGTTTTCACATGGCTACCATCACTATCCATGGCAACCTGTGTAGTTTCAAATACTAAGTTTAACAAAAGTTTGGGATTTTTGTTCAGAGAATCTGAGGAGCAGAAAGATGCAGGCTTTGCCTGTGTGAACTGCTGTCTTGCAAAGTAGGTTTTGCTGAACAGGGAGAAAAGAACTGCTGATTCCCTGTCACCTTTTGCAGAAAAGAATCAGTTCCACTAGTGTTGGGGCCAGCTTTAATTTGCAAATGAGAATCTTCAAGGATCCCTTTAGTGGATTCTGTGTAGAAAATACACTCTCTTTTTGTCATGTCATAATAGGTGTTGGCCAACTTTTTTTGGTAACTGCTGTGATTTTATTTCAGGATGAAAAGGAGAATGTGTGTTTTCTGCTCACTGTACTAAGTTCTACCACCTGAGGGACCCTTCACTTTACCAAGGATAATTATGCAGTATAGTTTGGTGTTGTTTTTTTTTTAAACAATATTTTATGTGTGGCTAAAGGTTTGTGAAACTTTATGGTTTTTTTATTTTCCTAAAGAAATTGTGCATCTTGGGTTGAAAACACTAAGCACATATCTTAAGCTTCCTGAATATTTAGTATATGGATATTGGTTTAATTGAGCTGTACTGATGCACTGCAAGAAATATAAGAAATGTATGAAGCAAATAGCACAAGGAAAACTCACTTTCACAGCTGTTTTGACAGCAAACAGTATATGATATTTGATCCTATGACATATGAGGTGGTTCTAATCAACAGCTTTTTCTGAAGTATAAAGATGTCAAGTTAATAGCTTGTAGCCACACCTTTTCTACTTTTTACACACATTGCAAAACATACCTTTAGGAACTTTAAAGAAGGGAAGGAGTAAGAAAGCTTAAAAACCCAAAATGCTAAATCTGAAGAGCCAAAGAGCTCTTCTCTAAAAGCAGGAGAGCAACTGTACTGCATCAGACCAAAGTTCCACCTAGTGCACGTTACCTCTCACAGGGACTAACAGACAATGCTCAAAGGAAAAACACACAAAGCATGTGGAGCTGCTTCCCCCATGTATCCTGTTAGTCTTTAGTCATTTGTAGTTTAGGGACTTTGTTTCCTCCATTAGCAGCCCTGAGAGAAAATTTTTCTTGTGATTTAATCCAATCTCTGCTGAGGCCTGTATGAAACTTCAACATCCAAAACGTGGTGTGGCAGAGTTCCACAGCTTAACTGCATTTTGCATGAAGAATTGTTTCCCTTTGCTTGTTTAATCTGCCATCTCTGAACTTCTGTTGATACCTCCTACCTTCTGACAACTCATTACTGTCTTCAGCATTCAGATACTGTGACAATGGGCACTAGAAATTCCTAAGATAGATAAATAAAGTGTTTTATAATAATAATTGTTTTGATTTGTATCATCTGGAATCTTAAATCTATATATACTCTGGGCATTTTGGTGTTTGGGAGCAGATGTTCACTGTAGTTCCGTTCAACATGTTTCTGCTTTTGTCTCTGACATCCTACTGTAATGGTTTGAAATAAGCAATTTGGCAGCTACTCAGGCCTTTAAATAAACTTTAGTAAGTTGGAGTATCATTGCATCTCTTGTGGCGCCAGACCAGCAGCTCTCTATATACATGTTTCTTTTTCTCTTATGCAAGGGTTGTTTGCCCTCTTTTTATTTATTAAAATCTTAGCTTATTTATCATTTTTTCAGTAAATAACATGTGCCCAAGAAAATTTTTAGCTTTTCGTTTTGTTTAACAAAAGTAGTAGGTCTTCAAGCACAATAAATCAAATCCAAAATATAAGCTTATTAAGCTTATCTATTGTTTGGTGGAAATCAGGTAGAAGTCAACAGTGAGAGGGTGGTGAATTAGAGAAAGATTTTTGAACTAGACTTTTATTAGACAATTCTGCAAATAGAACTAAGAGGTGTGAAAAAAGATGATGAGTGAATGCCATTTCATACTATGCCACAGAAACTTCTTGTACAGTCACGGAAACTTCTTGTACAGTCACAGTTGTAACAGAAAACTTTGCTATTACCAATAAGGTTTTGTGTGGTTTCAATGTAAATGAAGACTTTACTACACTGATTTAAGCACAGGTTCTCCTGCATACCCTTGTCCAAGAGTAGTCTGAGAGTTTAGTATAGTAGTATTCTCAGAATGAAAAATGGCCCCTGGTATAACTGTATCCTTACATGAGTTTCCAACCACAATTCAGTTTTCTCTGCATTGAATGAAGCTGTATGTGAAGTATTTCTGGGTTCTTGAACTGTAACGTATCAATGGCATGATTCCTGACATCTACAGTCTTTAAAGAGGCTAAATATCATCCTTGCAAAAAATCATCAGCCAAAGAAATAACTCTGAAAAGGTAGTGTAAATAGTAATATAAGTATGTAAATAGTAAAATAAGTATGACCAACTAATGATGATATTGAATAATGGGGTAAGTCAAGGCATCAAAAAGTCCTTCATTTCTAGACAGTTTAAATTCTACAGAATCTAGAATACGTATCTTGTAGTGTATTCTTTTATTACCAAAGACGGCTGCTACATAATTAAAAATTAATCTTAATTTTATTTGGGTTCTGTACAAAGTTGACCATGAAAAATATGTTCTGACTTAAATATTAATTATCTTCTCTTTTTTTTTAATTGTATAGTGTTTTGGCTGGATATAATGGTACTGTCTTTGCCTATGGTCAGACAGGCAGTGGCAAAACTTTTACCATCACAGGAGGAGCAGAACGTTACAGTGATCGAGGCATTATTCCCAGGACTCTATCTTATATTTTTGATCAATTGCAGAAGGTATGGGACATTGTTTTCTGTTTATTTTTAATGTCCGGTTTGCAAATGCTTAGCTATTGCAGAAGGCTGTTTTTATAATAGTCTTAGAGGAAGCTCTAAAATTAATACTGAAGAAAATATCTAATGACACGATACTGTATGCAAGAATGCATTTGTAATAGTTTTGGTTACCTGCCTTATTGCAATAGACTGAAAATAGTGGACATCATTGGAGGGTTTTTTTGTAGTATTAAAACCCATGTTATTTTTAGCTGGTGCAGCATACATTCAGACCACATAGTTGGTTATCTTTTAACACTGATATCAACTCTACTCTGTGTTAGTATTGTATGCATTGCATTTCATTTTGACATTCTATGCAATGAAATGAGTGAATAAGTGAAAGGATACACCAGAGTAAGCACACTGATTGTTCATTATGTTTTCTGTGTTTGCAATAAATTTAATTTTCTATTAATGTCTGAAATACTTACATGAGTGAACGTGGTCGATCATTCTGGTGCTTTCATAACTATAGGAGGCAAAAATGAAGTGAGGAGATTTGTGTAATTTGTGTTCTATCTCTTCATTTACTCCACCAGGCCTATGACTCATTAATCTTCACATTTTAAAGCTATTTAATTAAACCAATTTATATATTATTTGACATTAGCATCAATCATTATACTGTACTTTTATACTCTGTCTAATCATTCATATAATACAGGGCACCAATTCATATTCATAAGGGTGTATGCCTCGGTCCCAATTAACATGCCCTGTCTCAGTAAGGGTTAACTGCAGTAGGCAATTTACCTTGGCTCTTTGAAAGTATGGCTTTAGCACCTAAATATTCACACCATAACGAAGGTGCATAAAAGCTTGCTATTGTGGGAATGAAAATGAAGCAAATCCCTATGTAATCATGTCACCTTAGACCTTCTGCTGCACTCACATGACCCTATGGAAGGCTTACGTTGTGAAAAGTGAACAGGTTGCTTGTGCAATTGCTAGCAATAAACAGTGTCAACACACCAACATTCTTTTCTAAAGGTAATTATGTAATAAAAACAAAATAGGATGAGAAATATCTAGTTTATTTGTCACCTTGTCAGCACGTAGTTTCTACAGAAATAAAAGTTTCCCTCTTCAGACAGGGTTTTGAATCACAAGCTGTATTTAATTATGCTTATAGGAATATTTCTGTTTTCCTGCTTCCAAGTCATTGTGTTTCATATGTTTTCTTCCTTGGTGAGTTGTAAAGAATCTCTTCTTGGTGTTTTATCTTTCCACTTGCCTTTCTTTTCAAATCTTTCACCTGTTTCGTTTCTTTGTATCTACAACTGTGCTTTGGAAAGTGCTGACATAGTGGAGAAGTCGTCTGCCTTCTAACCCTATGTAGGATGAAACAGGAGAAAGTGAAATCAGGGCCACTAAATACAAGACTTGTAAAGCTCGTAGTTGGACAAAGACAGTGCAATTTGAAACCAAGTTAAAAAATATTTTTACCCTCATTGAGAAGCAAATCAAGCCCTTTGTTTTTAATAACATCTCCTTTTGATTTAGAAATTCTCCTATTTCCACAGCTTCCTGCTTATACAGTTTCTTACTACATTTTTTCCATCCATCTGTAGTGTATCTTTTTAAATTATGTCCCTTGAAATAGCGAACTGTCATTATAAGTAAAAAAATCATGGGAAATAACTATTCAATTAAAATGAAAAGTTATATCTCAACGTATTTTACAAAACAACAGTAATGAATTGGATTATTAAACTTCTGCTGTGATATGAGTGATTTCACAGTGCCTTCATCTGCTGAAAAGAAATTACTGGTTTTTTCTTATTTGTTTCATTTTGGAAATCATAGCCCACTATTTTGAGGTTTATGTTGTTTGGATTTGGCTTTGGGGCAGGAGAATATTCTGTCTGCAGAACCCAGTTGTGTTAGATTACATTTTGGCAATGTGATATACCAAAAATTGTGATTGCGGAGAACAGCTGACATCATATACAGTGTGTAAATGCTATGATAAAAGAGTGAAAAGCAGTATGTCACTGGTGTTTCTAAATGAAGTAAATCTTATTTTTGTTGTTGCTGTTCCTTGCTTTTTTTTTGTGAGCATAGTCTTTTTATCCATAATATGAGGGTTTACCTTTTTATAATAACATTCTTTTCTTGGGGTAGAAGTGAAAAATGTCATGTTGCATTGTTCTGTAAGCAGGCTCCCATGTTCTAAATATATACAGACTCTTCTAGGTATAAGGAATCAATTAAAAATCCCAGACTAAACTCATGGGCATGATTGGGTGTGGGGGAGGATTTTTGTTGTGGGGGGGGGGTTGGTTTGTGTGTGTGTGTGTGTCTGTTTTGGTTGGGGGTTTTGTTGGTTTTTTTTTCCTTTTTCTCTTTTTGAGCCTTTATACATATGGTAACACAAAACATGAAAGTATAACAAGCTGAAAATGTACACCATACACAAGAAAAGAAAAAGAGACAGAGTGAGAAAGTAACATGGAAGTTGTAGCGATAAATTTGTTGTCCTCTGACTTCTTTTTATTGCACTTTTTTTTTCTTTCTATTTTGTTCTTGGCTTCTCCAGGACAGCAGTAAAGTGTACACAACTCATGTGTCCTACTTAGAAATCTACAATGAATGTGGTTATGATCTGCTGGACCCAAGGCATGAGGCCTCCAGACTGGAAGATTTGCCGTAAGTAGTAAGACTGCATAGAATCATCGAAACCAACAGGAATCATTTTCACATACCCTGTCGGATTTTTGGGGGGCTTTTTTGAAGCTGTGCTGCTGATCTCAGTGTTAATTTAATCAATATACTCCATTTTCTCAATTTTATCAACACTGCCTGAAGTTTCTGTAATTTTGTATGTGTGGTGGCTGGGGAGACTGGGTGGGAGTAACTGAAGGTGAAGGTATTAAAAGTGTATTATGCAGAAAAGATGTAACTGAAAGCAAGAGAAGGTGTACTTGTCTTTCCAATGGCAGCCTGTCTCTTTGTGCAACGTGCATGACTGTGTGGGGCAGAGACATATGTAACAGGCGGTGTTTCCTTGCAAAAGCAGTGAAACAAGCTCCCAGCTTCTACTTGGACCTTTTCCTTCAAGGAAAATTATTTTTCTAGAATATGCAGTTAGAAAATAAGGTAAGAAGTAAGAGCTAGAAAATAGGCCACAGGGAACTCCAGAGAACAGTATGTTTACTTCAAAATGGGTGATTGTTATATTAGTTTTCACGGATCAGATACTAGCATTTACTAATATTTGGAACAGGGTAGTAAATAAAGGTTTGTAGGTCATGAATGCTCCAGCCTGAAGAAATTTAAGATTTCTAATTTATGGAAAGTCCAAATCCTAGTTTCCAAGTCTGAAGTAATAGTTTATAGTCTTTGTTATTGTTTAAATAACTAAGCAAACAGTAAAGGTGTATGAGTAGGTGAATTGTATATTTGCAAATGTTCTGAAATAATGCTGGGCACCATAAACTTTATTATTCAATATAATGGTAACAGAAACATGTAAATAGTATTAAATCATTGCTGATGCAAGAGGGGGAAATGTACTGAAAACTTGCTATGAAGCAATAACAGAACATCAATAGAATTTTTATACTGAAATATGTTATTTATATGTTATTAAGCCAATTTTATTTATTTGAAAAAATCTTCCAACACAATATTTTATTGTGTTAAAATAGAACTTCTGTTTTCTATCCTATATGGGGTATCTAGGACATAGTTACAAAAAAAAATTCAATATTGATCCTTTTTAAAACAAACTAGGCTAGAGATTAGAAAGGAAAGAGACAAATGCAAAGTATGAGACTGGGCTGTGAATTGGTCTCGTCATTTTGCTTTGTTCACCTGCAAAATGGAAGTAAATTTTAACACTTTATGACACATTGTTGCTATAAGAACTGTGTATATTTACCAAAGTCTTTCGTGGCAAAGTTTAGGATTTTAATTTAACTTACTGTCTACTCCCTGTGCTATGCAGACAAAAATTTTAAATCAGAGGCTAACTTGAATAATAATTTAATTTTTGTGCCCATTTTTAGTGCAGATTTTCGAGATTGTACGTAAAAAAAGTGTTACACTTTTATTCAGCTTATTAATGTGATCAAGTTATCCATGTTTATTACATTATTATAATTTATTAAGTTATTTGAAATATTATATTTGAACTAATTCCATTTGACATTTTATGAAATTGAATTTATTCAATTGAAGTAAATTGAATTTGATTAATTTAATTGCAGCTTTGAAAGAGATATTTGGGGGTCATATGCCCTGGAAAATATGCCACATTTTGAAACTAGGTATTGACTATTTGCTAATAATTATGAATTTTAGAATCTCCAAATAGGTTTATGTATGGTGATTCAATTAAGCTAAAGAGTAACTCCTTTGTATATATTAAGCTATTTTAAAACCTAAACATTGATAAATAATTTCTTTGTAAATTAGGGATAAAACTCACTGGGATAATCATAATTACTTGTAAACTTACATAGTGTGTTTCATGATGGCTTTTACTGAGATAATAAATTTTTCTGTACAGAGTAACTAATCTTAACAAGTGCTTTAAGGTTTTACTGTACATGGGCATTATTATTTCCAGTACATCATTTGTCAATAAAATATATGCTGTATACTAAAATTATACCTTCACCGCTTATATTTAACATGTGTAAAAGTATTTAATTAATACAATAATTTTTTATTTTTTAATATTGTAATTTGGGGATTCAAAATTTAAAAATATGTAGTGTCATTCTGAGCTAAAAAGAGAGTACAAATTGCAGGAATGGGTAGTTGCATGATTATTTTAATTACTTAGTTACTTTTCACAAATGACAGAGTAGAAGTTACATGTAAGTAAGTAGTAATCACATATTTTAAAATTTATCAGGTGTTTATTACCTAATAAACATTTATTTATTCTGAGAATTTTATTGTTTAAAATCTTCTGAGATTTTAGTGGTAGTAAGCAAAATACAAAATGGCCTAACTTTCTCAAATTTGTTTGAAAGCCTGTATTTAATGAGAACATTAAAAAGAACTAATGTTTTTTGTACTTTAAAAGGGTCATATTGTGCATAATTTTCTGTTGAACGCCACAGCGGATCATCTAGGCTTTAAGCAAAATAAAAAGCCAAAGGCAGAGTATTTACCCAATGTGGTTATATTAGCAGTCAGTGATGACACTTTCCCAAGCATTTATGGACAAGAAGAATATTGAAGAAATGTATCATTTAGAAGAGTAAGCAAAAAGATTAGTTAACCTCATAAAGTATGCAGATTGTGTTGGAACAGTATTGTTGTCCGTATTCCTGCAAAAGATGGGGATGCAATTTGAATCAAAGTTATGTACTTCTGTGTAGCAAACTCTATTAATGGCTTTACGTTACCAGTTCAATGAAAAGAATAAACACAGACTGCATTCAGGTAATAGAAGTTACGAAAAGAGCACTACAGGCTTGTTAATAGTACTTAAAAAATGAGACATTACAATTGTGTTTGATGTTTAATGCAAAGTGAATATTAAACATTTTAAAAATTGTCCCTTGTATCTAATCATATGCGTGATTAGATTTGGAATCTCAGCTCCTGAAGTCAAGGTCTTGTGTGTAGCCATAGTTTGTATATTCTGTAGACTACAACATTTTCATCCTAACACTGCTTAATCATTTGATTAGAGTCTGCTAGGTGAGAAGGGAAGAGGCTCTCACAAAAAAATCACTGCTTTTCTGGAAATAGATTCCTGACAAATGCATGAACATAGTTTATATATCTGCACATTAAACTCTCATTTTAACAGGAAAAAATAGTTTTCTTGATATTTACTCAGAATGATATTGCATGTAGTCCATAGAAAATACCCTTTGATATACCTTAATGCTTCTGAAATATGTCTTAGTTTACAATTGTAACTTGTTTTGCTTATCCAAAACTGACAGTGTTTTAATTTTGTGACACCGTAGCTGAAACCCAGCATATGCAGATGCAAAAAACATTTGAAGAATCTTTCTTGTTAGAATGCAAAAATTGAATTTAGTATTCACAGTCTAATTCTGTTTGTACCTGTAGAGAGTTCCATATTTATACAAGCAAATCATTATTGTTTTCGATCATGTAAGAAGCTTAAGTAAGAAGTAAAAATATAGCTGGTAGAAGACTATTTAAATACTTACTTCCACCTCATGTTTTCAGAAAAGTTTTGCAGGACTGTTCAAATTGGGAATATTTTTCTGAAGCTCTTCATTTACTCTACATTTTGCAAGAGTGTTTCATCTCCAACAGGTTCTCTGTTGTGTATTTGTAACTTACACAACCCAGTTACTGAATCTAACCAGTTTCACTTTAGTTACAACCTACCAGTGAAAACTCTTCCAAACTATTTTGTATTATTTATTGAGAAGTAAGAATTTTCTTGGCAACAAATAACAGCACAAAAATTAAGACTGAGATTATAGAACCATTAGTCAAGAATGACTTAGTTAAGTCATAGACAAGCAATAAGTTATCTCTTTACCTGTTCTGTGGCAGGTGACCCTCTTGCATGTGAAGGGAAACTAAAATTAATGCTGTTTTGCCTTAGACTATTGGTCTTTAGACTGCAGTAGTTGAGGAACTACTCAGGGAGCAAACTACTGACACAGAAAGCTAAAACAGCTAGTATAATAATTCCTATGCTATTCTAACAAAGAAGGATAAAAATAAGGCTAAAGAAATAATTTTCAACATAGAGGGAATGTTTTTCTGTAAGGTTAAGCTTTTCTGTTTCTTAATGAGGAGACAGCTGAAAACTGTTCTGAATAATTTCTTCAAAGATTATGTTTTTTCATTACAGTTCAAACAAATTACACTTTAAATGTATACAATAACTTCAGCATATATTATATATTGTTTATTCATGTCCAGATTTTATGTTGATTTGTTTCCTGAAAACCAGTAGGAAGTCAGTGAAACTTTTCTAGGGTGACTTTTCTAAAGGCATTTAGTGAGTAAATTAATTCAAGGCAACTTTGCTTATGAATGTCAAAGCTTATTTAGCAAACTTTTTTTTTCTTAAGTGGGATTATTGCAGTTGCGTGCAAATTCTAACAGTTTTTTATGTTTTTTTGGTACACAAGCCACTAACTTCATTGTTCCAGTTCTTGGTTCTGCATGGTGGGGTAAGGGGGGAGAGACAGACAGTGCATGACTCTTTCCAGTTCTCCGTAAGAAAGACCCAAAAACAAATGGCTTACTAAGGTAACCCCTTTAATAAGACAGAATAAGAAGAGGAATGTGGGTGGCAAGTAAATCTTACCTCCCATCAGATGCTGGGTGCCCTGCATTTGTGCAGCATTGGACAGAGCCTGAATGGATTTCCCCATGGTGCACTGCACAGAGCAGCACAGTTCCTGTCCATGGAGAGAAGCTTTCTCATTTAGCCAGTTGAGCTATTACATCTTTTGCTTACAAGAAGACAACTCCGTTGTAAAAGGTGTTGTCATTAGAACTTAGTGGATTTATCCTGCAGCCAAGGGATCTGTGCAGCATGGCACAGGCACGGATGCCCTGCTGTGTGTGCAGCACGTTACAGACTGTGCCTGCTCAGGGTCTCTGTTGTCTGAATCACTAACTCCTAAATGTGTAACAGAACAGCCGAACTGTGTTTTTGTTGTCTCACAACAGAATCCATTGGAGGCAGTGGGAAAGATTTCCTATCACAATATGAAGTGTCAAGCAAACAGTCTGTATGAATACTTACTCATCTTGTAGTTCTGCTGTGTCTCACATGCCAAGGAGATCGTGCTCCAGGTCTATATTTGAATGGAAAATCAAATCTGCGTACTACTGAAAGTTTTATTGGTAGCTGAATAGCTTTGTAGCCTTGCCTCTTGAATCAGTATTGACTTTGTACCCTGTTATAATATTCAGGGAGTTGTACTGCTGAAAGATCATTTTTTTGGAATGATCTATAAAATTACTATCTTGATATTCTTTCTTAAAACCTAAAGTTCCTTGCAATTTTACAAATCATTAGCTATACTTATTCATTAATTTATTCTGTTCTTCTGGACAAGCTCCAAGATGCATGCTTGCTGTTTTTATCTTTTCTTCTAAATTTATTATTGGCCTTATAGTCTCCTTCTCATGTTGAAGTAATATCTCTATATTCTGTTCATGTATTGTCATAGAAGGTGTATATCCTCCTATATTATTTGCTTGTATAATTACAATTAATTTTTTTAATGTATATAACATCTTTGAGATTATTTTAGATTTCTTCAATTCTAAGCCTGAGACAGATGTAATTATAGGAAACTTGATTTTTTAAATTGTCATTTTTTTTCCCAAATACTTTAGGAGGTTTTTTTATTATTTATATTACACAAATTAATGAGACAGTGTTAATTAATCAAAGGAAGCTTTAATGTCACTGTTTTCCAGTGCAAGAATTTCATAAATGAAGGCATTCAGTGTGCAAGGCTCTTCTGCATTAGTAGCAGCTCAGTTGATGCAGGAAAGGGCCCAAGCTAATAAAAGTATAAGAAAGCCTGATAATACTATGCCAAATGTGCATAACAAAACATTATTGTTTTCCTAAATTATAAAAATAGCTAGATGATGCTTGCCATGCAACTTCAAATATTAAAATTAGTCAGAGCATCATACTTTAATCAGAGCCCCTCTGGGCTTTAGTGTGTGATGCATACACAGATGGAACTGCAGACAGAATACAACTTGACATTATCAAAACTGTGTTATGCGAGAGCAGAATTATGCTTTGGGGTTTATGCTTTGAATGGAGAAGCTGAGTTTCCTGACTCTACTAGTAATGTACCGCACAAAAATAAGGCTTGAAGTGGGAGGCAATCATGCTTGGAAAAGCAATTGTTATGAATACTGAAGAAGCATTGTGTGTACTTTTACATATGTTTATTCTCGCAAATAGTGTGTATTGCAACGTGTTAAAATTATTTCTGTGTATTCATTCAAATGTTTTGACCATGACTGTGAACTACTTCCTTAATATCTAAGAGTACTACTGTGGAATACTGCTTAGATGCTTGATTTGATTCTGTCAATTTGGGGCAAAATGAAAAAAAACCTGTCAAGCAAAGCAGAACAGAGCCAAATCTTTCTGGTTTTGGAGCAACTTGAAGTAATTAACATGCGAGATCTATCTACTGATAGAAACTCAAGCCCAATACTCCCTCTTGTGGTAACCTTGGAAAATATGAAAAAATATGTATATACATATATGTATGCATATAGGTGTATATGTATAAAGTATTATCTATGCTTGCACAGAAAAAAGGACGTTTATTAAAAAAAACCCCAACCTTCTAACTTCTAAAAAAGTTCTAATTTCTTGTTTTAAATTGTCTCAGAACGTGTTATTCATCCTGAAGCACGTTATTCATCCTCAGATTTAGTGTACTTCTGTTTTCACAAATTGTTCACCCTGGGAGTGAGGCATCCAGTGAGGCAACTACTTGGCTTCCATGTTGGATACTATAGACTGTCCCAAATGAGGGGACCCTAATGGCTACTGAGTAATGCCAATAAAGTCTAAATCTCGGTAACCATTTCAAAAGAAAAAAATCTTATGTTAAATGACTGTTTAAAGAAATGAAAAGGATTTTCAGTAATATTTAGCAGCTCTCTAGGAGCTCTTGCTGTATCCTTGCCGCTTGCATCTAACTTCCTTTCTGTAAATTTTAAGGCTTATAGAAGTACAGCTTAGAGTATTTCTGACGTCAGTGGAAAGAAATAAAATCATTCTGTTTCCTTGCTTTCAATTTAAGAAAGGGATAATTTACAGTTGTAGTTACTACCATCTAAGAAGAGTGAAAAGAGAAATAATCTCTCCAAATGCAAAATTATTAGAAACATGTTGACCACAGATGTGTTGATTCTGAAATAGTCCATGCCTATTTGTACATCAAGATTATGGTATGTTTTATATATCACATGTGCTTCATAATAGCAAAAAAAAACCCACTAATTTTTTGTTTGTGGTGATTCACCTAACCTCTTGCTCTTGAGATTTTACTGTATCTCATTAAAATAAGAATCTCAAAGCTTTCTCTAATACATACAGATTTCATATATTCCTTTCCTATGCGAAGGTTTATAATAAAGGGATAAAAAGGAGGTGACAGATTAAAAAAAAGTCAACACTGCCTTTAATGGGTATCATTTATTTCCCATGTCTTTAGTTCTTTCATTATGATTGGGTTTGGGGTTTAGATTTCACCTCTTAAGTGCATTCTATCAAAATGAAAGTACAGAACATTATTTTTCATTTGGTGGTTGTTTTTGTTTTCCATGTAGAAAAGTGACAATAATGGAAGACTCTGATCAAAACATTCATCTGAAAAACTTGTCTCTTCAGCAAGCAACCAATGAAGAGGAAGCCTTAAACCTTCTCTTCTTGGGAGACACCAACAGAATGATTGCTGAGGTGAGAATTGCTGCTCCAAATCCTATTTAGCATCACCAGAGTTAAAATGGTCATGAACCTCTCTCCATGTAAGATGTCTATTTTGGAAGTTCTTGGAGACAAATTAGTATCTTCTTTCTGAATATATTTCCATAGTGAAATTAAATAAGCATTTCTCTGGTGACAGCCTTCACTTTGCAAAGCTTTCTGTTTCTCCATAGTGAGTATGACTGGTGGTTGTTGATGCCATAACTTACTGAAATTCAGATAAGTAGAATACAAAACTTCTCCTAAACTAGAGCCTGACTTTTGAATGTGGCACACACCAACATATATATACATTTAAAGATCAGAAAACATGACCTTATATAGAACTGTCAAACATTCCCACAGAAGTTTTTCCCTGGAAGTGTTCGACATCAGGTTGGATGGGGCCCTGAGCAACCTGGTCTCTTGGAAGGTGTCCCTGCCCATGGCAGAGGGATTAGAACTTGATGATCTTTAAGGTCCCTTCCAACCCAAACCATTCATGATTCTGTGATTAAGTACTAAATTGCCTTTGAAATACTTACCGTAAGAGTTATCAAAGTTATCAATTTCCTCCTTTTTTTCTTCTTATTGCATAAACATGTGGTGTTACGTGTGTAAACAAAAAAAACCCAACAAAATCCCCAACCAAACAAAAAAGCCCAAACAACAACAACAACAACAAACCAAACAAAATCCCTACCCATAAAAACACCCAGCCCCCCAATACGGTAGTGCAAAGCAAATTCAAAACAAATATATGCAAATACGCAAATACAAGGGTGTTTTTACAGATTCTGAAAAATTAAAATGAAATGTTTCCATATCCAAAATCTGTAGGGTTTTTTTTTGCCTTACCTTCATGCTTGGATGTGGAATATAAATATATAAAGTGTATTGTATAATGTGAGCCCTGTCAATGAGTCTTTACTACAATTCAGTTAATTCTATTTTAGAACTTTGTGGGTTTTCTTTATCTGTATTACCAGAAAGATATATCATAAATAAATGACGAGAAAGATCCTTAGAGAATATGAAATAGTCAAGTAATTCTATGTTCCTCCTGGCTGACTGTGTACACCTGGGCACAGGGGAAGAAGCATTTGATTACAAAATGTAAATAGGCAAAACAAATACTTGTTCTTTCTTTCTCTCTCAAGAAAGACTATTTCAACAGTTATGTTTTGAGAGGCAAGAAATAATCACCGTAAGGGCTGTTGATAAATATAAGTATTGAGTCAAGGAACTCCTTCATGATACTGAAATGGGAAAACTGTAGAGGAAAGGAACTTGAAAAAGTGTAATAGGGGAAAGAAAAAGGTGATATTGAGTTCAGAAGCTTTAAAACCTATCATAATAGTAGGTAAGTACAGAATATTGAGTTGGAAGGGACCCGCAAGGGTCATCAAGTCCATCTCTAAACTGAATGGCCCATACAGGGATCAAACCCACAACTTATGCCATTATTAGCACCATGCTCTAACCAGCTGAGCTAATCTCAGGGTCAACAGAAAATCAGAGTTCATTGTATGGAGAAAGATCTTCAGAAACTCTCTGATCAGTCTAGAGGCCCTCTGTGTGAAAATGAGACAGAATATTTAAAGAATGGCACTCTGCTGGCTGACAGGGTCATAAATCAGTCCTTCTAAAGGGCAACATTTTTTCTTCTTTGGAAAGAGAAAATATATCCCAAACACTGAAAGTTATGAACCAATTGCAGGACTAATGAGCATGGTAAGTCATTAAATGTCAAGATGAAGTAATGGCCAATAGCAAATTATATAGAGAAGAGTAAAAAATAAATAATGATACTTCAAAAGAAAGAAATCTAGTCTTCATTAATATGTGTTTTAGACTGCTTACAGCTTATGACTTTTGCTGTGTTTTTTCTTTGCATGAATTTGCCCTGTTGCTTTTTTTGATGTTGGCAAATTTTTATCGTGAAATCTCATGTAACACAAAGTTCCATGTCTTAACTGCATTGTGTGAGGAAAATGTTCTCTAGCTTGTTTCTGAATCTACAATTTGTTAGTTTTATTTGGAGCATGCTAGTACTTGCTAGAAAACATAAGAATGACATCAGAGCGTGTGGCACCACAGTAGTAGAGAGTTAACTAATCTAAATAGCTTGGATTAGCAAATGCTATGCCAAACATCAGTTTTGCTGCTTTTGCAAGAGTTTTTAGTTATATAAACACTATAAAGTTATTGTTTCATTTGTCTTTAATGAAAAATAAAGAAAAAAATGCTGAGAATACTTGCTCAGAATAACTACCACATATTGCAACAATATTTATTCTGCCTAGTCTAAATGCCAGTATGAATCAAAAAACTTCAATTGAGTTAGATTTCATTGTAAAAGGTTTTATTTTTATGTAGTTATGTAAAATTTTTTCTTTATGATTGCAGCAGTCATGTTGCAGTACGGTTCAGTGAGCTTACTGAGTGCTGCTTCCTCTTAAGCATTACAGAATTTATCCCCTTTATCATATGGCGTTTTGGGCTTTAGGTGACTGTGGTACTTTTATGATGAGAGAATAGTGTTTGCAAAAACAATGGACTAATGTAGAGGTCTAAGAAAGAGGACTTATGACATAAAACATAACTTCTCCAGAGGTCCATATTTCTAAATTTTAATTGAGTTATTGAGTTAATATGTTTTGACCTCTGAAGGTTAGAACCCTCATAAGTAAACTAAAGAAAAAGACACAAGATTAATAAACCTAAATAGAAAAGAAAGTAAAAGAATTGCTCGATTCATATTTTTTAACAATGTGGAAAAAATCAGATTACTGCCGTGGATTACATATAAAATCTATAGTCTCTAAAATTGCAGTCTAATGCTTTGCCCCTGAAATAACCCTTCTTTGAAGAGTTGACTATCTTGAAAATAAGAATGACAATATAATTTCTGCAGTGCCTGTGCTAGTGTAGTCTAACGTGATTTAAGGGCTGCATTTTCCCCTCATCACTGATTGTGCTAAAAGGAAAGTGATCATAGTATTAAAAGTATTTTATAGGCTTCATTCATTCATTCATTCATTCATTCATTCATTCATTCATTCATTCATTCATTCATTCATTCATTCATTCATTCATTCAGTGTAAGAACCTAAGGGAACATTTATAGCCAAATACTTCTTTCCCACACATAACTATAGAGCTCATGAGAAGGGAAAGAAAGGAAGCTAATCTAATCTGCGCAGGGTTGCTTTATTAGTCAGTGTAGAACTGGTCCCTCCCTCTAGTTTTGACATGTACTACAAGTTGTGGAAATGGTAAAATGGGAGACATCTGTGTACAAACAATCCATAATGTAAAAATCCAAATAGGAATTTTTTTGTCTTGTATTTTACCAGAGAGAAATAGGCAGAGATCAAACCCCAAAAGCTGATTCTTTTGTTGGCAGCTCTGCCAAATGTAAGGGCTATATTTTTGTTTCTCCCATAAAGCAAAGTTTCTTGTTACATTTAAATGCATAAGAATCTGCAGCAATAGGTTATAAAGTCTGAACTTAATTTTTATTTTTATTTTGTAATGAGGCTTTGATTTAGGTATTTGATGTGCATGCAAACAGAGAATTTCTGAATTCAATTTGCAGTATGACACAGGTGGTAGCAGCAACATCTAATAAAGCTCCTGTGCCGAAATAAGTGTTTGGCTGCTTAAGTAGCCTTCACAAACCATTTTATTTTGGTTTAGTACTAATATATCTTTAACTGAAGTGGTCTTTTCTAAGTTCTTGTGATAGGAATCTCTTATTATCTTTGTCCTTTGACGTAACATGCCTAAAACTCTGTGATTTTGAGAATTCTTAGTATTTTTTACTATTTCTCTTAAAATAGCAGAGTAAGGTAGCCTTCCAAGGACATGCATCAATTTCCAAACTGTAAAATCTTTATCTGAGGTTCATATGTCTGAGCACTGCAGTTGCATGTACAGCTAGAAATTATTTTGCCTCTATTGAAAAAGTACTTCATTGTAATGAGGCAAGAAATGTTTTGGTGCATGGTTTTATACCTACAGTACTCAATTATAGTACTGGAAGATAGTGCATATTGCGCAGTTCTTTTTCCATCATATAAAATGTTTGAAGTACACATGGGGCAAGCAGTAAGCTTTTGGCAATGTTTAAATATGTTTATTTCAAGAAAGAATGAAACTTTTTAAGATTTAAAGATAGTCGTGGGGACTGACTTGTGACATCTGAATTGGACTCATTCCATCTGTCTTTATTGTCCATTAGTATTCTCTTGAATGTATTTAGAAAGCCCTGGTAGTGTTTGACTGCATTTTTATTGGATGCAGTATCAAAAATAGGATTTGAGTGTGTGAACCCATGACATTAAATGACACTTTTGACAAAAATGCATGTTAGCATTGCAGTCCAGAAGGAATGACAACTTTTTTGCTTTACTAGGTTTCTCACTGGTGTCAATTGTTAATTTATGTCCACTCTGACAAACATATCCTATAGTATTATTTGCATGAAATGGCGTAATCATTTCAGCATAGTTGCTTTCATTTCCTTGTGTGGTAAAGAAATCACTGATTGTACGTACTACTTTGAATAGTCCTTATAATGCTTTGGGATTGATACGGGTAAAAGGCACTGTATAATATAAAGCTTAATAATATCCTCACCAGGGAATATTAATTACCTTTAAAGATACCTGACCTACCATGGTCTTATCGTGAAACTGTACTTGTATTAAATATGGAAAGATAAAAATATTAGTTTCAGCAAGTGATTGCACCTATTCTGATCCTTATATTTTCATAACAAAAATTTTTCAATTTCAACTATGTCAAGTTCACCTAAGTACATGAAGAACCCCTTCATTTGCACCATATTATTTAGAAAGGAAACTAAAAATACATTAATATCTCACTCATCTACCAGATATAAAGGCAGGAACCTCCTATCTTCAACCTACATACTCTTCTATATAGCATGGTTCTTTTGGAACTGATGGTGTTTATATTCATTAAGCAGAGATTTTCATCTGAACTGTGAAATGACTGAAGCTATCAGAACAACCTCCTACAGATATTCCTTTGAATGTAGCACGAGACTGGAGAAAATCAATTTGATATCAGTCTTGGATGCTATCAGTGCTTTTCTCTTTTCCTTTCCTCTTCTTTGAAAAGTTCAAAAGTGAAAAAACCTTCACAGGAAAAAGAAATGCTTCTTACAAGAAAATTTTGTACCTTTTCATTGAGGTATTCTTTCAAAAAAATGTAACATTTCAGAATCAGTCTTTCTTTGCTTATGCATTTCATAGTCACTAGTCCACTCATATAGGAGAGTCATGTTCTTCTGCTGTCTAAAGATTTTGATTCAAGGAAGAAAAGATCCCACTGGAATGGTATAAGCTGCCAAGTGGAGATGGTTTGCAATACGGACTGAACAACTGCGTTTATCACCTGTAAAATCCTTTTGTCCCAGCAGTCCTGAACTCCATTATGTGTTTTCTCTGTCAGTGTTTTGGCAGCTGTTATCAACACATTACTCTTCCAGATAGTAGCAGCTTCTGTTAGTCTAATGGTGATTTTCAAACAGCTTTTCATATGTCTGTCTTGTTTAAGAAACTTTCTCTTTCTTAGGTCCTCAATTAGTAAGAAGTCTGTTTAGACCAGTAGCATCCATTTCTGGGTATTCTTAGTGGAAACATTTATAACCGCAGCTGCAACAAATAAAAAATTTGGGAAATACATAAATTCCTTCATAGGGAAGAACTCCTGCTGTGTTTTGTTGACTTAAGATAGGTAAGAATTAGATTAAGATGGAAAACTTAGGCTCCTGCAAATTTCTGAACATTTCAGGACCTTGTATTCCTTGACAGGAACATCCAATTTAGATGTTTCTTGCAGTATGACTGTGCTGGAGGTTCTCATTAAAGTAGAAGCTGCCTGCTTGCAATCATTGTAAGAATATATGTAATAGTTAAAGTCACAAAGCTTCTATACAATTTATTTAATTTCAGCAAACACAGGTATATTCTGGTCCTGGGGAAAAAAACAAGACTGGGCTGTATGGCTTGAAATATGCCTTGTTCATATTTTTTAAATGAAACACTGTTGCTTTACTAAGTCATGATCTTAAATGTTATTGAATCCTTTTTTTACCATGCCACAAATGGGCAGCAACAGATGACCTGGCATTAATTCTTTTGTAGTGTTCGTGTGATATCACAAAACATCTGAAGTCTGCTTATGTGGTTTATGATGTCACAGAATTCCTGGAAAAAAAATTATTTCTTTGTAAGTAACTGCAGCTCATCAGTTGTTCTATATATAACTCTCACAATAGCAACCATCTGCTGAGAACCAGGCCACTCCCCTCTTCCTTTTTTTTCCTTCATCACATCAAATTAGTGTGAGGATGATTTCATATACATATGGTTTGAATACTGCTAACAAAGCCAAAATGAACTCTGAAAGCCACTAAAGGAATATTTTGTTAGGCTTTGAGACATTGTGCAGAAATTTTTGTTTATTTGTTTTCAGTTTTCAAACTTTCTAAAAAGGTAATACTCACAAGTTGCATGTTTGAGATAGTGAATAACCAACCAACCCAAAAAAAAAAAAGGCTTGTTTTTGGACTGAAGATGCTAGCAAGCCATCATTTTAGTTGAGTGCATTTCATCTATTTGTGTGGTAAAAGAAGCCAAGTGTGGGGGATTATGACTGCAATTAACATTTCATGATCTCATCCCATTTAACAGTTTAAATTTTTACTGCTTTATGCTTCCTGCAAGAGTCCTGACAGAGCTTCCTATATATTGGAACTGCGAAGTGGAGATAGAATCGTATTGTAAAAGGGAGTATTAGTGTTTTGATTAAACCATAATTCTAATCTGAAGAAGTACTTTGCAAAAATACCAGTTTGGGATTTTAGCCAATGACTTCCAAATCAGCTTCATTCATTTTTTCATTCATATGAAAAAAAGAAACCTGTGGAGAAAAAAGCAATATTATTTCTAATGACCAGTCCAGCCAAATCTACTTGGAACAGGCAAAATGAAGTTGTGACTAGTGCATTGCAGTAGACAGTAAAGACCTAATGGACCAAATATTGCCCTGTGCTTTTGGAACTCAGAGTCCCTACCTTATAATCTTTTATGCCTTAATTTTTTATTTTTTTTTTGCCTCTGTTGGTGTTAAACAGGTGTAACTAAAAGCACATTTTGAAATGCATGAGATTTTGCTGTATAGTGAAACTCCAGTTTGCTTAAGAATACTTATTCAGAAGTATGATGATTTCTTCTGCTTCTTTCATAGTAAACTTTACTTTGTGCTTCCACAGCTGGACCTGCATTGATGTTTGATCTGGCTTAGACTTGTCTGCAGTGTAGTGTGACTGATGCCATGTCTGTAGTGCAAAATGTCCTCAAATATCAGTTCTGTTGAGGAGAATGTTCTTAAATATTAATTCTGTTGTGGATTTTGAGCTGGAAAAAAATATATCCGGTCCTGCTTCACAGAGCTGCAAGTAATAAAATTGTAGCTGTCTTAGTAAAATAGGTGAAGCTGGCTCTGATTATTCATGGAATCAGAATTGCTGAATAAAGTACATTTTCACAGCACATAACTTTTCCTTAGTATAAGGAAATGATTGCATTTTAAGTAATTTTGGGAGTATTTTCTCGCTTGACACCGTTCCCTGAGCCAGTTTATTTTCATTCCAACACTACAGCTCCCTTCCTCTTAATTTGCTCAGTATCACCTCTGAAGACAGCATAGCATGTTGCCTGCACTCTGATGCTCATTTCACAGGATTGTGAAATCCAAAATTCCTCATCTGTGTAAACTAAAGATCAAAATTCTTCTCCCTTTCCCTTTGAGCTTCGCCTGTATTAGGTAAAGCAGCCCAAAAGAAAATAGTGCTAAGGCTGTAATTACGGAATTTTCACCAACAAGTACAAGTGTATGCTATTCTTGCACTCTACCTCCTTGTTCACACCCTCTCTGCTGCCATTTTCAGGTATTCTGCTAGAACTGCTTTCTGTAGCTGTCCTATGGCTGAATCAAGAAACTGATCCAGATTAAATATCTATGGTTTGCAGACTTTATTTTTTTTTCCTTTGAACTGAGTCAGTTCCCAAAAGCAGCTTGGTTGTACTGGCACTATTAAGGCTGAAAAAAAAATATGGGGAAATTGGAGACAATTGAACCAAGCAGTATAGCTGTCCATATTATTCCTGTTACAGGATTATTCAGTTTGCAGTCTTTCTGTTAAGAGCTGTCCTTTCCAGATTAGCCTGCAATGGGCAGGCTATTTTAACATCTACAATGTTTCATATCAAAGATGACTATGTAAAAAACCTGCAATATGTTGGTATATCTATTCTGAATCACAGGGTATGTCTACATAAATAATTACTCCAGAATAACAGGCAAATAAAGGCAAGAGATTAAGATAGTATAAGCAGGATTTTTTATTATCTTTTCAACAGCTATAAAATAATGTAGATTTAGTTGTTAACTAATATTGATTTCTAATTTATTTTGCTGCCCTATTTTTCTGCAAGTCAATCATTTATGCCCTGAAAACAATGTAGTCATACTTGTAGCTTATAAATAAAAATACTATCTGTATGCTAAACCTTTAATCTTCATATATAGTCTAAAGATTTAGCCATTTATAAAATGAGGATAAGGAATTATTTTAGTTTTAAGTTTCTAACAATATTTTGATACAACTAAATTAAAGATACTTTAGGTGCTTAAAGATAAATATATATATATTTTTAAGAAAAGAAAAGTACCTGTGTGATGGCATATAGTCATTTGAAATCTGAAATAACTGAGAGCTATTCAAAATTTTCTGTTCTGCATTTCAAATACATTGGGAAAACCTCTAAAGTGATCCTCAAACTGAGCATCTCTAAAAATTGGCCAAGAATTTCTATGTGTCTAGTTAAGGAAGTATGGCAGTAGTTATTCCAAATAAATACATTTAAAGCCAAACTTTTTATGAAAACTCTGTCATGCCACATGAAGGTCTGATGCCAATTCTGCCAAGTTAATTTTTTTCATAAAAGTAATATAATACAAAGGTCAAAAGCCTTGTAGAAAGTCCTAGTCTTATATACACTGGTAACTATCTATCAAAAGAAAAAAAAAAGAAAGAAAACCAGGGGAAAAGCGTGCACCAGTGGGGAAATTGATAACCTCCTGGAGATCAGGAGTTAGTAACTTTCCCTCTGATCAAGATGCCCTTATCTAATATTCCTCAGCATAGTGAGGCCACTTGCCTTTCTGATGTACTCAATCACATAATCACAGAATATTCGGAGTTGGAAGAGACCCTGAAGAATCATTGAGTCCAAATCTTAAGTGAACGGCCTGTACAGGGAATGAACCCACAACCCTGGCATTAGCACCATGCTCTAACCAACTGAGATAATCTCAGACTATCTTGGAGCAGCCTTGGTTGCTTGCAGCACAATTTGTCCAGATTAAATTTATCCAAATATTTGGCCAAAATGTGAATGTCAGAAGCCTTTTGGCTTCTTGTTGCATGTTTATTACAGATCCAATAGCTAAAAAATTAGGTAGGTGATTTCAATTGCTGAATTAGTGAGCTATAAAAAACTAAATTTATTTATCCACTGAACATTGAGGTTTCTTCCTTTCTTTTCATTGTAGACACCAATGAATCAAGCCTCAAGCCGATCTCACTGCATTTTCACTATTCACATCTCCAGCAAGGAACCTGGATCTGCCACCATCCGACGCTCCAAGCTGCATTTAGTAGACCTTGCTGGATCAGAGCGTGTTGCAAAGACTGGAGTTGGAGGTCACTTACTGACAGAAGCCAAATATATCAACCTGTCATTACATTATTTGGAACAGGTAAAAATGAAATACAGTAAAACATTTCTCCCTTTACTGCATCCCCATTTAGCAACGTGCAGTGTTTTGGAAAACTTGATTCCGGTATTCAGTTAGACTTAGGATATTTATTCCAATTTTTAAAAATAATTGAATTGGTAGCTCTTCCTTTAAAATAGCGTATTTTAATTTAGGAAAAGCTTAAAAGTTAAGCAGTAAGATTATGGTAAGTAAACAGGGTAGTATTTGAAAAGTTTTCTTGTTTTATTTGCAGTACTAAAGTTATTTTGCAAGATTGAATCTATATTTCTGCTGAAAATGTTCTTTGTAATCTTCCCCTTCCACATCTGGGGTCAGGATGTATCACACAAGGGTAACTGAACTAAAGTGTTTGGGTTTTATTTGGTTCAAGCATTGCAATATGGTAAATTACTAGGCTCTTCTCTCATGTGTTGTTTTACTCTTCTACCAATGTGAGTATTTGATCTCTTTAAGACAGGAGTTATCTTTGGTAATGTATTTAATGAAGTAACTATTGCAATTGGTTTTATACCAATAGGGCTCATAGATGCAACTACAATAATAATAATAATAATAATAATAATAATAATAAATCTCCACAAATCTTTGTCATTCAGCTTTTGTTACTGGAAAAGGTTTAGCCTCTTGATTTAAGGTATACTAAAATCCCTATCCTCCTTTCACTCTTGCTTTTTATTTTTTCCTCTTTAGAAAAGCCAATTATTGAGAAAATAGATTACTCCTTACTAATCTTATCAATTTAAGAAAAAAAAAATCCCTAAGATAGCAACAGTGATTGGAAACTTTGGAGATGAAGATTTCCAGTATCAAGATTTGATTAACTGTGATGAGTATTATTGATATGTATTTTTACAAAAACTAAGTAATTCTTTATTATTTAAATGAATTCATTTAGTGATAATAATTGGTTTTAATTTGTTAAGGTTTTAATATATATCTCCCTGATCTACTGTGATGTTATGTATATTTGATGTTGATAATATTGTTGATAAAACACTAAGTAAGGGGAAGAAACACTTAGCAATGAATGAAATCTCTTTTGTGAATGCCGTGCTAATAAGTTGCAATCATTGAAGATTTTCAGGTGTGGATTTCAGATCTCACACCTGTAAAAGAAATGAAGTTCTTCCTAAGACTGAATACATAATACTGTTTTCACAGTAGAGTAAATACTGTTCCTGTTGCCAGAAATTATTTGGGGAGATTCTGATGGAGAATACATATTTTTTTCTGAGGCTTCCTTAAAAATGTTTGTGTGCAACCATAGCAGGTCTATGAGCCTGCCATTTAGTGGCAGAAGTAAGGAGGGTAGAGAGCAGAAAAAGTGCTGAACTCTGAAATTCAAATTTGTCCTTTTTAATTTACACTTTGGAATATGTGTTGTTCAGTAAACTATACAGTGGACGAAATCCATTAAAAGAGAAAATTTTTGGGTGTATATATGTGAAAATTCTTTAAAATTATGATTAGGAAATATAACTGCTCCACTTGCTGGGAAGAATATTTTTCATTTTTGTGTTACATGTCTTTCTGTTAGCAAGAACAAATCTCTTGGATTTTATTTAACTTAAAATCAGAGATATTTCATCTGTCAAAAGAAGTTTAAGGCACAGCAGGTGGCAGTCAGTCATTTATTATTACACTGAATTTTTTTCATATCCTCTGTTTGTTTAAATTTTACCTTGAAAAATGCTTATATTTCAGTTGTACTCAAGGGAAGTGATAAGGATCAGTGATTCTAAAATGAACGTCTTCAGAATCATACAAATTATGCTCAGGATCCTTCTTATTTACTGTATTACTTTTATGTATTTATAATGCAACATTGCATGAGCTTATATAGGGTTGATTTTAATAATCTGTGTAGTGTGTTTTGAGATACTCAGGTCTGAAGTGCTGTAGAAGTGCTGAAAAAATATGTTTTTTCGTGCAACTTTCAATTTCTATTTTAGAAAAAGTACAGTTGTAAATAAGCACATTGGGATTGTGTATCATTAATAAAAATGTTTTCTAATACTGAATAAAAGACCACTGAAGACAGTAATAAATCTCTTTTTGTCCTGTGGGAATTGAGCCATTCAATCCTCACCTTTAAGTGACTAATATTAAAGTACATAAATTCCTCAAAATCAGCTTCTTTACTTTCTCAACTATTTTGTTATCTGCTGATGGTTTAGTATTAAGTTATGCCATTTTTAAACACTTTTCATAACAAAATAGTCATGTAAAATGATTTTGATGGAGATAACAATGGGAACACAGTTCTCTATTACTGCACTTGCTCTACTTGTTAAATATCCCCAGTGTGTTAAAATGTCTTCAAAGAAATCAACTGCACTTTTTCTTCAAGTGGCCTCTGTGTCTAGAGAAAAATGAAGATAGTGTTATGCAGCTGATGTAAAATAGCAGCAGGAATTTAAAAGCCCTACTATCATGTCTGGGTAGCTTTTCTTTGAGAGATGTACTAGCGTGTCCGGGAATTACAACTGTATTGTAACTGCATGTATGTAGATATTCCCTTTTGATACACAACGTAGGATATACCAAATTTTGAGTTGCAAATTAACAGTGATACTGCCACATGATTTGACACTATAATGGAATAATATCCCTAAAATAATAGAATACAGTGTTCTCACTGCTTTAATGAATGTGCCTGATAGCTGTCATTTAACACATGTTCCATTTAGGGAATGTTGAATGATCTTACTCATTAGTGAATGGTTGCCAACCATACCCACCAAGGTTTTTGTTAATAAAATTTGAAATTACTGCCAGTCATCAAATGCTAGATTTATTCACATCGTATAGAAAAGATAATTTTCTGTTTGATGTTTCCTAATTAACATATACAGACATAGAGTAACAGAAAACTAATAATTTAAATTGAAATGCATGCTCTTGTTTCTGGTCACCAAATCATGATTTTGGGGTGAACTATTTCCAGCAAGACCTGTAGTATATATTGGAGATAAGCATATGTTGTCCAAAAAGTAAGAATGCTTGTGTAATTAGCTATAAGACATCAGCAATACAGTTTGATTTTTTTTATTTATAATTTTTTTTGTTGCTGTAAGGACCAGAGCTTAACCTGCTAAACTCTACTAGAAATGGAAGGTAGGGTCAGAGACATAAGAAAAGACCAGGAGCAGATATATGGCTTCAGAGCATCTGCTACACTTAACAGCAAGATATGGGTGTACCTGATAGCTCTGTACCTGCAAGTGATGCACTCCAAAATCCTGATCTCTTGAGGGTGCTCTGAGAACATCTCCTGGCTGCCTGTTGGCACAAAGCACTGTTGCAAATCTATTCCTTGCATAAAGGATGTGGACAGGAACAGGGACTCTTGGGCACACTTCAGATCAGGTCAGAACCCCTTGTGAGTCTCAGGCCTTCCTTTTTGCTTGACAGTATTTCCACACATTTCAGTGAAGTCATTTGTGAGTCATTTTACCTGCTCTGTGCTATAATGTGTCATATGGGATGAAAGTTTACAAGAAGTGACAGTAGTTCTGAAGGCCTCCACATTTAAAAAAATTAACTAGGCCTTCAAGTGGTTTGTTTGACCCACTAAAAATGAGACTTTCTGCCTTAAATTTTGTTGATTTCAATCAGCATATTGCATATTACAGCCCTGATTTAGTAATCTTATTAAACTCAGATCGGTATTAAAAAGAAAAAAAACCACCCTTTTTATATTAAAAGGACAATAACACCTTCTTAAATGAGACAACTTTCTAATTATCATATTTGGTGGCTGTTAGAGGATCCAGGTTCAGAGTCTGTACGGGTAGTCTTGCTCACTTTATGAAAGAACAGTTTCCCTCTCCTTCAGATTCTCCTCTTTCTACTCCAGATTCTGTGATTGGATTGTAAAGATTGGTTTAGTGATTTAGGTGATGTTTTACTGAATAGGCTTAAAACCAAAATTTTCTGTGTTATGACAGTACAGTGGCTTTTGCATCATGAGAGTTGGTCACACAGCTTTTCAGTGTTAGTGTGGAAGGGTTCAGATTCCACCTGGACTACCGACTTCCTGCATGGACTTCAGAAAAAATGTACTTCTGTGTAACAAAGTTCTCATTTTTAATGGAAGTAACGTATCTTCCCTCTGGCTCTTTTCCCATCTTGTCTATTCAGATTATAGTCTCTGTGTGGCAGAGGCTGAGAATGTGCTTATTAATGTCTGCACTAGACTACTACGAGTTGTCTATGCAATATTATAAACCAAGGAAGTTTTAACTTATTTCTATATAACAAGTTCTAATATATGAGATTTGAAAACCTTGATCCTGGAATGGCTTTCCAGATTCCTTTCCAAGATAGTAATTTTTCATATTACGCATTCATGTCTCTCAGGGCTGCCAGTGTAAAATTTATAGTTTTAACTTTTAACTTTCTGAAGACCATTAAGAGAAACCAGTGCCACAAAAAAGTTTCTACTATATTTTCTAAATAACACTTTTTGTAAATGCAGGATAAGCAAAATATATACTGGTATGTAATATTTATTAAAGGAAAACCAACTCCTAATCATTTAGGATATCTTGCACAACTTACATAGCTACAGTTTTTCAGTACAGTGCTTGGCCAGAAAACTGTTTCAGTCTTTTGTATCACAAGAGATTATGGGTAATCTAGCTTTCTATTTAGTAATAATTAGGTCCCATAATGTAAACAGCTGAGAAGGGAAACTGAGAATAGTAGGTGTACAATTTCCTTTTTGGCCAAGGTGTATATGTTCTAGATGGAATCATTTCTTTCCAGCAGTACATTGTAATCATGCACCCTTTTATTTGTGCTTTACTTTCCAAGACATTTTCTCAGAAAAAAATGTATCAACCCATGTAAGAAGCACATGCTTTAGGAGTGTGTAATTTTTAAAGCATGCTTTAGCAAATATTGAGGAAGTTTTTACTTGAATACTACACATATTTTGTTGTTATGACAGAAAAAGTATGAGGAAGTTTTTCAGTAAGTTCCTGTATCTTAGAAAAATCTGTGGGTTTGAGTTTATTGCGTTCAGTTTCCATGTTGCTGAGAGACTATAAGGCTAAGGTAAGATAAAATTTATTTGGTCTTTCAGGTCCAGCTCCTACAAAGACATATAAATACGCTGAAATTTTAGTTGAAATTCATTCAATAAAACCAGTACATTTGCAGTTAAGGTGCATAAATGTAGTTTTGTTTTAGCAGAAGTTCCTGAGCAGAATGGTTTTGTTCTTTTATGTGTCGATCTTTAATAGGCATATAAATTTACAAATATTTTCTATTTTTGCTATTGTTTTAGGTAATAATTGCCCTTGCAGAGAAAAACCGGTCCCACATTCCTTATCGAAACTCTATGATGACCTCGGTGCTAAGAGACAGCCTGGGAGGGAACTGCATGACTACCATGATAGCAACGCTCGCTTTGGACAAAAGAAATATAGACGTATGTTATTTCTGTCTATTTTGAACAAAAATGTTTTCGCTTCTCTAAAAGTCCTGCTCTTTTGATTGTCATCATAGTTTGCAATTCAAATGTGCATGTTTTTATTCTTATTAAAAAAAATTAACTTTGTTTCCAGGAGATAATTTTATCTGTGAAAATTGCAGTAGGATATAGACAAATCCATTAGGAAATGCTCTTTCTCTAAGTAATCACAAGTTAAGGAGCAGTTGGGAAATTACTTGCACCTAGTAGTGAACTTCACTTGTTTTTTTAATTTACTGATTTCCTGATGAATACATTTTTGAGTTATGAAAATGCATTTCCACTGAAATCCTTCATTGAACTTCTTTTAGACTTCTTTGGAGTCAAGATTTCATTGAGTATGATAGACAGCTGGAGAGTTCACTAGGGTGAAGAAGGAATTGGGTGGGGTAGTTTGGGACTCATGGAAATTTAAAAAATATTTTTATGTCCTTTCACCAATTTCCTGCCCTGGAGTTATGTGTGGTAATGTTTTCTTCTCGTTGTTTACAAAAAGGGCTATATTTTTTATCAAAGAATTGTTGTGAATGGGGCTACATCTGGCTGGAGACTGGTCTCTAGAGATGTTCCTCAGGGTTCAGTTCTAGGGCCAGTTCTGTTCCAGTGTTTCGATCATTGATCTGAATGCAGGAGTTGAATACACCATTAGCAATTTGCTGGTGATACCAAACTGGGAGTTATTGTTCGCTCTCTGAGGGACAGGAGACCTTGCAGAGGCATCTAGATAGATTGGAGCATCAGGCTATGATTAATGGGGTGAAATTTAACAAATCAAAATGACAGGTTCTGCACCTACAGTGGAGTAATGCCCAGCGCAAACATAAAATGGGAAAGGAGCGGCTGAAAACCAGCCCTGCAGAAAGGGTGCTGGTCAGCAGCAGGTTCAGTGTGAGTCACAAGTGAGCCCTGGCAGCCAAGAGGGCACTGCAGTCCTGGGGCGCATCAGACACAGCACAACCAGCAGGTCCAAAGAGGTGATGATCCTGCTGAGTGCAGGGTTGGTGCTGCTCACCTTGAGCACTGTGTGCAGTTCTGAGCCTAATGACTTAAGAAGGATGTGAAGGTCCTTGAATATATCCAGAGGAGGGCAACAAAGCTGGGGAAAGGCTGTGAGGAATGTCCTGTGTGAAATGGCTGAGGAACTTGGGCCTGTCTAGTTTAAAGCAAAGGAGGCTGAGGGTGACCTCCTTGGTTTCTACAGCTCTCTGAGGAGAGAGGTGCTGAGCTCCTCGTCCTGATGTCCAGCTGTAGAATATATGGGAATGGTTGAAAGCCATGCCAGGAGAGATTCAGGGTGGACATTAGGAAGCATTTCCTTATTAAGAGGATGGTCAAACACTGGATCAGGCTGGAGAGGTTGTCGATGCCCCAAGCCTGTCAGTATTTAAGAGGTGTTTAGACAATGCCCTTAACAACATGCTTTAACTTGGTCAGGCTGTTGGACTAGATGATCATTGTAAGTCCCTTCAAACTGAAATAGTCTAGTCTATTTTATTCTAAAGTATGTAGAGATGTAAATACATAGAACCTAGCTCAAAGCAATTAATTATTTCCTGATTTTCTTAACATCAAAGCATTCTCATATGAAGTAAACAAGACAAAAAAATGTTTAGCTGAAGACTGTTTTCTGAAATACAGTGGAAAGCATTATACTAAAACCATACTTCATCTAGTTGTAACCTTTTTTTCTTTAGAAAATGGGCTTTGCTGTTAAATGAAAATGCTTTTAAATGAAAAGAGACTTACAAACATAAAATTACACAAGCATATTGTCTTGTTAAAAACACAAGTGGGTAAGTTAATTTTATTTTAGGCTCTGTTGGATTGGCACACTTTTGTATATCAATTCATCAGGTGTGTACATCTCACATTGTGTTCTGGGTTTCTATTTTGGGAATATTTAATCCAAGCAATTATCTAGAGTAAGCCCCTGACAATTTTCATGTTCTTGCTTTAACATACGCAATACACACAACAGATGCTATCCTTCAGTCCTCCCAAAACTAAAAAAAATCCAAAATCTCTTCCTTGCTCTCCACAATCTAATATGTCCAAATAGTATAGGCAGATGATAAATCAATTAATAATCATTAGAAAATGTCAGAATTAGGATAGCTGTATGAGTCATTATTCATAGTTCTGTTTGCATTTTTGCTTATTTTTTCCCAATGGATATAGATTTCATTCACAAATGAAGCGCAAGACAGAACTATCCACCAGTGTGAATTGAATTTGTGTAATAAGAGCCACTTTCCTAAGAATCTGGTGTTGTTTCCTGCAATAAAAGCAATGAAGCAGAGAAAGAAAGGACACTTATATGAAGAAGGAAAATAGAATATTATCCTAGAGAACTAGATTATATTCCTGCTTCTGCCAATGATTTTGTACAGAGTTTCTCAGATCACTACACATTTTTTGTACTAGTTTTGTGGAGTGCTTGAATGAAGATGTTGATTCTGAATTGTAGGTATATTACTTAATATAACTGTAACTGAAGCTGAATGGAAGATATTTTGAACAGAAGATTGTATAATGATAACTAATGAATATAATTTTTTTGGTACTTTTGACTTCAGTTTCCTTTCTGTTAAGTATAATCATTCCACACACTTGAAGCAAAGCAATAACTAAAGGGTTAATTGGTTAATTCTTGTAAAGCCCTCAAGTGCTGTGATGATAAGTGTGCTAGAAAAATTATTAGGAAATTAGATGTCAGAATTGATTACTGTTTTGATGGCATAGAATAAGTAAGTTATAAGCTTGCATATTGAACATTGAGAACTGAAGTGATTAGCCACTCATTAATTTAACATATGCTTCACAATAAACAGGGCAAAGAGATCTGGTGGAAATGTATGTGTGTGTACTGTACATATTACTGTGTTTAATATATGTATAGAACTTAATTAAAATGTTAGCTGATCATCATTGCACAGGAACTGTACAGCAGAGGGAAACACAGAGCCCAGCTAATACTGTGTGCAACTCTTAATTGTAAGGCCTTCCTCTTCTTTGATTCTTTGTGTATATATTATGTTTGAGCAAGAAACATTAGTATCTTTCCTCATGGAACCCTAATTCAGGTATCACCCCTTCAAGCACTGAAAGAGACAAACGTGCTGTAGAAAAAGGACTATATGAGCGTAACATTTAAATCAGTATTTTCATATGTTGGAGGACTGAAAACTGGGGAATTACTTTGATTCTGAAAATCAGTTCTGTTACAGTAGTAAAATACGTTTAAATTCCCTATAAATGCAGCCTGGCACATCTCAGAAAAATGTAATTGTACAGTTTATCAAGCATCATTTGAATTTCTAGGACTAATGTCTAATTTTTTATTATTTAAGTTAACTGTAGACAATTCCTGGCTTTTTATTCATTAAATATCTAAGTTCTCTAGCAGGGTCTGACATTCAAATGTCAGCTGATCTCAAAGGAGGAACAATACTCATAAGGATCTTTGGTTTCATTCTGTGCCCTAGATGGAAGTGCACACTGGTTGTCACAGAGTTTCCTCCACAAAGTCAGTCTTGTATCGCTTTTTTTTTCTGCCTTCCTTTCTTCCTTCACCCCCCCGACCTGAGCTGATCTGACAGTTTTTTATCTGGTGTTGTAGTTCTCCTGTATGCCTCCTAGTTCCAAGTCTCCCAGCTTGTTTCTCATTTGTCCTGGACTTCCACTCTTCTTCCCTTCATCTCTTTTCCCACTGTCTTTTACGTAAAATGATCTAGTCCCATTTTTCGTTTAAAAAAATCAGTTAATTTTTTCTTTTTCTCATCATTCAGACCTTATTACCTTGTTAGCAGCGTGGCTTGCTTATCCTGTAGGATCAGTCAGGGACTTACTGAAACACAGCTGGTCAGGGGGCTAATTGGATCAATAAAATACATACTATGATTTAACAGTTTCATATGTCATTGTCATTAATGTGCTAACCTAATTGCCTTTGAATATTGGGGTTTTTTAATATGAAATGGTAGAATATTTCTGTAAAATGCTCGTAAAATAGAAACATAGTTTAATGACTTCATCAGCTGCCCAGTCTACTTAGCTAGTGCAAACCTAACTGAAATTCTTCTCTTTTCTCTCCCTCTTTTTTTTTTTTTTTTTCTTCCAGGAATCTATATCAACCTGCAGATTTGCACAGCGAGTTGCTCTTATTAAGAATGAAGCAATTCTTAATGAAGAAATTGACCCCAGATTGGTGAGAGTTGTTTGGGAGCAGAGAGAAGGAGATTGCTTGTTTTACATTTTAGTAATCAATAGCAGTCAAATTGATCTTGAGAATTTTATATATCCCATTAAATCATTTTTAGATGAAAGTTCCAGCTTTCTTCTATAAAATAACTACCATTCTATTTTTTTTCTTTTGGACATAATTATAATTAAGCAGACCTTTATAAAACCTCTAAAGTTTTTATCAGCTCTTAAAACATCTTAGAAGTAATGGTCACTTTCATTATGGTCGCTGTGTTGTTTTCTTCAGAGTGTTGGTTTCTGCATCATAATCACACATAATTGGGTGGCTCTAAACCACTTTAAAAATATACTAAGATTTCTAGTCACTTGGTGAAGGTACACTGCTACACTGGAACAATTTGTGTATTAAAAAGCTAAGAAACATACAGATACAGTCCTTCTTTGAAACTGCTTCAAGGAACATTTTAGCTAGGAAGAAAGAATTCTGAGAAGTTACCATTAGGAAAAAAAGGAAGACAAGTACAGGAGATAGAAAAAGGATTTCCAGAATCTGCAGAATGTTAGGTTATATAACATAAGAATTATTTGTTTAAAACTGGAGGATTAGGTGGCTAATGATTTCATTCATTGTTACTTGATGGTAATTAGCATATTCCAGTTGCTGTCAATGATTGTGCTTTTATTTTTTCTTGTCTCTTGTCCTTGAAGTTCAAAGGCAATAGAAGATTCTTGTCGGGTTTTCTGCTGTTTTTCTTTATTATTATTTATTTTATTTTTCTTTCTAAGCAATTTCTAATAGTAACAGCATCACAATTAAAAAACAAAAAAAGGCCAAAAAATAAACCTAATGGGCAGTGAACAACTTCTTCATTTCTGTCTATCTGTCCTCTTTTTTTCTTTCCTATGTAGGCTTTATAGCACCAGGTCATACAAAATATTTTTTCTATGGCCACAGAAGCCTTTGATAGAGGTGGAACACATGCAGGCTCCTGAGCATTTACTACATCCTGTGGAGCTATACTCCACTAGTTTGGTATGTCTTGCTCTGCAGGGTCATTTAGCGAATAAAACAAAGTGGACTCGTGAGAGTTAGAAAAGCATCCCCTCTTGTGGAAAAGGCAGAGGAACACAGGTACCTTGACTTTATATGACTCTGTGCTCATTGTGGAATTTGTTGCCCACCTTAACTACCTGAAGTATATTTCCGAGGGCAACTTGATTATTTAGTAAAGTGCTCAACTTAGGGTATTTTTTCATAAAAATTAAACGTATTTTATTGGCAGTATTTATTGTCTGCGAGTTGAATGCCTGCTTTATAAAGGGAGTTTATTATACCCCTTGGTAGATCTCAGTTAAGTCTGACTGTTGCATAAACTTTATTCTACATAATGGAGACTTCCTGACTTTTTATCTTACTAGAGAAGATGAATTTGTACCTGTTGTACTTTTAAGTGACTCATCTTTGAACCTCTCTCACTCATAAACAAGGATTTAGTTTAAACTGAAAATCAGTCTTGACCCTGAATTAAACCTCACCTCTTCTGGCATTCATGTGAAATAGAAATGAAATTGTTTTGCTTGTCATAATACTCGAAAATCAATCTTTTATCCATATCTTGAAATTGATATTGCAGTTGTTGTCAGATTGAAGTTAATCATGCTAACAAATTGGACCATGGAGCAGAGATGGTGCTAGCATTCAGCTGTCTATCATTTTATACTCCAGCCCTAAGTTTTATTTCCTTGACTCAGTAACTAACACAGATTACATCAGTGTGTGACACCAAAGTGGGACAATAGGAAATTGGGCTAAAGTGTTTTGCCTGCAATATTCTCTAGGTGTTCTTGCAACTTCTCTAACACTTAGCCACTTTGATAGATTCTTAAACAAAATATTATAAGTTAGCCTTTCATAATTTTGTTGTAAAAAATATGTCAACAGTAGGTCTAGGGTTAAAAGAAACAATCATATGCATGTTTAGAATATTTTGATTTTTAAGGTAAAAATGTGCATTCAAAATTTAGGAAGTTACAGTTAAATTTAGTCATTAAAGGAAATGCAAATGTTTGAAGAGCTTTAACATCCAGTGAAAATACCTGTCATCAATTTCAACAATTCATTAATGCAATTTAATTCAATTTTGTTGCTTTATGCTGTTAGTTTGCTGTTAGCAACTGATGCATCCTACTAGTATGCTATAATTCTAATAAGAGTGAAATATTGCATGAAGAAGAAGATAGTGTTTTGGAACTTCTGTTTCTAAAGGGAAGGTAAAAAAAATAACTTTTGGTGCATAGTTGCCCTTTTTCTAACAAAGATATCAGTTCTTAAATGTCTTTTCATTGTTAACTGTCAAAACTAGCAAGACAGAGAAGCTCTTTTTATTCCTGTGTAAAATTATATTTCTCTTTTGCAAAAAATCTTTTGAACTCTTTCTGTGCAACCTTGTCTTCTAAAACAAGAATTTACTGAGTTTGGAAGACTTTTCTTTTTTTTTATAAATGGGGAAAAAAATGGTGCTTGGTGTATTTAAGGCATTTTAGCAGTTTTTTAAAAAGAGACCTTGTTTAAAAAAAGATAAAACTAAAGTATAATATTTACCTAAACTCAGCCTTCTAATGCAAAAATCATAAACTATCAATTATTTGTAGGTGATGTTTGGTTTATGCCTTGCTGTTTTAGATGATTGTCCAGCTGAAAAAGGAGATCCAGGATTTGAAGGATGAGTTGGAGCTGGTGACTGGCAAGCAAAGAACAACAGAACTTTCACAAGAAGAGCTACTTCAGTAATGGCTTACATTGTTTTCATTTTCTTCTTTTATTATTATACTTTTCATCAGTTTCTTTACTGGCATAAATATTTAAATTCATCTCAGAGTTTTAAACTTCCCTGCCTGAATAGTGAAGTGAAGTTAGGTGCCAGTTTAGAATGGCAGTTTTCCATGAAAAGCTCTATGAGGCTGCTGGCTGAGTTTTTGCAGCCTCAGCTTTGAGGAAGTGAAGTAAAGTAAATGCAAAGGATGGGAATGCCTGTCAAGTGCCAGGCAAAAAGAAGTGTTGTATAATAGTGCAGAATGAAAAACAGTCTCTCTCAAAACTGGATATGTGATCTGAGTAGAGGGATATTCTTATGCTGAGAAGTATCCTGCTGCAGTGTTAGTTTGACATAAACCAAAAGAAATCTCACATTTCTGATCCACAATTAATCAGTGTCTTAAAAGCTAAATAATTTTTCTTTTTACTGAGCATGCTATTGAAAATGCAGTATTAATTCATGTAAGTATTGTAACATCCTGCAGTTTTTTGTAACAGATCAGTACAGCATGTAAGATCTATATATAATGTAGAAATATTTACTTAGATTTAAATGTTCAAAATAAATTAATTGAGTTTCCAGTTTTGAAAAATTTATGCTGTAGGATGTACATATTTAATCTCGGCACCTCATCGCTATAAAAAAAGTAGTAACGCTTAATTTTGTTTGGTTAATACATTAACAGTAACGAAAATGAAGCTGTGAGAATTTCTAGTCTTACTTTAATTTCTCTTGGGACTGATCCAGAATTCAACTACCAGTGCTGACATTTTCCCTGAAATACATGAGATTCTGGAGGCATGAGGACAAGCCTTGAACCTTGAGTTTCTCATGTAGATTGTTGTCTTTAATAATTCTTACTTGAGGAGTGAGGTAGCTTTATTTATGTATATATATTTTTATACTGTTAGTCTGAGTAATTTTCAACATGGTCAGTTACCAGTATATTCTTCTAACCAGAAATGTCTCCTCATTTGCTACTGGTTTAATATATGCGTATCATTCTGCCCAGACACAGGGGAGCCAAATGCACAAATAACATTAGAGAGTAGCACTGGATGTGACCAAGACTAGATATAGAAAGAAAATTAAAGAAACAGCAAGAACAGAGAAGTATCTCTCTTTTCCATTACATAAAGAATTAAATGCCTCAAACAAATAACCTCATCAGTCACCAGTGCCATATAATGGCATTGTTCAAGGATCATTGTTTTTAAAAGGATTTAAAGTGGAAAAAAAAAAAAGAGTTTAATATACAGAGGTTTTTCAGGCAAATAGCCAAAGATAGTGCTAGAGGGTAACTGTCATATACATGAATCAGACTCGTTTATTAGTACTATATGCTGTAGTTGAATGGAATGTCAAAAGCTAAGTCAATCTTATTTAAAACAGTTCAAGTGGAGGAAAATATCAAATGCCAGTGTTTATGAGTTTTGCATTTGTATGTGTTTGTGCAAACAGAGCACTCACATAAACAACTGATGTGGACTGAACACCCAAATGAAAGTATAATGAAATGATAGTATAAAAAGCCACTACTTCAATGAAAATATCTTTCTGTGGTTTTGAACATGTATACTTTTTAAGCTTGCTTTCATATGGCAGTAACATTTGTGACCATGGTCATTTACATGTCTGAGCTTGAGTTCCATGAATGTTCTGAGCATTTATGGCAATCAGCAGATAGCATCTAAGTGTTCTGTCTCCAGTTAGAGTCTATCAATACATAACACAACAAATCTTCATGACAGTTCTGTTTATTGAGACTGGCCATCTGACTTTGGAGCTTCTCATTAGCTGAAGAGTTGGTTCACATTAAAGAATAAATATGCAAGTGAGCAGTGCAAACAGAAGTATTGACCTGGATGAAAACTGATACAATCATGGTTGACTATTACTGGAAATGTCTGTTTTGTGATTTGCGTCTAGTTTTGCATCTATAATGAAACCTGAATAATGTTATTTGTCAGAAGACATACAGATCAGTTTGTTATGACAGAAGAGGAAAAGAAACATGGTATAGGTGATAGTGCAACATACTGTGTTGCTCCTTATTTCAAGTTGCCACCCAAGAATGATTCTTAGGGGATTAGTCTTGTAGGGAACTTTATAATTATTGATGCTTTTTAATATGACAGAGAGAAAATTCTAATTAAGGTCATTATGAATTTCAAGTAGTATTTAGACATTTTTGCCTAATTAGTATATCTTCTGTTTAAACTTATTTGTATCTGTTAATGTTATTGCAAATAATTAACTAGTAAGGAAGAGTGTTACAAAGTATAGTCTTGTAAAAAATGGATGTGTTTTATTTCTTCTGATTCATCATTCATATTTTAAGGGAGGTCAGGGCAAAATTAATCTGCTGAAAATATTCTGTGCCAGTTTTTTATTTATTCTTTGATTCTGATCACAGATGGTCAAAGGTGCAAAACATGACAGTGACAAACTCCATGCACTAAGTACATATTTATTTTGTCCCACACGAGTATTTATCTCAGGCAGTTTTCAGTAGAAGATGGATGCCAAAGTGAAACTGAGTCCAGTGGTAAATGTGTAGATCTAATAGTATTTTTTTAGTCTAAAAAATATTGCTTAAGGTAATGCATAGGTTTTTTTACTTTCTATGTATTGCATCTCTACATGTTGCAAGAGTTAAGTGTGGGTGATTGCCCAGGAAATAAGCATCGATACTATGTTAAAATTATATTTTGTATATTTCTTGACTTACTAAATCAAGAAATGCCAAACATTTCTTGTAAGAATGAACTCCATTCCACTTGTTTATATTCAGGGCATTCCAGGTGAAATCAGAGAACTACTCAATGCATTTGAAATAGCTAAATGTTTGACGTTGGTATATGAATAAGCTGAGATTCATTCTTCATTGGTTTTTTTCCTCACTTAAATCAAATAAATGTCTTCAGGGATTTTATTTTTTTTAATTATTCATTTAGTGGAAGGCAAAAAAAATCTGTCAAATAGGCTTTCCTCATAATCACTACAATGTTGCAATTGTTATTCACTGTTTTAAACAAAATGGAAAACAAACGCTCTTGACTCTTCTTATGAATGGTAAATTATAATATAACACAACTTATCAGTCATTTGACTAAAGCTACAGCTGTCTGTAATTCTTATTTCAGAATTCTGTGTTAAATGGTAAGCATTTGCATCAGTATGGCATATTTTTCATTTTATTATTTTATTCTAATAGCTGTTAAACATAAACATAAATGAATTCTGCTGCTCCCATTTTGTTTATTTAAAAAAGCAAAGCATAAAAAAATTCAACTAGACTACATAAGTGGTTCAGAATGTAGTTCATAAAATGCTTCCAAAATCTGAATTGCTTGCTTTGGATCTTGCCATGTACTTCTTCAGCTGTAAAGGGCTGATCTAAATATTTCTTTGAGCTGGAGAATTAGTTTCTTGTTTAGAGGAAAAAAAATACAAAATGAGCTCCTTGGATTATTTTTAAAAAACAGAAAATAACATGATGCGTTCCAAATACAAGGAGTAAGTGTACTCTTGCAGACTTCTGTGTTATGCTTTAGAATACAATTAAATTACCTTCAAATGAATTTTTTTATGAGATGCATGCCAGAAGTAAAAGGGAGAGTCATTTTTGTTTGATTCATTTGGGATTTTTATTTTTTTAATCATATAAATGAGCTCACTAGCAATTTACAATGTGTGCCCAGAAAGTCAGGATTTCCAATCAAGGTCCTGTGTTCCAGAGCACCCACGCTTCCAGAACCTTTGCCAGTTGGAATTCTCTAAGAACAGGACTGGAAGTACTGGCTTTGCACTTTAATTTATTAATAACTTTACCTTACTTCTTTCAGATACATATGTTATTACAGACACTTCTATTTTTTACTTCAACAGTCATATATTGTTCATCTTACCCAAATCCTGGATATCTCATTACTTCTTTCTGTCTTTCGTTTTTCTGTTTCAACATTGTGACATCTGTATGCTATCATGGCATTAACAGTATTGCACTGTTGTACAGTATAAAGCTTTAAGACTTACTCATACTTAAGCTGTTGAACAAATGGCTTCCTTTACAAAGCAGAGCAAATGTTACTTGCTGATGTCAGTGTTCAATTTCAGTTGCAAGGTAGTAGAAATAAAGGCATATCATCTTGCCTTTTGTCAGCACAGCTTTGCAGACTTTTGATTTGTGTAAAGTTAGCAGATTGATGGACATGAGCTGTATAGGCAATATTCAAGAGAAAAGAAGCTGCCTTAGCAATCGAGTTAAAATGTCTCACGTTAACTGCTAGCTCAGATGCCTGATTTAGAATGCTATTAAATAACTGTATTGCTCTAGAGGTCATTTTTTCTCATATATGTTATGAAATCTTTAGTGACAGCACAGAAAGGTCTGATTCCTAAGGCAGGTACCTAAGCTAAATGCTTAAATTAAGTGTAAATGCTTTTCTGTGATCCTCAGATCCAAGGCCACTGAAAGGAGGAAAAAAAATCTTCCCTTTTTTAGACTGATCACCTTTTACATTGAAAGTCTTGAGAGATAATGAACTGTAAAGTTCTTTTCAAAGGTTAATGAGTTTGTTTTAGCATGGGGGTAGGAGGGATATAAACAATGTTGTGTTTTCTAATGTTCAAAATTATACCAGTCCTCTAATGCCTTATGGTTTCAAGAATCATAATGAAGTATAAGTCCTATTAGTTAGCCATATGGGAAAACAACATAGCTTCAGTTGATTATTTAGATGCTTGAAAAAATCTTGGAGCAAACTTTTAAGGACATATGGTCAAAAGTGATCATAGAAGGTTTTTGAATCTTGCTGAAATTCATTGAACATTTAGTCCGTCAAGTTCTTCTAAAGTGCTACCAAGTACCTATTTGCATCCTGTGGCACTTTAAATATTTTTTTTAAATCTTTTTCTTTTGAGTTTATACATCTAGTTAATAACCTGTAAGTGATACTTTACTGAATCTTTTCAAACTACTTCTCCCATCTGTGCTGTAGGAATATCTTGATGTTCATCCATATGAGTATTTTGGCTTCTTTGAATAGTTGTTACGCTTGTCCTACATTCTTTCCTTTTATTTCAAGTTCTTTCTACTTTAGAGACATTTTGACTTTTTAAATTTTGATAAACTGAAGCTTAATTTTCTCTTGGTACTTTTACATATACTCCAGTGATTAGAATATGACTACTGTTATGGCCACAAATATTAGCTGGCAGTGAGTAGCATTTCTTTATGTATGCGCTTTTGGCTCATTTTTATAAAGTGCTGTTGAAGAAGGAAATCATCTACTCAGCAAGCCACTTGACATGTTTCTTCTTTGCATAAAAAAATTGCATGTGCAGAATTACTGTAGAATTACTTTTTTTCCTGTATAAGCCAGTCTTGGTCTTTTTATTGTCCGTTCTGAATCACCACTAGTTTTATCAAGACAAAGGTTTAGATCTGTGTGCATTTCATCGTTGAAATTAATGATTTTCAACTAGAAACACATCTTACATCTGTTTGCCACATGGTAGCCTTCCAATTCAGAAGAATCTCCTGTAATAGATAGTTGTTAGAGCACTATATAGATATTTTTAGGAAGTGTCAAAGTCTTCTAGACTCTAGAAATGGAAGACACTGAAGGACTTACTAGTCTTACTTCTCTGCTTTAAGACTGCACCAAATCAGTGCAGCCTATACCAGGGCTATGTTAATAAAAATACTCTATGAAATACTTACTGAGTGAATTGTACAAAGGCTTATGTAACTGGTTCCACTGCTTAGTTACCTTAATTATTATTATTTTGTCCAGGAGTTAACACACTTTTGTTAAATTAGAGGTTAAGCAGTTATTTCTGGATAAAGAATACAGCATTATCCTCTATATATGTCAGTTACGCTGTCATGTGCACTACCTGTCAGTAATGTATTACACCTCTTCTCAGGGCCAGCTCAGATGTATTCTCTGTACTCTTCTCTCATTCCATTGACAACAATGCCTGAAAAAACCTTCTTTTATTCTCCTGTCTTCCATAGCAGGAAAATTTATTTTACTCATAAGATCCACTACTTAGAATCTCCATGGTCTTCCCATACTGATGCTCACTTGAAACTGACTTAGCTTCAAGTTAGCTATTCTTATATATAACAGTAATTCTGCTCCAACTATCATGTGTTTTTTAGTTCAATAGATTCATAAAATTCGTAGAGATGTGGAGTTACTTTTTTTGAAGAACATAAGACACTGTTATTAAAGTTAATCTTTGGAATTAATATATGAAGGAAAAAAATATATTGAGTATTTTACCAATAAGAAAACTATTGCAAAATCAAGGTAAACAAACTTCTTTAATTACATCAGCCTCTTTGATTAGCGCAAGTATTTCAGTAGCTGCCTTGTTAGCAGCCTATTTTTCATAAACTTGGATTTCCATTTTGCTTGTCACAGAGTTCACAGCTGACACACAAAATTAATTGTTCTTTAAGTGAACTTAATTTCAATAGTTAATATACAGTGGATCAGGGGTTAAAAGGCAAGCTCTCCTAGAAATGAATCATGGCACATAAAGCAAGGTCAAAACAAGTCCTTCCAAATCTGTGATTTGAGACCATGCATCCTGCAAGCTATTGAGAGCTCCAGACTTTAAAAACATACTCTCAGTTGGCTAGCAGTGCTTTTCTGATGCATTTCAGCTGTGTAATTTGCATCCTGGTTCATCCAGACATATGACTGATTCAGAGGTGGATTTTTTTAAAAAATTTGGAAGTCTGTTAATGAATGGGGAAAAGTGAAGTAGCACAGTGCTCATTTTATCATTTTGCAGTTGTACTATCAGAAAAATTGCAGGGAATCTGAAGTAATGTGGATGGAAAGCTTTTGTGATTTGTGCGTGGTCTAAATGGTGAGCAGTCTACATTAAAGAAGAATTTCTGAAGGGTGGAAAGCAACAGAAGAGAAATAAAGTTGATAAGGTAAAAGCTGTCTCTAAGCTGCAGTACAGTGTGTGTTTACATTATTCACAAAAAAAAGACATATAGAGGGAAATGCTTGACCAAGAATTTGAGACTGACTCAGAGTCACTAATGAGAGAGCACTGTTAGTTTAACACATTTCTATCCCAACTGTTTATGGCTGTTCTACTGTGAGTTTTCTTCCAGTCGTCAATGTAAGAACTTGTGCTTGACACAGCTTGTGGTTTCAGATTCTGTTACCGTGATTCAAATGTTCCTGGATCAGCACTGTAATACCTTTATTTTTTGTTAATATGTAAAAGACCACTATCAAAATTAGTTTTAAACTAGTCCATAAGTCACACTATACTGTTCCCTCTGCATTGACTTAGAAAACTTTTGTGTGTGTGTGTAATCTTTTGCTAATTTTCTGTTTCTTTTTTTTTTCTGATGAGCACTGAGAAAGAAAAGCCCAATCTTTGTTTACTGCTGTTTTTCACAGAAAGTGGGTCTTTGTTTGATACTTTCATATTCTTCCTCCTTCAGGGAATTTCTGTTGGGAAAACTATTCTTTCTGATACAGCAGGGTTCTGGCAATAGGCCTCAGCACACCCTTGTTCTTATTAGTGTAAGTTAAGCCTGCTGTTCTCAGGGCAGAACCTTGCAGTCCTAAAAGTAAGAATGGAAATTTATTAAAAATCGCCTTTTGAGGCTTCATCTACTGTAATAACATTAAATAATAAATGTTTAATGCTCTGTAACTTCCTTTACCTTACAACATACAAAAGAAAAGGGAAAAAAGAATACCATTTTGGATCTCTGAGTTATAAGAGATATCTCCATATGACACTGTTTTTCCTGCCATGTGAAACTAGCTGTGCTCCAGTTTTGATTAGCACAAATTCTGCAGGGAAACATTATTGAAAGCCCTAGTAAGCTATAATTAATGAAGAATGCAGCAGCTGTCTTTCTAATGTTACTGACTACAACAGATGAAAGGCTATTATTTTATTATTTGTTTCTCCACGAAACCAGACATTTTTAGAATATACTTTTAGGAATTTTTTTAATGTTGGTTTAATATTTGTTTCTACTCAAAAATAGAAGGTTTAAGATTTCCAAAATATAGGGGATTTTTAATGTCAGTTTAATATTTCATGCAAGTATCTTATGGCTAGTTACTTCTATTTCAGATTAATGTAGTATTTTCTGATGTAACTCACCAGTATAACAAAATACCCTCAAATTTAAATAAAGTGACCATCTTACATTAAAAGAATATCAAACTCTGAAATACAGGTGCATACTGCATATTTCCACTGAAGCAATTAAGTGTGACGAGTAAGGCATTCAGTGATTTTCAATTCAGTGTTTGTACATAACTGTATAATTAGGTTTCCACTGAACTTCAGTTAATTAAACAGTTTCCATAATGGCTTTTTCCCATTAAGCTGAGTGCATTATGGCTTTTTAAGCAGAGCAGTGTGAAGTCTTGGGGCTAAGTAGTTTTTTTTATAAAGGTCTCTCCAGTGTGAAATGAAATTCCTGGTGTTGATCTTAGATGATAATGTAGATATCATCTCTTTATTCATTCTTCTCCTCCAGTGAGTGCTGTTATTTCATTACTAGGTCTTGGGTTGATTATCTTGGATTTTAATTTTAGTTAGGGGATTATTCTTCTTCTGCTGGCTGATGTCTTGCAAAGCTCATTTTGTAGACTATAATAAAGAAATAGAATGTAAAACATGAATTTATTTCTTCTGCAGTCCATCTCTCATATAACAATAAGTTCCAGCACTGCTGTAGTGCTAGTCTTCATAAATACAGTCAAGAAAAGGAAAAAAATTACTGTAAGCAGCAGTGTTCATATATATTTAATATTATGAAAAGGGGTTTTGGTATGTTTCTTGGCTGATTTTTTTTTCTTCTTAATTCTAGCTGGTTTTCATGATAAGCTTTAATGAAAGTGTTTGGGCTTTTTTCCTCCAGTCTAGTTTATGAGTTACCTTGGCACCCTCAGTCATGTTGTAGAACCTCCATACATGAATATCTCTGATTTTTCTAAATTTATTTTCCCATTGACTTTTGGCACATATATCTCATGGGGAAATCAAGGTTCAACCTGGGTTGTCTGGGGAGAAGAAAAGCTCAGTCAGAAACATAGAAATTTTTCAGATATGGTTTACATTCTCTGCCAAGTATGCTCTTTCCTTTAGAAAGTTCATTATCAAAATGCCCTTCCTTGGGCAGCTTTATTTCCTAATTTCTCTTTTGAGAGGACATGCAAATGTTAACAGTTATCCTTGGCATAATAGCAAAAACTGGTCATCAGTAAATGTAAGGATTGATTGCTCATGTCTTTTTGAAAAGAAACTAGAGTTTGCAACTCTTTGAAGAAATAGAACATACTGACTAAGAGAGGTCTAGGTGTATGGTGTCAGGCCTGAGCCTCAATAACTGACTAATAATACCTTATTTCCTACGCCTTTTTTTTTATTCCTGTATGACTTAGTTGAAAAAAGGCCTTTTAGAAAAAGAACATTGTTATTTTACCTCATGATTTCATATTAGCTTTGCTGTGCCACATACCTGCCTAGGCAAGTAAAGCAAGATTTTCTAGGGAGTTCTCTGGATTTCTTATTCTCCATGGCTTTCTTGTTCCTCTTGAACACCTAGACCCAACTTTGTTCAGTGCTGGGCTGTTTTAAGTGTTTTTATGGTTCTATTCTTGCTGACCTATACTCTTGCAACAGTCTTTAGTTGGAGGAAAACAGTTTAGGATACATTCTTCTTGTAGAGAACTAAGGATGCAAAACTATCTCAGAAGACACTGTTATTGCTGAGGAGAACAGTATTTTCCATCTGTTGAAACAAACAGAATGAAAACCAAGAGTCATTCTGGCTCTCCTTTACTTCCAAAAAGGTTTTTCTCACTCTGTCTCTTTCAATAGGAGGGTGACTACAGCCTGTGTGTGATATTTTGTCAAGAAAGAATGGGTTGGAGTTGTAACTGTAGATGCACCAGATGAATTCCATAAATCTTTTACAGCCCTATTTTACATCATTTATTACTGTAGTTTTCATATATTCCATATATTTAATTTTATTTTTATGGCTGTTTACTGAGATAAATGTAATAAACTGTTTGAGTCAGGAATATATGAAGTAAAAGGATATTCATCTTGTAATTCTATTGTCATTTGTTTCTGTCCCACCCAGCAAGCAGACATACCTTATCTAATATGCATTAAGAAAAAGAAAATGTACAGTCAGTATTTTTATTTTTTTATGCTTATTCTCAGTTGTGCTTTTTTTTCCCTCCTCCTGTGATTCTTTATCATCTCCTTGATTTATTTTGTCAACTCCTCTGTAAATGAAGTAACGTTAGTTTTTTTTCCTTTCTAAAAATTAAAATCTTGCTACTGTATAAATTCATATGTTGTTTCCACAGTCCTTGAACTGCTAAACCGCTTTAAAAAGTGGTTCCATTAGAAAAGATCTGTTCATTAAGAAGAAAATCTTCAAGTTGTGTCTGTATCACATTGTCAGGTTTTTTTGTACCTTTGTTTAGTGCTTCAGTATTCTGGAAGAACTCCCGGAATACCCAGCATGTTGTCAGACTGTGTGTTTATTTTAGAAAGAGCTGTGGTAATTTTTACATGGAAACCTCAAAAAAGGTGAGGGAGGCAGTGATTTCTTTTGCTAGTATTCATGTGGCTTTTCATAACTGGTTTACTTTTTTTTAATTTATATTTCTTTTGGTTTTTTCCATAGTGTTTAGACTAGGATGGTCTGTTCCTTTTCTCATTCTAATTCTTAACAATGAAATATTAAAAATTTATCTGAAAACACACTGAAGATTCTAGTGTTTCCTACAGCTGGGAAGAGGCTGAATTGGTTTATAACTTCTGATTTACATTCTGCTATTTCAGACTTGACTCAGTCTTGTGGTGCTCAAATCTCTTTTGGCTTCTGCGTACTACTTGGGAATCAAAGAATGAATTGGACTGTTAGGTTTTTTCAAGAATGCAGAAACATTAAAGGTAATGTAAGAGAGAGGAAATAGCAGCTCATATCTATAATTACAGCTTGTCTAGTTTGTTGTGCTTGACAAATGAACCTTGACTCTTACTGGAAAATAATCATTTCCAAAAATAGAGCATTATTTTACCAGAATTATATATTCCTTTCTCTTGAAATATTTTCACATTATGGTAATGGTGCAAGTTAGTGTAATTTTTTTGATTGATTGCCATAGCCTAAATCTGTAGTCATCTGAGTATGGATAACTCCCTGGCAACCAGATAATCTTTGAAAGGTAAAACATCTCCTTCTTAATTATTAGTTCAAGATTAAAGGCCCATTTTTATAGATGACTTCATATCAGTCAGTCTAGACATTCTAGTTATCAAAAATATTTTTTAGTTCTTTCCTCTTACTGAAATGAGTAAGATGCTTACAATAGGGACAAATACTGACTTACTTTGTGTCTGTGTAATTAATCACTATCATATTCTCATTAATAGTATAAATGCCTTTCTTTTCCCAGTGCTTACACAAATGCCTGCCTTCATGTGTGAAGGATTAATTCTCCTGCTCATTGTGCTTAGTGTGTCTGCAGAGAGTATGAGTAACATCTTGTAGTACTGGCCTCTGTTCTCTTGGACTCCTAATGCAGTAAGAAATTATGTAGCAATAAGTGAAATTTTCTCTTTTACTGAGTGATTTTTGTAGTCTCTTAAGTTGAGAAGCAAGTCAATGCCAGTAATGCTTCTGTAGCTAGTATTTCTCTTTAAATATCCTCTCCTTTAAGCCCTCCATATATACAGCTCACATTGACTTCAGGGAGTTTCTGTGAATTCAGAAGTTGTGAACTTTGCACATAAAATGAGTGGTGTACACAACATATTTGTCTCTTGTTATTTAACTGAAATAATGAAAATAGTAAAGCACAGGTTATCTGAAACTAACGCTCTTGTTTCCTTTTTCTTCTGTTTTGAGTATTGCCACTTTGCTATTTATAGAGGTGATAAATACCAAACCTATCTGTTATGTTTTCCAATTTTTATTCCAGTCTTGCAGCTACTGATTTTCAGATATTTATCTCCTGAAAATAATTATATTTTCTCTTTGTTGTGGATCTCATTGTTTCCCTCTCCAGCAGGGATTTCCTATCATTGGAACATGAGGAATCTCATTAAGAGAAATCTTCAAGATCAGGGCAATAACCCAACAACTATTCTAGGATCAGCTTTGGGTGCTGTGATATTTTAATGCCTAAAATTTTTGTATGTGGTTACAAGAAGGTGATTCAGATAATAAAATGGCAACAAGTTTCCCAATCCTGTAACTGAAAAGGATAAATGACTCTGAAATGACATTCAGAAGGCTTGCATCTTAAATGAGGAGCTGAACAAAACTAGTCCAAAGGAAACACTAGGCACAGTGATGGGTCTGAACTTTTGCCCTTCTCAGGCAGTTGCGCACTTGCTTGCAGGTACCTTAGACACCTTGGCTCAGATTCAGAATCCAAGTTTATCTTCGGAGGACAATAACCTAAATAAGCATTTAAAATTATAAAATTATGCTTTACAGGTTATATGCCTGTCATTGTTGCCCACCATTTGCCTACTAAATAATTGTAATAGCTTCTGTCAGGAACCAGGAATTCATAAATCTAAAACCAGCTGGTGGAGTTTGAACTTGCACTTGCTGTTTTCCAGAAATGTACCGTAGTAAGTGGGTTAAGGGGTAGTTTGGGTTTAGAAATCTTCTACCTTTTGTCTTCAGAACGATCTGCTCTGCATCCTGGAATGCAAAACCTGGAAGGATGGTAAGAGCATGCAGGAGGAAGTCTGACTCTCTCAGAATAACTGTGACATCCAGCATAGAAGCAGGGTATATTATGCCTGTATAGGTTTCCAGGTTTTAATTTGGTTTTGAAAAATTTTTTTTTTGAAAAAGAGGATGATTGTGTGCCAGATTGTCTTATGAAGACTGAATTACCGAAGAAAGAATAATTTCTCCCTTAAGAAGATTTTGTCAGTTGTTTGTAAAGAATACATTGCAAGAGAATAAAATACTAACTACATTTCATTACTCAGAAGAAGGGCAGTAGGTCTTCGAGAAATCTGTAAATATCTTCATTAAAAGATAGTTTGCTTTGCTTGGTGATTGGAGTAGGTAATTTTATGCATGAAAGCTATGCTATCTGCTATTGTAAGAGAAAGGAAAGTAACTTTTCTTTTGCACAAACAATCATACATATTAACAAATGTTATGCCCAAAGCCCCTAAAAATCTAGTCTTCTAAGAGGGCAGGCTTTAGGTCTTGTCAGTTATGAGATAGCAAAAGAATAAAACATTATAAAATAAATGAAAAAAAGAAAAAAATTACTTCTTAGATGATTTTAGTTCTAGAACTATTCTTTAGCAGATGCAAGTACGTTTGGATATGCAGTTATAGAATCTCCAGTATCAAATCCAGCTTTTAGTAATCAGAGCAAAAGTACATTTCAAATTCCTGGACCTTGAAGGAAAATAGTCTACTAGTTACAGGCAGCTTGGTACATTATGTATTATATTTGAGGCACCACTTTACAGAGTTGTCTGCTTGTTTGTGATATTCTTTTCATCTCTTAAAAATGCTATGTATTTTCAGGTTGAATGATTTAATTGAAACATTTCTCAAAGATAATGATCCCGATAGCACTCTGGATGTTGGTGCTGACATGCGCAAGATCAAGTATTGCTTCGCTCATATGAAGGTATTTGTTTTTGAATATAGATGGAAGTGCAGCTGGTACTATGAAAATAACTTGAAGACGTTCATGGTTTAAAAGTGTTAGAAGAAATGCAGTTGAGAAGTGCTGGAAAAGGGTAAAGCAATTGAACTTTGGAGGACTGATAGAAGCAGGAAATTGTAATAGAGCACTGGTGGTTATTGGAATCAACACAGATGAGTTATTTGTATATGCCTTGATGTTCCAATCTGTATTTCCACCACTATGGAGGCTTTATTTTGGACAAACTATGTTGAAAGAGAGAAAAATGTAGATTAAAGCCACTGTCCTTGAATCTGTTACACTAACTCTCCTGAAAGTGTTGCAAGTGCTTCTGAATCATTGAGCAAATAGGATACGCTTGTCAGTTGTGAAATTAGTAGGGAAAGCAATAGACGATAATACTTTTCTGTATTTTGGGATACAGTTTTACCAATATAACAATGTATACATTCCTGATCCTAATTTATTGTCCTTAAATAATTATTTTTAGTTACATTGTTATTATTGAAAGTTTTGTCATAGTAGAGAACACTGGAATGTATGTGTAGAAAGCGTAAAGTAAACTGTACACTTGGTAGTGAAGATTAACAAATGCAGTTTGTTCCCTACTTGACATAAGAGATATAATTTGACAGTCAACTGGTGGCATGATTTTGTTCTGTCAAGAGTCTAGAAAGGCTTTACCTTTCTTACCATAGCTAGACCATCCCAAAGTAGAAGAACCATAGAGCTGGAGGTAAAGTTAAAAGAGTATGCTCTTTTTGTTTTCCTAATAGCAACTAATGAACCATCCAACAACTTCTGATAAAAAACTGCTCTCACAAGACATTCCTGAAGAAGACACTAACAATGAAACAGGAGAAGAACTTGAAAAACTGAAAGAACTTCTGCAGCAAAGAGACAACGAAATCAATATCCTTTTTGAGGAAAAAAAATACTTTGTTTTGAGGTGATCTGATTTACAATTGGTTTTCTGTGTGAGAGATAGGCTGCATGGACCTGACTCCATTGTGTTAAAGCAAATACTCAGATCCCAACTTTTGTGTGACAGGACTCCTGCTTTGCACTTGGCTCCTCTTTCAGTGTTACCCAAATCAAAATCCTGGATCCAAGCACCACTTACCTTTGGAATGGCCCACCAAATATCCAAATACATAACAATCCAAATAAATCAGGCCACACCTAAAACACTCTCCTCAAGCAAGTTAACCCATTTCTTAGAGTGGGAAACTCTGATGCTATTTAAAGACTAATTTATTACCTTACAAAGAATAGAATTTCCTGTGTGTGTTATTTTTAGCGAAATGAAGTGCTACTTTGTGGTCTCTTGGGCTGTTTGCCTTTGGAACTTGTACTTTTTGCATTTAACTGTAAAAATTAAATTAAAGCTAGAGCTTTTTGCACATAAAAATACTAAGCTGCTTAGATGTGCTTTGTCCATTTCACTGCCTCACAGGAAACACGAGTAGCTGCACTGTAGCACAGTGGGTGGGAGTTACTTTTAGCAGGTTGACAGAACTGTGGGCAAACTGCAGCATTGCTATGTCCCTCCCTTTGTGGCTACTCAGTGGGTGAAGTTTGAATATGGCAGAGAAATGAAAATATGGGTTTGTTGGGTTTGAAGATAACAGACATTCTTTGACAGATACTAGTAAAGAACAAACTCAGTTGCATTCTTTTTGCTCAAGAATTCCAGATCAGTTTTAAATGTCCAATGAGAATAGCCTTTTTCATTTTGTGTAGCATGCTACCAGTCTGAACTGAGGTGGTGGGAAAGCTTCTCTATATCTGCTCTGTCACAGAACATAGTATTTTCATTTTCCAAGGTGCAATTTCAAATAAATTTGTCAAAAACACTGACTCATTCCTTTCAAAAACGTCTTCAATTTTATGTCAATTTTAATATCTGAATTGCCAGAAACATTTCTTCCTGAAATTAATTATTTCGTTAGTATGAGAAAAAAAACAGAATATCTCTACCACATGCACTTGTGCTCAATAGATTTATACAGCTTTGTTAGCAGAAGTACAAGGAGAAAACTTGTGTAAATCCATATTAGAATTAGATAGGAAGATTATAAGAATTAAGGCTTTGAAGTCAAGACGGATGTAGAGAGTTTGCAGTCACTAAGCGACTGTACATCATCACTAGAACATTAATAACATGTCTAATGTGATGAAGTGGTGGGAAGTATGGAAGCTGTTTAGTTAATAAACTTTGAGTTCCTTCTTGCCTGCAGTAACTAGAAGCTATCATAATAACTGAATTGGAAAGTGTTTTACTATTACTACCTAGTCCAGTTAATAATATTCCCTAAAGACTACTTAGGTTTTCTGCTGCTCATTCAGAAGAATAATTAGGATTAAAATGAATAGCATATCAAAAACATATCACAGGGACTTCTGTGGTTTTGACTGAAACATACAGTATTTCCATTATATGCTCTCTATAAGCTGTTAGGTAAAATGCATTTATACCAAATATACTTCCAGTAAATGCACAGTTGTATTGCAAGAAATTTCCTAAAAACCTTTTTTGCATTTTAGTAAACCCTCTTACTGTGAAAAGCTTACAGATGAGATGCACTCGCCAGGCTAACTCTAAGTTAAGAGTTAAGAGGTTTTTTCCTTTTGTTTGGAAATTTTGTTTATTACAAAATTAAAAAAATTGAAAGGGAGTATTGCACAGTGACAATAAGATCCTAGACTTTCCTGTTTATTTGTAAACAGTTTTGTCAGAAGTTGATTGAATCGGATCAGCAATTTGTGGTCAATGCATGAATTTGTTAGTATTTAGTAAAAATAAGTCTGGTGTTTGGAAAAACTGAGGTGGATGAATACAGTTACAAAGAATATGTCCAATTTCAAATTCATGTTCGCATATACATTTCCATAATGTGAATTGTTTCACTTGGGAAAAAAGGATTTATGGATAAACAAAGATGATTGTTGCTTTATATATATATATTAAAAAGAAAAATCCTTAATTATTTCCTTAATGCATCCTGCAGATATTTTGGTAAATATGCTAAAAAAAGAAAAAAAGAAAGCTCAAGATGCTCTCTTCCAGCTTAATGCCACCTCTGCTGGTTCTACAGTCTTGGAGCGGTCTCTTTCTATAAACTTGGAAGAGAGACAGAGCCCATCTAGCTGCTTTAGTCTGAAAGAGGCAAAAGAGTTCAGCTCTTCTGTTCACAGGCTGCCTTTTCTTTTCAGACAAACAGGTTAGTGTAATTAATTAAGTGAGCAAGTATTGCATTATTCTAATATGATTTACGGCATATCATTCAAATGTGGACCAAAACAGGAAGGCTTTATTTTCAATAGCAGTCATATTGTGCTAATTCTGTGTCCACAAGTGCAGGGTTTTAAATTTAAAGCCCTCTCAAGGTGCCATCAGTCTTTTAGAAAATGATGTGAATATTCTGTTGAGCAGCCCTACAAAACCAGAATATAAATTCAGTTGCAGGCCTTAATATCTTTGAGTAAATTCTCAGAAAAAGAAGATTTTTTTTGAGTATAATTTATTAAAATACAATGAACAATTTTAGGTGGCCATATAACTCTACATTCCTTCAGAGTGGCCTGATATTCTGCTACTAGACAAATAATGTTAGCAGCATTTGCTTTTGCAATCTTCTGTAATGTATAGCTGTTACAATGATAATGCCTTAAAATGTTATGTCTTAAAATGCTTGCGTGGTTGTGCTCAGGGAATACTTAGAATGGCAGATGTCAAAAGTAGTACAAACACTGTTATTAATACAACACATCCAGCCTTGCCAGTGTGCCTTGAACCAGCCTCAGGGGGCCAATTGTCTCAGCAAGAATATAGCTGAGTGTTCAAGCTCTTTCATGTATTTGTGTCTCTGAAAATGACAGTACTTTCTCCCTAGAGTGGAGTTAATTTTATTTTCTTACATTCTTTTTTTATTTCTTAAAGTTCTGAAAGTAACAAACTTCAATATTTATCTTGATACTGTAAGTAGCATTTATATTTAAAAGTTCTTATGGATTGAAGATTATGTGTTTTTCAATTCAGCTTCTTTACACTTTGATTGTTCATGGTACCAAAAGACGTTTGAGAAAAATTTGCTATATAATCCTTGTAAACATATGCAGACAATTCAATTTTGAAAAAGTTCTCACTGTGTACTTATACATAGTGTGTATAAAGCCATCATATCAGAAGTTAAGCTGCACTACAGGAGAGGAATTCTAATTAAACCTAACCAAAGTCTTTTTTATAAGTATTAGAACTTCTCTGTAATATTCAAATCATAACAATTAGTAATAATAACCACTGGAGTGGATCATGACCTGAAAATTATCAAAAATAAAGCAAGTATTTAAGAGCAAGATGTAAAAGGTAGAATAAGGCCAAAAAGCTCAAGTAAAAGGGAAAAGAAAAAAAAAGAAAAAAGTTCTGTCAGTCTGTATAAAGAAAGCCTATACTAGAAGCAGCCTATATGCTGATAAACAAAAATAAAATAAAAATAATAGAACTATAAATTACAGAAACATTCCATTTTCTTTGCAGGCAAGTTAGTGTTTTAGACCCTTAGCTGCAAAATAGCATAAACCTCAAACTGTTATTACTATTTTTCTCTTTTATTATGAAGCTGTGACAGTGCAAAGATACATTGGTGCATTCCTTGGCAGCCTAAAACTCTTTTTTCTGTCTGATAATGGCTAGGATGTAGCTCTCTTTCCTATTGAACTCAGACCTGAATACATTTGTATGCCTCAGACTTGATTATTCCCATTTGTTCTATCTTAGAATGAAGTACAATGTCTTGAAAGAACACCATCTGGTGAAAAGCATGGTTGTCAACTTAGGGAACAAAATATGTTATTCACAAATAAGTAATTTTAATACCCTGGTATCCACCAAATACATATTCTGACTTAAGTTTTTCCTTTTAACCTGCGGATTTCTGTATGGATTTGAAAAGCTTTCTCATCATGGTTTTTGACAAGCTACTGCAATGATGAAATCGTGGACTGGCTGGGGAGGCTTGTGAAAGAGTGGGAAAGAAGTTTGATAGAGACTGCTGGAAAAGCATTAAATGTTCTTCTCAGGAGTTAGGTTTTACCACTGACCTCATCAGAACTCATAACTAGTTCTTCTAATACTGTCTTGCCCTCCTCAGTTAATATGGCTACTGAAGAAATTCCAGAAACTTAAGTATTCAACCCCAAAAGTTTTAAATACGGAATCATGGGATTAAATACTCAAATAATTAGTTTCCAGAAGAGTGAGTTTTAAAAGATATGCAGGTAATATTTATTGATATTTTTTTAAATGTATTCTTCTGCATACTAAATTTTCAGAACTACCTGCAATGATTTCTAGAACCTGATTTTACAAGATTTCGGGGATCCATTTTGTCTCATTTCTCTAAGTGATATCACAGGATTTAAGTATGTGGTTATATCATTGTAGAAGCACCTCAAGCAATGGAAGTAATACTGACCAGTTAGCACAGCTTGCATATGTGGGGCTGTTTTTGTAGTGGTTATTTAAAAGGTTTAACTGTTAAGCATTGCAGTTTTCTCTCCTTGCATCATCTGAGCTGGTTATTTATGACAATAAGTAAAAATATTCTTGCAAATTGTTCATTTCAAAATACACGTAGAACAACTTCCAGTAACTCTAGACAGATTTTTCTTGCATTGTTGCATGTTGTCTTTATTTTCTAATTGAATTGTTCAAATAAAAAGATTATTTGGTGTCAGTAGGTTCTAAAGGTGTTTATGTTTTTGTTATTAAAGAAGAACATGCTTCATCCTAGATTATCATGTATAACTAGTATATGTTTGTGATTTACATTTCTGTATACTTTTTTATGCATTTTGAGAGTGGTTTTAACTGAAAGAAGAGAGAATCTTCATCTTGAAATTCAGACATGGCAGCTGGCAAGTAGATTTTGCTAGTGTACTAGTGAGAATGCTTTTCTTAAACTACTTAAGGTTGCCAGTTATCCTTGAAAATGGCTTTGTAATTTGAACTAGCAGTCAATTGTCACACTTGTTATTTTGTTTCAGTTATTCAGCTGCTGAGGAAATCCGTTTGCCCTCTACTTTTCCTATTTATCATTCTCCTTCTTGTTTGATAGGAAGTATTTATTTGATTTGGTGTCATAGTAGTATTAACTAAATATAATCATGGCATCCTAACACAAAGCTTTAGATTACCTTAGAAATATGTCAGCAGATAGCAACTGTGTTGTATCAACAAATGACAAGTATAAATGCATGTTTTATATAGTGCCACTTGCTCTTTAGTCTTTAAATAGGAACCCTACAAGCCTTAGCAAATTCTCAGTTTTGAGCAATGCTTTCTCATTTTACAAAGCCTGATTTAATGCACTAAAATTCAAAATAAATGGTATTTCTAATGTCTATAATGTGTTTTCCATTTTCCTATCTCATTTCCTTATCCTGAAAATAATTCTATTAAGAAATCAGCAGAAAGTGTAGGGAAAAAAATTTAGTTGTTGAAATAATTGTTACAAATCTATCTAATAATTAGTTTCTTAAAAAAAAACCCCACAAATAATATTTAGAACCTTTTGCTTACTTTGCAGTTGAGTTGTTATGTAGCTTTAACATTTGCTTGCCCAGAAACATACCTTTACTACTCTGTGACAGAAAATAGAATAATTTCATTCTGTTACTTTCATGCTAGATTTACTGCTGCTTTTACATTGTAAAATCTCCTGACTTATTGACCTGTTACCCAGTTCATCAAATAAAATATTTATGCTGCTAAATTTCTGAAAAGTAAATGAATGATAAGAATGCAGTCAGTCCTATGCAGGCAGAGTTTGCTTGTCAATGTGCTAAAAAGTTTAAGTCAGAGAACTGCTCTCTCTCTATGGTGAAGCATATTTTTATCATTTTTTCCCATATGATCTAGGACTGTATCTGCATTGAAGGATATGTGTGATCACGTTTCTAGCCTATCCTATCCAGACACTGCTTTAAGTAGGAGAAATGCAGTCATATTTTTTAAACTGCAGAGCTTGATGTAATAATCTGTGTTAACAGGAAAATTTTTGCCTTGAGCTCATCATAGCAGTAAAACAATTCCTGGTCCAAATTTGTCCCACAGCAAGCTGACTTTGAAGGTGAATGAGTAGTGACTTCTACAACTGTACATGTTGTATAGGCACAGCTGTAATTTATCTTTTTTTTAAGTCCATCCTGTATTGAGTGTGCATGCTCTTTCAAAAGAAACTGAGTGAACATAATACGTCTTGAAACGTTTGACATATGGTAGTATTTACCTTCCTGTACATTCTCTTTTCCCCACTGCTTGTATGCCTGAAACTCTAAACAGAAGCCTTTAATGGTAATGACTGTTCAAACTCAGAGATCAGCAAAGCCTAACATCCCACATTTGGTCTGACACTAGATTGGCTCACTTGGTTAGAGCACTATCAAGGGTTCAATCCCCTTATGGACCATTCACTTTGGAGTTGGACTTGATGATCCTTGTGGGTCCCTTCCAACTCAGAATATTTTGTGAATATTCTGTGATTTCCAGGTAGTTTTTTGGGCACCATTATAGCATATTTTCGACTGCTAAGTTGTAAAGAGTAAACTTCATAGAATGATTTTGGTTGTAAGGGTCCTTAAAGATCATTAGTTCAAATCCCCCTGCCATGGGCAGGGATGCCACTGACTAGGTCAGGTTAGTCAGGGCCCCATGCAACCTGGCCTTGAACACTTCCAGAGATGAAGCATTCACCTCTCTGGGCAACCTGTTGCAGTGTCTCACCAACCTTTACAGTAAAGATTTTCTTCCTAACATCTAATTTAAACTCATTCTCTTTCAGTTTGAAACCACTGTCCCTTGTCCTGTTATTATTTACCTGTATAAAAGTCCCTCTCCCTCCTTTTTATAAGCTCCCTTAAAATACTGGAAGGACGCAATGAGATCTCCCTGGAGTCTTCTTCATGCTGAGCAATGGCAGCTCTCTCTGCCTGTCTTGATTTAATGTTAAATGGTATTTTTTCTGTACAGGTATGTCTTTAACTGCCTGTTTGAATATCATATTCAAAATAACATCAGTAGTGAAATATTGTTGAACATGAGGTTTGATACCATTGGCAGAACTAATTAAGCACAACTGAAATTGGACATGTTGTGTTTTATGTTGTTCTTTTTTCTGTGTGTATTCAAGTTTGTATTAGCATGTTCTTCTTGATGGATGTAGCAGAGGAATACTCAAGTGCAGTGTCCTAGTAATGTCCTATATTTCACTGGTGATACTGGGTTACATTGCATTGAATTCTTCAGTTAAAATAATTCCAGTTTCCATGCTGTCATATTTTTTTTCCTTGGATCCCAAAAGACTTCTTTTAGGTGGCAGTGGTAGGTAAACTGCCCGGGAGTAGTGGAAGGCAGCGTGCTGCTGGCATTTTGGCAAGTCAGCTCCCATTACTGGACAGGTTTTACAGATTGTGTAAGACAGCAAATTTAGAGTGAACAGACCAGAACTGGTTATCTTAGTCCAAGTGTTATATCCTGAAAGGGGACAACTTGCTTTTCAATACCCATCTTTAATCACAGAGCACTCGAAATTAGAAATCCATAACTATATGAGTGAGAGTGAGGAAAACACTGTAACAAATCCAGTAGTTTGTGTTATTTATTGCATCAGAAAATCTTTCATAAATCAGACACAGACATAACTGGCTATGAATTACATTTATATTTCAGATGAACATTCCAGAAAATGCAAAGATAAGTTATTGGCATAATAACCTGAGCTTTACAAATGCTTCAACAATCTTATTTTTAATATAATCATTTAGTTCATCGTAAAATGTCTACTGTGGCTTTAGCTGTACTAATAATTCATATATTGTAGAGATATAAATATAGAATTACACATAGTCTTTCTCAAGAGATGGTGTTAATTATTATAAATTAGTAGTTTCAGGATATCCAAAGAGTGAAGGAACATAGCAAAACAAGGCAAAATCAGACTTCATCATATATGCCAACAGAGTGATAAACTTTTTGTTATATTTTACTTTTATTGCATTGTATCACTTCTTCTGTACAGAGAAATCTTATTTTGAAATCAGTCTCAGACTGATTATGCTTGCTTCCTAGCATAATTCTGTCAGTGTAAGAGACGTATGATACCATTTTTTCTACTGCCGGATTTGCTTTTCTCTTGAAATATAAACAGTTTGGTTACCAGAAAACAATGTAACTATTGTGACAATCAAAGAACACAGTAAATCTTAGTAAGAGCTTCAAATCATCGTATATGCTGAGAAACTTGAGAGAGATTATTTTGTTCTCACAAAAGATGTTCTATGGATCGTGTTTTGACCAGTTTGAGCCATTTTCTTTATCTTTCATTGAGAAGTTTTGAGGTTTTTTGAGATTTTGATGAAGAGCTGACCTCCTTTGTACCCCAGTCATGGTTGAAGATCACTTTTTACTCCACACTATGCAAAGACCTATATAAAGACCATTCCTGCTGAAGGGCTGACAAGCTGACTTTGAAACCTAAGGCGAGAGAAGGTTTCTATAAACACATGATGATTACGAATAGCATGAAAGTAGTGATGATAACACACTGACTGAAAGCTAAATATTTTTGTCTTGTATTAAGACTTCTCAAAATATTTATCTTGTCGATTTGATATATTTTTGTAATAATTCAGGAAAAATGTTTGCCTCTATTGTTGAAAATCCACAAAGTTCCCTAATGGAAAGAATTGACTGAGATTTTCAATCAGAATGTTCTCTATATCCTTCAGTTCAGAAAAAAAGGCAGGTCTCAACCCTCCAGAAAAATTAAATGCTTAGCAAACCTATTTGTATCTTGAAGACTTTTCTGTCTGGTAGTGCTTTGGAGTATCTGGGGGCTGACTCGTGGCACTGTGTTCATGACAGATCTTTTCTCAACAAATGCCACTGAATTGCTATTTGGCCAGCAAAAGAGCTCACTGGAGCTTTTAGGGCACTTTTCAGAATTACTGTTGATCTTCCTCATCAGTCAGAAAAGAAAGCATGTGCTACAATTTCTGTTACAGGTCCAGGAAGAAGTATGTATTCCATTAAGTATGTATTCCATTTGCTCTTCAGCTGAACTTCTACCAGCTTTGAGTAAGATGTAGTGCACATTTAATTGCTACTGTTAAACATTTGTAACGACAGTTTAAAACAAGATGTGTTGTTTTGCTAATTTCATAAGCATTAAATGTTTTCTATAATGTAGAGTGATTATTTGCTACAATAAATTTTTCATTATTGCAAAGTGTAAGGACTAAGCAGGAAGTATCAGACTTCATGGCTTAAGATTTAGGTATTTTAAAAAGCCTTCAAAATAAATTCAGCAAATGTTAACAGTCAGCACAAGCTTTGGGACAATTTTATTGGGCTTTACTTCTGATAAGCTTGACAAAGCTATTTTCTAGTATTTCAAGTTACAAAATAAAACATATATTGCTAAGGCTCCAGTTTATGTCATAAATATGAATGGATGTCTATCTTCAGACACCTTTGTAGCATGCAGTTCTGGAAATTTTTTACTTTGTCATGTCCTTTTAAACCTTTTGGTATCTCTGATTGCCTTAGAGATCACAGTTTTATTCCCCTCTTTAATCTTGTAGAAGGGACGAAAAGTAGAAATTGAAATTCAAAGTGGTTTCTAGATCAAAATGACTGTCCTTAAATGTGCACTGATTGTAATCAATACCAAGTAGACTAACTGTGAATTTATAGAACACTTGACCAATTGCTGGGGCTTGGGTTTTTTGTTTGTTTGGGGGGGGGGTGTCCAAATCTGTTGTTCTATCTGTACTGTTTTAAAGAGCTTTATTTTGTCAGAATTCACCATGAATCCACTGTGAGTTTTTATTGAGAGAAGACTTTGAGCTGAACTCACTGAGATTAGTGAAAAGCAAAAAAACAAAGGTGCTAAGAAATTTGAGACTCTGTAACATCTTTGTAAGGAACAAGAGATGACTATTCTTCGTGACAAAGAAATGGAAGAACATGTTGTAAGATTTAAACTTAAATGAACTCTTGCATTTTGTGTTTCATGATAGAACCCTATTTGTTACGATTTTTGTCATCTTAACTAAATGTTTATAAATATGAACATAGAGTTATTTTTAGGAGATGAAGCCCGGATTTTCCTTTTTGGAGCTTTGTTTTCCCCATTTGCAATATCAAGATTTTGTAAGTTGTAAGGATTTAATGAGAGTGAGGAGCAGATCATTACAGTACTTCCCTTAATTTCTCAGAGACATTGAAACTTACTTATATATTGGAAATGTTATTACGTAAAACCACTTACTGCTTATATCAACACATTTATGTGGTTTAACAAAATAGTTCTGTTTTTTCTAAGATGCCCATCATGTCTTTCTTTCTACTTCTCAGATAGGAATCTCTTCTGATGTGGAACGTATGTTTGGAAGCTTGTTAAAGATGCTTTTGGCAGTTTTTACTGCCTTCCTCTTGACTCTGTTTAGGTGGGGAAACTTGCCAGTATTTTTATGCTAGTTTACTGTTCTCTAGTCCAGATTAGTCTGCTAAATGTAACCTAGTGTTCCTTGGAAGTTCTCTACTATTTCAAATCTTTTTGGCTTCCTGTTCCATTAGCCATATTTTGGCTGTCTAAAAATGCTATTGGATCCTTCAAACTAATTCCTTAAAGTTGTTTTGGGTTTCTTTTTCGTGGCTGAAGTTCTTCAACTCTGACATTTTAGAGGTAAAATATGCTTCCGAAAGTTTCTGTGTACTCAAAGGGTGATCAAATTCCTTTATATATTGACTGTCAGATTTAGCAAATACCTCTGTAAGACTTCTTCCATATTGTTGTTATTATGAACATCAGTCCTGAGAGACTACAGTGCCATTTAACAGAGCCACTACGTGCACATTAAGCATGCATATGGGTAATCAAAAGACTAGAAGGTCCTCCTATTAGCTGAATCCTTAGATATTTCTGTACAGGTACTATCTAATTCTGCTTAATAACAGAATAATAGAATAGTCTAGAGTTCTGTTTGTCTTTTGTTTGTGTATTTAATCTAAAAAAAAAAAAAGCCTTTTTTCATTCTGTTCCTAACAAAAACAGATATTTTCTTTAGAGACTAATCTCAGCATATTTGAATATAAAACCAAAATAGAAATTATTGGAAATATTGCATAAATCCCTATTCTTTTTTCTGATGTTTGAACTACATTTAACTGGTTAAGTTTCATACAAATGTTTCAGACCACTTTCATGCTGCTGTTGTACAATTTTTCCATTGAAGTGGGTGAATTTGTATGTCTTTTGGCCTCAGTGACAATTAGCTCTTAAGTTTTGTATGATTTTGTTGATAAAATCATTTCATGGTTCACTTACCTCTGATGCATCATCTTTTTATCTCTTACAGTTTTAAGTCTGGAATATCTGTTTACTAACTGTGCCTTTGTTTCATTCATTTTCAGGTGCTATTGTAAGTTTAGAAGTATACTTTTGAAAGAATAACATCATGTTAGCAGGAGGTTATGTAATATTTAGGTTAATTTGAGCAACATTAGACCATTACTGACCTCTGTGTGAAAGAAAAGAGTAAAGAAATTATTGGAAATGAGCTAATAACTAGAGCTGAGGTAATATTTGGTTTTCCATAATGTTATGCAGTAAGTTTGGAAGATTTTACTTTGAGGTCAGGTATAAGCTCCTACTGATTTTCATTTCAGGGCTGGTCTTACAAATCTGTGGCTGAGGTGCTCTGCTGTAACCATCTACCAAGCTACACTGAAAACAGTCTATGATCTTTTTATTCCTAGAGTGAGTTAGGAGCTGGTCTAAGACTTCCTTAAGTTAAGGCAATATCGAAAGTTGAAATGAGTACACAGTTAAACAAAAAGCTAAAGTGGTTCTTTGTAAACTTATGTGCATCAAAGATCCTTCATATGTAGGTAATTATGGCCAGTTTCCTGTAGCAGAAGTGAAGTGATTATTTAACATTTGTAAGCATTTAGCAGTTATTCCAGTTCTTCTTCAAACCACTGGTATCTGACTGATGCAGTGAATGGTGGAGCCAGTCATGACAAAGTTCTACACTGTCTACTTTTGTACTGTAGTACAGTCCTTATGATTAATCTTCTTTCCCTTAATAGTTTTTCTGTTTTTCCCTTTCTTCCTGACAATATTCTTTCTGTAGGTGAGTCATTTGGTGATGGTTGAGCAAAACACTTGCTGAAAGATCTTTTTTGTCATCGTTATTGCTATTGTTAGTGATACCATGCCAACTACTAGTAGAAACAGTCCTACTCCTAGTGTGATCTCCCTACCTGATTTTCAGCCTTCAAATAAGATTAAATTTCATCTTTTCTTTTCTTTTCTAGGTTCCTAATCATCAAGCTAGTTTCCAATAATTTTCTATAGTTAGTATTCTCAGTCTTATTTTACTTGTGTATTTAATCTATATTTCAATTTTGTGAGATTATTTTCATTTTTTCATTTTCATTTTGGTGACCTCAGGGCCCTTGGACTGTTGCTGTGTGTTCATGTAACTGAACCTGCTTACTATTACTACCTTAATTTTTTTAATGTTCGTTATAATTCCTTCACATAATTGTCATCTCAAAAAAAATATTCTGAAGTTCAGCTGTAGGCAAAACTAATATAGAAATGTAATCTGAAAATATGGTGCTGTTAATATTGGATGCAATGTTTGAAGCTTTCTGCAATTTATTTTATTATGCTTATTACAATGTCACTATCTCTTTCTGCTGCCATTTTAGGCTATTACCTAGATATAAAAGCCTTTTAGAGCATCAGTTTCTCGTGCTGGAACTCGCAATAAACTTTCCCAAAAGTCTGAATGGAGAAATTAACTTCTTTAATATTTTTATTATATATTTGAAGCACAGGTCCTGTGAGGAGCAGCTGAGGGATCTGGGGTTGTTTAGCCTGGAGAAAAGGAGGTGGTAGCTGGGTAGGAGTTGGTCTCTTCTCCCAGGTAACGAGTGACAGGACAAGAGGAAATGGCCTCAGGTTGTGCCAGCAGAGGTTTAGATTGGATATTAGTAAAAATTTCTTCTCAGAAAGGGTTGTCAATTATGGGAATAGCCTGCCCAGGTTAGTGGCAGAGTCACCGTCCATGGAAGTTTGGATATGGCACCTGAGGACATGATTTAATGGTGAACATAGTGGTGATTCTGAGTTGACAGTTGTACTTGATGATCTTAGAGGTCTTTTCCAGCCTTTAGAAATCTATGTATCTGTGTTTTACATGCCATTTTAGGAGACTATTGTCACTCTTTTCCTTATTCCTCAACAGAAATCACACCAGTTTCTCCTAATGTGCATGCCAATAATACAGAGAATACAAAGATAGAATCTGGTTTATCATATCAGTAGTTCAAGATTACTAAGTCTTTACCGTTAAAAAAATTCACTGAAATTTTCACTAGAAGTGAGACTAATACCTTGGCATTGTTTAGAGTATGTATATATCTGATTTATGCTCTCCTTAAAGTAAAGGCAGATTCATGCAGGATGTTTTAATGAAGAGCTGGAGCATTTCAGCTGTAATGCCATTTTCTCTTTGCATTGGTTTATGCTTTTTAACGTTATGTTAATTCACATTTTCAGGCTTTTTTTTTCCCTTTTGCACTTATGATCATGCAGTGGTCATTTAAAAAGGAAATCCTTGCAAGCTATATCATATGAAATACATCTAAAACTAGATGAATTTGAAATGTCAGTGAAAGGGATATAAAAATAAAGTTGGAAGTGGTAGCTTTAATTCTCTCTCAAAATTGCGGTCTTTAAAACAATGAAGTCGAAGTACAACTAACCTGTTACAATGCAGAAGAAAAGTAAATTTTTCTTCTTGAAAGTGTTTAACTTTTTTTTCCCAAGAATAAAATTCAATATATTTTCCAGTGCCTGTTTATGATTTAATTGCATTCAGAGGACAGGCACTAAGAGAACATACCTTCAAATGACATTTGTGGCTTTGGGTTAATACCAATTGATGAGTTTTCTCATGGATTCTGCAAATTTTTAAGTCCATTTTCAGGAGATTTCGGTGGAGCCCTGTATATTTAAATTGCCTTGACAGCTTGTGTAACATTTTTATACTCTTTTTGATGCTTTATAAGAATTTCTAAACCTTTTCTTGTAGTAAACCCAGCACAAAGAAAGCTCTGCTGTGCTAGATAATTTTTCAGGGGTTTCCCACATGATGTTCTTGTTGATTCTGAATGCTAAACTTCTGAAATCACTCAATTTACATATGAGGCTTGTATTTCTGAAATAAATATTTTTTTAAAAAAATCAAAGCATTGCATCCACATAGTATCTAGACACAAATGGTATAAGGACATGTTCCTGTGTGACTGGCAAAACAGGCAGCAGCACCACCTCCTGGGCATAAAATTGCTGAAAATACCTGCATCTGTTCCAAAGCTGGATGCTTCACAACAAGTTATGAAACCCCAGCATAAACTACTGTTTGATAACTTGTGGTTCAGTTTGAGTTTTTTCTTGATGTGTTTTACTTAGTGTTTAGATGAAGTGCAAAAGCACAAGACTCAATATTTCTTACAGTTTTTGGTTGCCATCACAATTATGTATATGTATATGGCAAATCCCTTTCTGGTTTGTGATGTGCCATGTGCATATTTAAAATGATGAGTACTTTGACATCTGTAGCTAAATCTTTTACGTGCTTGTTTTCTGGGCACAACTTCTGACCCATCAAGGCGTGATGATCAAAACATCCACATGGCTGAAAGAGGATAGCTCAAAGTATCTTATCTCCCACTCTTGTAGGGGCTGTCAAGTTTGGGGCATAGCCTGTAAAGCTAAGAAAATTAATCAGAAAAAGGATAAGTGCTTAGAAAAATAGGTCCAAGGTAGTCACACAGTTCATTGTGTAACTGCATGACCAAGGAGGATTTATTATCAGGCATTTTTGTAAAAAACTAATGGTATTTTAGTCTCTGAAGAAGTACATGAAAGCATGTTGTTATTTCCCTGTGGTGTCAGTTGGACCTGTTGAACATTCATGTAATGTTTTGATACTTTGTGAATTAAGCCTTTCATCTATTTATCCTTACTGTTTGAAGAGGCAAGGTTAAGTCAAAAGAATTTCTTTCCCATGCCTAACTTCCCTCGTATTGTTGCAGGTTGCTATCATGTGTTGTTCTTAAGTATGTCTTTGAGTGTTTTAATGTTAAATAAAGCTGAATATAACAGTTAAGATCTTCTTCTAAGTAAAAAAAAAAGCCCTGATATGGGTCTCTGAACTTTATCCATAGAATGAATTTCAGTTATGTGTTAGAAGTAAGCTGTTTTATTTTGATTAAAAAATTTGACATACAGTTCTTTGAGGTTGGGATATAAGTGAAGATTAACATATATATTTCAATCCACAAAATTATTGTATAGCATTATGGGCACAATGGGAAGAGCTACTCAAAACTTACAGTACCGTGGTTAAAGTTTACCTGTAATTTGTAACATAACTTTGTAGTATTTTAGACTCCAATAAATAAGCATGTTTTAATCTGTGACTGACAGGCACTGAATGAATGGTGCATTTTCCAAATAAAGGATTTTGCTGCACTCTTCCATGCATTTGTTGCCCTAGATTTGATTTCTGCAGTATACTCTGTGTAAAGCTACAAATTTAAACTGGTTTGAAACTGAATCTGGTGTAAAAAGTAGCTGCTAAATAGAAATTTTCTCCACATATCTGTAATGGCACCAGTTCTACAATATTTCTCAAATTTGGCCTAGAAGTGTCAGTCATTTGGGACCTGCCTTGTTAAGAAACCATGATACATGTCGCATCTGTTACAAAAGGGAAGTTCTGTGGTCAGGCCATTTGTTTCAGAAGTGTCTTTACTGTTGGTCTCTTCATGAGGTGCCCCAGAGCTTTCTAGCACTTGCTTTCCATGCTGCTCCAAGTCTAATTTTCTCCAGATTTTTAGAAGGAAGGAATACATTGAAGGGGGCCAGCTGTAAAAGGAGATATATAGTTCTGTATTCCTATGATTGAACTTGTTATCTGTAGTTTTTAATATTATTTAATATTTATATTTAGGAGAAGAAAGCTTGGGTAAATTTGGTCTTCTCTTTATCTTTTGAGTAAAGTAACTTTAATCTGGTTGAAAATTTCCATGATAACGTTAAAAACCTTGAATAGGGATTAAATGAAAAAAAAAAAGACAATCAGTGTTTTATTTTCTCTCTCACACTCTGGTTCTGGGCTTTTTTTATTCAAATGTCAGGAAGCTGTTTGATCTGTTTGATGGAATACATTAAGAGACCATGTGCTGGTTACAAATAGCAAATGTGTTTCTGAATACTATTTTTTGTCTTTCTTGTGAAAATACTGTGGCTGCCAGGAAACTGTAGATGGAATAGACAGTGAAAGCAACTGATATTAAATAGTTTTTGTGCCTCACGCTTGACTGCCTAAACTGTGGGAGGAGAAAATTGATTTGGAAGGGATAAAAAGAGGAGGGCAGGTATGAATTGGAGTTCTCTTTTATAAATAGGGTAGAACAGGGCAAAGAGATTTCTGCCTTAGGATGTGTTCCTAATGAAGCTTGAAATGAGATGAGGAATGAGATAGACTGTAGGTTGGAGGGAAGCAACAGCTGAGTTACCAGGGAATCAGAAGTAAACTTGAGAGAGTTACTGAGTGGAAAATGGCTAGAGAGACAAGACAGTAATATGTGTTTTGAAATGACACATGCAACAATATGGAAACAGTAGTTGGGAAGTGACTACTTGTCACCCTTAATTAAGCTGCTACTCCCAAAGAGAACTGAAAGCTCAAAGACAGGCATATAAGCAAAGGCACATTTTTGCTTTAATGGAGCGGGGCTGTAGGAAGAAGAGGTACAGTTTTGAACTGCTGCATATCTATTTGTAATCCCTTAGGCAAAGTCTTTAAGGTAAAGATGTTTCATCTGCAGTCAAAGCAACCAGATTAATAGCAGATTTTTTTTTCTTTAAAGTTACTTTTAATCACTTGGTTTGAAAAAATTGTGTTGTTACAGTCAAAGACTTAATTTTATCACAATAGAGATTGCGCAGCACAAAGTCTGGTAAAACACCTGTTAACAAAGTCCAAGAAAATATGATTCAGTCACTGACAGCCTGTTCAGTTCATCTGATGAGTATCATGTATTTGATGCTTTTCTGTTACAGCAGCCTGTTTGTTACAGAGACTTTCTCATTAAAATTTCCTTTTCTATCAGCCAATAAATTAGGTATAAAAAGCGTCAGTGACAAAAATAACAATGACTATGTTATGTTCCAATGAATGGTCTCTCTGCAGACTTTTCATAAGTTACTCTTTACAGTGCATTCACATGTGAGACTGTACAGAGAGAAGAGAGGAAAAATAGCAGAACACAAAAAAAATTGAATACTATCAGGTCATGGATGAAGTAGTCCATATGTTTGCTGCTTGGCACCTGTTTGATACTACTTTTCCTGACAAATGTAAAATTTAATTTATTATTACTAGACTGTAATACTTTGAGTGGTCAAATATATAATACTGGCATACAGTTCTGGGGCTAGATTGAGTTTTTATGTGGCTGAATGGAATGCCCATCTTGGTTGGATTGAAAAATGTCATAAGGCTTTTTTTCCCCAAGCATTTCTGCCAATTGCGTACAGGAAGTGGCTTTGGCAGTTGTATCCAAACAAGTAACTTCATTTCCTGGAATCTGCTTTTTTGCAAAATGTGGACTTTAGGAAAGAAAGTGTAAAGAGGGATGTTAAGCAGTAGAGGAAAAAATCACCCCTAAAAGCCTGTGAGAAGAAGTTTGAACAAATTATCAAACTCCATTTTTTCTAGATACAGTCACAACAGTGACTGTATAACACACAGTGTTGGGTTTCTTCCTTTCAAATTGATAATTCCTTTATACAGTAAAAATAGTATTAAAACCTATTGACCAGAACTGTACATAATTACTAGAACCATTATCTTTATTAGAGTTCATTTCACCAGGATGCATTTTATATCAGCATGTATTGGACTGTTCATTTATTGTTTACTGGCAAGGCAGCCATGAAGTAGTTAAGATATAAGAGAATGCATTGTTAGGACCACTCAGGTTATAAGGGCCTGTTAGCAACCTGAGGATTAGGAAAGCTTCTGTTTACTGACATTAAAAAATAAAAATAAATGGAAAGGGAATATCTTTTCAGATAAAAAGAAGACATGATTGATGTAATATTAAACATATTCTGTTAAAAATATGAACATTTTATCTGACTGGTCAGGTACTGTTTTTTATGCTGTTGCAAATTCATCTTTTTCTAGTCTAACGTGCTGGAGTAAAGTCACAATTTATTTTTTCCTCTGTTTTTGGGGGTTTTTTTGCCTACTCTATTAAGGTTACTAACCTGAATATTTCAGTAACAGTGCCTGCAACCTTCCTCAGAGTGCTGAATAGCTGCCAATTATATAAACATAGCCTTCATCTTCTTTCATCTTCCTAAACCCTTAATCTCAGGGTCAAATCATAGATAAGTTTCAGATGCTTGAAAAGCAGTAGTCAAAAGCTGTTTTGTATCAAATCAATTTTTTAAGGGTTATTGCAAATGAGGAGCTATTTCAGAATTGCTAATAGGGAAAACTGAAACATTGAAAAGTGTAGTAGCAATGAGTCATACTGTGATGCATCAGATAGGAATCTTGAAAGAATTACTCTTCTAAATAATATTGCAAAATCCTAAATTTCAGAGAGAAAAATAAAATACTTAGAAGAATCTTAATGTCAGAAAAAAATGCTACAAAGTTCACAAGTAATTGAGAAATCAGAATATATATTTTTTAGTAATAGATTTAGTTGTGAACTACAGAATGACAAACACGAAGCAGTATAACTAATGATTTACATAGAATCTTTATCCAGTTGTTAAAGGTTCTATTGGTGGATGAAGAGGCAAGAAATGTTTTAGAAGCAGTTCAGTGCAATAATTAAAGCATGAGTAAAGGTAAGCAAACATGTTGTATACCTTTCCCAAGAGGCAGAGGCTGTGCTTCCTATGTCATAAATGACAGCTGCTGTAAATTTTGAGGGGGGTGAAAGCTTTACATTCCCCTTTTCATTCTTGTTACTTCTTTTTATATTATATTCTTCATGTAATCGTCTCTTCTTCGGTTTTGTAATGTTCACTTTTTCATTACTTAAGCAGAGAAACTTCAGACAGTTGTCTTGTTTGCAGTTGTGCCCATTGATTACTTGTGCTACTCTTGTTATTCCTAAAAAAATGAAACTTCTTTGTAGAAAGAATATTTCCTGAATAATGTGGGAGGTTCTGTTAACATTTGCCTTTGTATATTTGTGATTTATTCTCTGAATGCTTATGATAAAATATATTGTCTGACTAAGGTTTTTAGCTGGATGGAATCTTATTTTTGTTGTTTGTCATATTTTCCCTTTATGTTCACTATTGTTCGCATGCTTCCACTGCTGCGTGGATTCAAATTATAAATAAAACAACTCAGCTTTCCACTGAATTATAGAGGCAGTGCATTACATCGAATGAGATCCTAGACTGAGATGCAGGGCATCTGTTTTTTATTTCAATCTTTATTATTTACAAAGTTTGTGAACTTATACAAGTGACCTCATCCCTCTGAACCAGTTTCTTCAACAGTGAAATAAATTAGAGTGGCTTATTATCCTTGATTGCTTTGAGATTTCATGTTCAAAGGCCATCTGTAAGTGCAAAATCTTGTTTTTCCAACATTGAGGAGCAGATGAAATGATTTGTGAAAGTAAGACAGTGAATTAGAAGCAGAAACCAGTGTAAAACCTTGGAAGTCTTGACTTGTCGTTTTCAGTCTATAACTGTTGCAATGCAGCTTTTGAAATTGTTTCTCTTTATTGATAGCTAATTTGTTTTGGGAAGCTTTGTTGAAAATCTAGGCTATGCTGGCTGCTTAAAATTCTATGCAAGCATGGACAAACCTATTTATAGTGTTTGATATTTATTATGAACTCTGAGAGTAAGCTGAATACAAGTATATTTTATGCAAAGCTGTCTCTACTTGCTCAGTAAAAGAAAGAAGAATAAAGCACTCGGAGCGAGCCGGGAAAGTTCTGAGTGTTAAAATGATTGTATATTTTATTATGAATCCTTTCTTCTGCAATACCTCCGCACTTTGATCAGTTCTCTTCAATTGTGCCGTTTACATCCAGCTCTAACTCTAGGGAGAAATAATTCTAAATATTTCAGACATTTCCTTTAATCTTGAAGTGTGCAGAGAGATAGTGACATCAGTTTGAGTAATGGCCAGTGTTTGGAAACAGAAGGAGAATGCCTTAGTTTTCTATCAGGAGCATTAAAATAACTTTTCATAAGGGAATACTAGAAGAAAAAGAGTTCCAGGAAAACATCCTTTTGATTTGCAGCAGCTTTATTTAATTAACCAAAGCCTGATACAAGAGCTTATGGCTCTAAGGTACGGCACATTTAATATAGTAGTAAACTTGTATGACGAGGAATTTCCATAATATATTGCCCCCTTTTGATCTTCAGGAAAACAAGCAGTTTAAAGTCATCAAATAAACATAGTGTACTTGGCATTCATGAAGAATTATGCTATTTTTTCTAGCGATAGTCAGTTATTTCAACAGATTTTCAAGGGGCAAAACGATTTTTAATTCTATGTCCTGACATAAGCAGATTTAGAGCTACAGAGGTTATTGGTGCAAAAATTGTCTTTTGATCCTTTGTTGCATATTAATCATATGGTTCAGTTCGTTACAGATTTTGTTTAAAAAGCAGTAGAAAGAAGTGGCTTTTCACAGTGGGAATTGTGCCAGTATGGAATGGAATTTCTCCCAAATACTTTACATTACAAGATTGGGGGTTTTTTGCAAGGGAAGTTCCTGACATAGCTTCTGAGACCATTGAATTTTCACCAGAAAACCTCTGTGGTATGATGAGCCAGAGAAACAACAGAAGAGTCTTGCCTCTGTGAGCAATCAGTTTTGCCTTTAACATCTCTGGCAAAAGAATGTCATCAGTTTTGATTAAACTGAGAGTTTTTTGAATCACAGAAGACAACAAGTAAGATTCAGAAGAATGCAGATTAATTGATTTTTAGTTATTATTATTCTCAATTTTAATACAATAGACAGGCATCATTATAATAATTGCAGTTTTCTCTTTTTATTCACTGTGGAGACTATAGGCAGAATAAAGAAAGCTGAGAATAAATCAGTAGGAGTGGACTCTGAAGAGAACATTTTTAGGTTATGTGAATTGTGTTGCATGTTATTGTGCAATTGTGTTCATGTTGTATAAAAGAAAAATAGCTTGTATTTTAGATAATTAAGATTGTCTTCTAATAGTAGAAATTCTTTTTCACTTGTTTATTCTCAGGAGTGAGAAAGATTTTGTATCCCCTATGCTTATCCATGTGTTTATGTACATATTAGTAAATAATACTAGCTGTCTCTTTGATATCTACGAGTACTTGGAAGACAATATGCCTGTGCATGTTTATTTGCAGGATCAGGAATTTAGCTTCTAAATTAATTTGCTTTCCATCATCCCTGTTGAGGAGGGCAGAAAAATGTGTAATCATGTAGTGCAGTTATGCATCTAATAGTAAGTGATTTGAAACCACTGTAATCTTTCATAGGCTCATGGAATTTAAATGGTAATATATATTTCTATAAATAGGCACCCTCCAGTAAGACAAAAAGAGAAATGGTCAAGAAACTGTAAAGATACACTGATAGTTTTCTGGAAGACAAACATTCTGTGAATTATCATAAGCAAATAGATGTTGCCAAATCGTAGGTTTATTTTACAACACTCAATTATCAAATTGGTCTTTGACTTTTATTTCATGGGGTATGGTTGCAGTATGTGAAGACAAGGAATGATTATTTTGCTGAATGTGATTATTTATTGTTATGAAAGCAGGACTTACTGTTAATGGGATAGACCATGCTAACCTACAACTACAGGGTAAAAGGCACTTCCTGCCTTTAGGGACAATTTAAGATGGAAATTTAAATTGAATTAATGAAAATTAATTTTAAAAATAGAACTAATTTTAGCATGATGAGTTTTCAGGGATTGGATTTGGAGTTGATATGTGCACTTCTGTTTCAAAACTATAATTCTGATTATTTCTGTTTACTCCGAGGACAGAAAATGAAGTGAATAGGACAGATCTTTTGGTCAACTTAGCAGCAATTATGGGGTCTTAGCTGTCTCTATTCATTTTCCCTCTGGTAAGAGAGAAATTCATTCTCTGCAATGAACTTGCCCTCAAAGAAGGTCTCTTAATCACTTCAGTGGCCAAATATGGTAGCGTTTCACCTGTGGAGTATGGGAGAGTGGAAATTAATTGTCCAGTCATTTTACAGTGCTCGTAGTTTTTTGATTCTAAGCTCAAAATAGGAGTGTCGTCTTATGAAGTACTAGTTCTTTATTAAAATGCATATAAGGTATATTTAACAAAAAACCCTTGCTCCAACTTTTTGCAGCAGCAATAGTACAAACACTGTTCATGGCCAGTGTCGCCCCTGTTGCTGCTTCCAACACGGAGTGCGCCTGAGGTTGTCAAGCAAAGAATTCATTTGTAATGAATCTGTTCCTCCTTTGTTCCCCTTTATGTTCCTTCTTGGTTCTGGTAGCAGTACTGTAATTAGACATAAAAGGTGTTCTTCCATCACTATCCCAGAGTGGATATACCGTGACCCAAAAATGGATGTGCAAAGAGGAAAAGGTCCAGGTGAATCCTTGGATTGAAGGGAATAGGTTTTGACATCTGGCTGCAAAGAGCTAGACACATGATGTAGTAAAGAATAATCCTTTTCTAGCTATTTGAAGATGGCAGTGGGGAACTCTCACATTCAGTCATTAATTCAAAAGCTAAAGTATTTATATATATTTTTTCACAATAATATTGAAAAATAGAGATTGTATTTTTATTATTTTCTGCAGTGATGCACTTTACAATGCATAGCAGTGAAGTTTGGAAACATGACAGGTAGTAATCGCACCAGTCTTGATTTAAATAAGTTTACAAGCTCATCAAATGATAGTACCAGTTGGGGAACTTATCATTCCTGGTTTTAATTACATCTTCAATTTAAAACATCAGGAGTGTAAGCATTGCTTCTAGATCAGATGGGTTATTAGAATCCTATTGGTTGGTTTGTTTCAAATGTTTCATGTTCTCCTAGGAGGAGTCTTGCCTGTGCCAAGTGGAATAAACAGGGATATTGGTTTGAGTTCCAGAAATATTTCTGTAATATTAATGAAATTTCTCAAACATTTTTTATTTTCTTCAAGTGATCTAGAGACACTTATTACCACTTACTACTTTTAGTCTTGATATGAACTATGAGGTTTTTGCTTGTGTCTTTTTGTCATACATAGGAAGCCCCAAATTTATGACACACAAGTTTTTAGAGGCTTTTAGCTGATACATAGGATTGGGTGGTGCAATACTAACTTTCGCAGTTCCTGATAACACTTTAGCTTAACTTCCTTCAGCCTCCTTCACTCAAACATGTCCAAACATTTAGGTGGTGCTTTTTTTGAACTGCACTGAATTGTAAGTTACGTATTTTGAGTATTCAGTTTAGTATATATCCACACTAAGAAAATAATACATCCACACAGTTAACCTTCTGCAGTTGTCCTGTGGCTTTACAAGGACAATTTTTAACCTCTTTTGTTGTGAAATTGCCAGAGCAAAAGTACTGTCATACCTATAGTAACTGAAGAAGGATGTCAGTGAATACAATCAGATGGTAGGAACTCTGTTGTCCCATTAGGAACTTGGAAGCACATAAATATTCAGTAACAGTAATTAGTGTCTTATTAATTTATAACCAGAAAAAAAAATCACCTCAGAAAGGCCTAGGTGTCACAGAGTTTGTTGTCAGTTACATTTTTGTTGATAAAAGCAGTATTTTTGTTCAATATACATGATTTTTCCCCCTGCATATGTTGATATATTAGTGGAGTCTGAATACGTTTTTATTTAGATGCAATTTTTCAAAGTTGTCTGTAAACTATTAAGTAAAGAAAGCCACAGATTTATGTTAGAACTTCTTAAGCCTTTCTTTATCAGTATCTGCATACAGGCAGGATTTCTCTTGTTGCAAACAATTGCTAATGACTATAGCTCAAAACCATGTGAACTGAAGTAAACTTTTTATACTATGTTAAGAATGTTCAAGTTAATATTTGTGTTTCTGCTCATGGAATCTGTTCCTGAAGTTTTTATTCTTGGAATACGGAAAGTAAATATTATTAATGTATTGCATAATTTTGCTCTTAAATATGCGTTTTTAATAAAACATTTTGATGAATGCCTCTGCTCAAAATGTTTTATTAAAAATGCAAATTACAGCTTTGCTTAAACCTCCTCAGTCTTCTAGACAATGTTAACACTGATTGAGAAGGCAAGTGCACTTACACATCACTTTGGCAAAACTTGTTTTAAAAAAAGGATATATTCAGCGTATTTTTTCTGTATTGTATGGTGTAACAATTGAGTGTTTCCTTCACAATTTAGTCATTCAAGATACATTTTTTGCCATTCAAAATAAAATAGATAAGGTCTAAAGATTTTTTAAAAGCAGTAAAAGCCTTTCAGAGCTGACGAAATCCAAAATAATGAGCTAAAGTTTTAGCTAAAGTAATTAAAAGTTTGGTTAAAGCAAAATGACAAACTTTGAAGAGCTGAAGTGAAAGTTCAGGAAAGAAATTAGCCAGTTTGTTTTTATGAATAAGTCCAGGCCTGATTGTTACCTCCTCCTTTTCTGGTTTGGCTGCAATTTCAAAACCACTACAGATAAAAATGGAATATATAAATATACCTGGGCTGGCAGTAACTGTTGTCTTTCTACATGCACTATTCTCTGCTTGGTCTTCCTAAAATGCACCCGTTGTGTAACACAAGAAGCACAGTGTGTTTAATTTTAAAGCAAATTCAACAACTTAATGTTGTTGGTGTTTTGGTACCTAAACAAAAATGTTCTCTAAACTTCTGCTGATTTATGTGCACAGGACTCCCATTCTAACTCTTCTAACCTTCTGGAGCTTGTCACATACCTTAAACTTCTCAGCTGTGAGAAGATTAGTTAAAACTTCTGAAGGCTCATTTTTGTGTGTGTATTTAGAGTACAGGTGATGCACATTGATGCTGTCTGTGATGTAGCAGTTAACAGGACTTGTTCAGAAAGGGATTAAACACTTCTTCAGTAGGTGAGTGCTTGAAATTTAGTGTGGTCAGTGCTGTGGTATAGCTGGCCTGATAATTTCTCTTGAAATTAGAACACAACAGGGCACTGTGTTCATTCTGAGAGACAAACCCCAATAGCGCTTCAACAGAGCAAGAATCAGAGTTCATTCTTTTAAAAAGAGGTTTCACTCATTTCTTAATTGCTAATTTTCAGCTTCCAAAAGAGCTAAAAAATAGAAGTGGTAATGCTGTTCATCTTGCATGTAGACAGGTAGTAAATTTTAAAATTCATTAATCTAGATTACTGACTAGAGGAATGAAATAACTTACCATGCAGTTTATGTTATGGTTACTTCTCTCAATTCTCTGCCTCAGCATACCCCATTCTTTCAGTGCTGGAGTTCATGCTGGAAAAAAAGAAAGGGAAAAAAAGACCAATTTCTCATGAAGTGGATCCTGCACTCCTGTAGTTTATAATGTGAAATATTAAGATAGTCCTGGTACTAATTAATGGTGTACCCACTACAGAGGATTTTCTTCTCGTCTACCTAAGATGTAGTATATTTGGGCTTCTACTTCAGAAAACCTCAGTATCTTAATAAAGAAAAAGCTGAAATGTAATATGAAATTGAAAGTACAGTAAGTTTCCAAAACCAGATTGATGTTTATAACAAGTTCTTTTTCCTCTACTAAACTGTTCTGAAAATGAAATATGCCTCTTTTGTGGTTTATGGTGTTACTGGCAAGATTGGTGGTAGAAATGATTCTTCAGCCACCAAAAATACATGCAGATTTCTACAGATGTCCCTAGCAAAAGACTTCACTTGCATTTGATCCAAGCTGTCATGACTCTGTTGATGTAGGTTGTCATTTTGTAGAGCTCTTAAGATATTCTTGTCCACCATTCTGAGTAATTTTTCTAAAATTGAGAAAGATATATTGAAAAGGATAATTTAAATACCATATCTATGACACAAAGCAACATAAAACCTGTAAATGAGGCACATTTTGTTGAAAATATTCTATCTTTTTTGAAATATGTTGGTCTAGTTGAAAAAGGCAGAAAAGTTTTTTAGCATAAAAGCTCTTTTTCAGGTCTAAAACAGAAGCAGCAACAGATGCTGCTGCAACATGGCAAGTACATAAAGGATGTCTAAACATACACATTTAATCTGCTATTACTCAATCTTAATTGAAATCTTCATCTTAAGCACAGTAGTCTAAAGTTGATTTCAAATCAGCTCTAATTTGGATTTACTCACATGCCTAAATATTGGCCTTTTCTTATATTTAGTAAAATTTTTACAACTGCATCAGCCATTGAAGGGAACAGATTTGAACTCCAACAAAACAAGGAAAATGCACAGTTTATTCATAATCTCTGGAGTTTGATGTAAACTGCACAATGGAGTATTAGATATGTCCTGTTTTATGAGAAGTTATCTGAACTGTGTGATTCCGTCATGCAGAAGTGAATCTTATTATTTAGAAGTGACAGCACCATTGGGTGGGTCTCCTAAAGTTCTTGTGGGTTTGACTTCATATTTTCCTTTGTATCCATCCACTGAGCTCCTGCCAAGCCTACCATGCTTCATTTCAGGCTCTCCCTTTGTACCTACTAATTAAGGACTTTCAATGTGTGTATGTATTATACAATCAAATATGATCTCATAGGCATCTTTAAAGCAGTAAATGGTTGCAAATAGCTGATTTTTTTTCTCTTTTGAGACATACAGATTGTCATACATGAAATGTAAAACATTTCAGCAATAATATTTGTATCAGAACATGACTGTCAATAGGTACATTATTTCATTCACCACTGCTGATATCTGCAAACATTTGGGTTATGCCAAGTAGCCTCTAACTGCATCATTGTCTCCTGTGCTCCCACTTTGATGTCCCTGCTGCCCATTGGCTTCTTAAAGAGAACATACTGGCATAGTTAGGTAACACAAAAGTGGGTATGCTGAAAGTCATTCATGTGAGGGAAGATATTTTGCAGCTTCCTGATTCCATGCAATGTAATCTGAGGAATTATTAGAATCCATTACTAGCAAAAACAGAATCAGATCAAAATTATTGTCTTAACTGAGTGTAATATCCTAGGAAAATATGTGCTCTACCAGAGGAAGGTGATGACAGTATTTAAAGTTGCTGTTACCAGTTTCCTTTTATCCTGTAGTTCTCACTAGCACTGTGCTCTGCAGCATTTGGCAGGGAGACAAATTAGTACACCAATTTTCCAGAAGAGGAAAATGAGGAAGTTTCAATAGTTTCAATCTTATCACATAGAGGTCACTCTGAGGTTGAATTTGGTATCAGAATTACCTCATATCAGTAAGGGGCATAAAACTGTGTTTCTGGGTATCAGTTATTGAAGGTCAAGTGACTTTTGTTGCAAAAGTAGAGCTGTTAAAAAGTACATCTCAGTTAATACGAAAAATATTTTTCTTACCTGTACTGTAAATTGAGATTTCTTAAAATAAACTGAAGAAATTCAACATGATTAAATCTAGCTACTATATCTCATTTGGAGTTTAGTTGTTGTTCTGTGGTCTTAGACAGTCTTGAAATTTTCAATTTCATCTTGTTTTAAATTAAGTTTATACTTCATTTAACCTTTGATTTTGAAATGCAGTTCAATATTTGCCTTAATACTCCTATAGAGAAATATTAATCAGTGTAATAATCTGCTTCTAGTGGGTAAGTGGTTGTTGAGGGTTTCTTTGGAAGCATTTAAATTGAGCTTTATAAAAATGGTCTTTTACAAAGTTGACATTATATATGATATTCAGTTTTTGTTGTTTTATTTTAGTAATCTTAAAGCAATCCCATCTTTCGTGATTACATATCCTCTAATGATATTCAGTGCACTAGAAATGATGCTTGTCTTTGATTTGTGTCCAACATGCTCCTGTAAAAGACTGTTCTTTGCTGTTAGTAACTTCCAGTGTTTCATTTACTGGTGATTTCTGTTCATAAATTATTTCAGCATACATGGAATTGTTTGGCTTGTCAATCAATTAATTTTGGGTGGATAAGATAATGCCTAGGTAAATGACCCATGCATCAATTAGCTCAAGGATTTCCACAATAGAAATTTTCACTTACAGAGCACATCTGACATGCCTAGATCAATGTTCAGTACAACAATGTTTCAAGTTTCAAGAAATTGTTCATTTTGCCCTCTTCATCCCTTGCAAATAAAAAAGAAACTCCAGAGCCAGAGAAATTAATTTATGCCAGTGTTTTATTAGGTTCATTGCATCTGAATATTCTGGTTTTCCTTCGAGGCTTTTAACTTTCCCAAAAGTTTTGCAGTTCAGCACTGCAGGGGTGCTGTGATCGACCTTGTTTTATGTCTTTCCCATTTTTGAATTGTAGTCTATTGAAGGTAGCCATATGTAACACACATGCTTTTCATGAGAAATTTAGCTGAGCTTTACAGTGGGGAAGTATTTGTTGTGTATTGTTTTGGGGTTTGTTTGACTATTTTTAAGTATTTATTCTTTATTGATTCATTATTCCCAAGCTCTGTTACATCTTTTTTCCATTCTGAACAGATGGCTATGATATCTTGATAGATCCTGGTAAAGATGTAATGAATTATGCTTATATTATTTCTAGTACCATAGTTCTATTACAAAGACTTACCAAATAGTTTGCTTTTAGTTTCATTTGGAAGTTTTCACAGTTCTTTTGTCCTCATTTGATAATAAGTGGAAATACGTAGTAGCACAGACTGACAGTTATCATAAGCATGAAGACACAATTCACACTAGTTGCTATCCTGACATTCTTCAGACAACCCTCACTGGCATGAGAACTCTCCTTGAGCCAAGGGAACTTTGTGCTTCAGTTGATTTCAGTGGAAGGGTTGAAAATTCTTGTCCAATAGAGCACTTAGTAGAAATGGAAAGACAAAGTCTTTTACTGTGAAAATGTAGTTTCTGCAAAACAGATATATGGACAGATACGTGGACAGATGCCTTTCTCATCAGAATACATGGTCCCAAGAGTTTGCTTTTGTCAACAGTCTTAATATTCCTCCCTCAGAACAGCTCAACTTGCAGTCTTAATGCTTCTCTTCTGGAGAGTCGTTTCCAATTCTTTTTGTGGGTTAAACTGGCATCCTCTCGTATGAGGGCTGCTGAAAACCCCTCAGAGCTCTCATACCAGGAACAAAATCGGGTTACAAGGTGGGGTTGTGAGGGGACACTGTGGTTCTTCTTTTAGGCAGAGAAGGTATCCATTTCATGCTGTTGTTTGACCTATTTTTCCAGACCTAGCTGAAGAGCGGTGTAAGTTTTTTCTGTGGGTTTCATGCATTAAACTTCACAAAGGCCTTCTCCCCCTAAGCAACAAAACCTTTTTCAACAAAAAAACCCAAAAAACAGAAGGTGGCCAGACTCAGATGTGGAAGTGCCATTTCCAAGTTGAGTCTTGAAATCTGTAGGGGGGGGGGAAAAAAAAAAAACAACAACAACAACAAAAAAAAAAAAAAACAAACAAAACAACAGAACACTAAAATAGAGTACTTTGAAATTGTCCAGTATTTTTAAACTGTGATCACTAATGAAAGTTGCAATCAGATTTGTCAGTGTCAGATAAATGTAAAACTCAGTACAGTCATTTAAATATGTACAACAGTGTTTAATCACTTGTGGCAACAAAATACAGTCTATGTTTATCCACCTGCTTGCTCTTACCTACTCAGTGTAGTCCTTAAATAATCCCAGTGGATACCATTTAACTTAAAAATAGCATTCAGCTGTATAATTTCTCTGCTGGCAGTTGAGCACCCATCGCCACACTATACCCTACATGTTCCTTTAACTTTAAAGTTCCTTTAAACTTAACATTTGGTGTTTAGGATGGCTGTAAATAACATCTATATATGTGACAGCATAGAATAAATGACTCCTAAAATAGTTAGTGATAGAACAGGGTGCATAATACCTGCCAAGGTCTTTGCTGGTATGCAGGCTTCTACCCGCTGTAGGCATGCAACTGAATCTTTAAATCATTTTTATCTTTTCTTACCTTAAATAGTAATCAGCAACATCAAAAAGCCTTATTACGTTTGTGCAGTGTATTTTGAATTATTACTGGTTTCAAAAGTTTAGCCCATTATCAATACTACAGCAAGCTTTCCATTTCTTGGTCATTTTGGATCTTGTTGGTCTAGCTAGAGCTTGTGAGCCATCACTGCCATCCTGCTGCCTTACCCAAGTTCAGTGGGACAGCTGTAATTTGCACTTTTCAGGAGAGGAGTCTGTTGAACCAAACCTTTTTGCTCAATGTGAAAGTTGAGAGGGTTCACTGGATAGGAGTACAGACTTGAAATGAAACCTTCAGTGAGAACATTCTTAAACATACAAATTCAGGATGTGGAATGAACCTGAATTTTACCACAATTTCAGCTGTGTGAATTTGCTGTAAATAATGATGGGTTTGCTGTGAATTTTACCTTGTGTGACTGGGGCATATTTTTAAGTGTTTTAATATTAAAGCCAAACTACACAACCCAACAGGAAAGGTATCATTAAAATTAAGTTGATACAAAATTTATCACTCATTTATGCAACCCTGTCAACTGGGGTTTCATGAATGTGATTGCAAGAAATTTTTATGCTTTTTCCAATGAATTATTTTTATGGTAATGATTTTACCGGTTCACATTATAAGGACTTGATGACATGTGTTTCCTGGTTCTTCCTTAGATAAGAATTTTCAAATATTTATTTTGTAACTCTTTGCCATGATATTAAGGAAAGAGAGGAGAAATTGTTTGGCTTGTAAGAGTGAAAGAAATTGTTTTCTCTAACAGTTTTAGCTGAACTGGTCCACTACCTTGCCAAAAATTTCTCCCCATCCATGGTTTCATCTCTTAATTCCGCTTTTATTCAGGTCATGTATATATTGCGGTACATAGATTTCAATTTACAGCTGGAGAAAAGCAGAAATTCAACAACACCTTGGTTTAAAAAAACATAGTTTATTTGTTTGAATTAAGCCCAGGAGAAACAACATGCCAATAACGTTAATGCACCTGGGCACTTGGAGGCCATTTGAGAGAAGGTAAGGCTACTTTATGAAATTGAAGATTATTTAAGGAAATCATTGAAGATACCGTATCAACCATGGAGAAGCAATAATCTTCATTACTGAGCAGAATGAAAACACAACGACTCCATCAAGCTTCCAAAGTCTCTTGCAGTCTTTTACTAGTGTTTTACTGTATTGCTGTCTTCCCTTATTATCATCCTAAATGTTTCTGTCATTACCCACTGGCTGCAAAATTTTTCTGTGGCTGTTTATATTATGCTGAGATACAATCTCAGTGTTCCTTTTTAAATGTTTAAATTGTTTAAATGTTCCTTTCCTTTTATACCATTTTCAGAATGGGATTGTTTACTACTTCATATGTTTCTCTATTTTCTTAAAATGAGCTGTATAAACCAGAAAATTTCCCCATCCCAGGAGTTCTGGGGATCTATTTTTGTGTGCTTTGTTTGGCTGTACAAATCTGCTGCCTCTTAATCTAGTGCTGGAAAATTATTATCAGGTTACCTGTAATTTTGGTTGATGCTTTCCTGCCAGGCAGTAGCAATAATCACTGTAATAGTTTTGTTTTCCAAACTTACTTTACTGTTTTTACTTTTACTCTCAAAGGCAGTATGTTGCCAGAAGAGTTAAATACTTTACATTGCAGTGTTACTTATGAGTAAGGGCATTTCATTGTTTATTTTAGGCTTGATCATGAATTTTGTCCGGGCTTTCTGCACTTAATACAAACTTTTTCTGCAACAAAAGCAATTCTAGAGGGTCAAATCAGGTTGCATGTTAAAATTAGTGCTAGTGCTGGGATGAATATGCTATAAAATTCTGCTTGCAAAGCTGCCTGTTTTTCTTCAAGGCAAGCATGAAACATGAACATTATATTCTCAGGTCATCACCACAGAAAAATATATTTTCCTAAATCCTCTTGCTCTTTTGGATCACACAACAGTAAAGACTGCACTGTATCTTTCTTTGATTTTCTTATTCAAGGAGGGTGGAGCATTTCTGCATGCTTTGCCATTCAAACATTCCTGGTGGTTCTATTTTCAACTCAAAATTTTTGAATTAGTAACAGATGTGCTGATTCTTTTGACTGAAGCAGTGGGCAAATTTTTCTCTATATTTTGAATAAATGCTTTAAACTTTTACCGATCATTAAACTCTGAGTCCTAGTTTTGTTACTAGACTTCACTGTAAACAGTATCTTACATCACAGAAATCTCATTGCAGTCAGTGGGTAATTATCGTCATAGTATAACTATGATGAGATGCTACAGAATATATTTAGAGTGACTTTAAAGTGCAGCCTATGGAGCTAGACCCCAATAAGGGGTAACATATATATGTCTCTGATAACACAGATGCTGGCATAATCTTTCATTCTCCTTAAGCCTTTGAATTTTTTGGTTAATGTTAATAAAAATACATGATATCTCACTTGGATCTGTAGATCACCTAGCAATGAGAACTGATAAATAATAGAGACTGTAATACTTTTCTATAGTGATTTTTAAAAAGATTTGAAGTCCAAATAAGTCTTGACATTGTAGTGCACAAAAGGAAACAAACACCATGTTGGAAATGCAAAAAGGCAGGAACCAACCATTTTTGTAGGTAGAATTCTTGCTTTGCCTTAAAGGGTATGAAAAATATTCACTAAAACATAATTAAAAGAGGCTTGAATTTTCTTCTTTCAAGAATACTGAAAATATTCAAGGTATGTTAAGGATCCAGTGTGAAACAGATGAAAGAAATAGAGAAGCAAATTGCATTTTGCTGTTTACGACCTTTAAGACCCCTGGAGTGACTTGCTGTATTTGTCTAAATAGAATTTAAATAAGTGCAAAATATCTTTTTGATTACTGTGAAGTCATTCCTCTTTTTTTAACCTTGGAACAGGAGGAAGGATGTCACTTGGGTGTCAGGAAGCTTTTGAAGTTTTCCAGCAGGACCATGCTGACAGTATAACCATTGAGGACAACAAACGGCTTCTGAAACAGAGGTGAGTGTCACAGCAAAATGCAGCTGAAGGAAGACATCTGAGGGTTTATTATCACTCTAGGCAGGAACATAATTTTACACCAGACATCCCAGGCTTTGCTGGGCATCCCAAAAACGTTGCCTTCTCTTACTAAGGACATTTCATATTCAGAAGGCACTGAGTGATGATAGAATAGAAGCCTGGACAGAATATGAAAGTAGCATGAGGAATCTTAGTACATATTTCCACAGGTTTTATTCATCTTCATAGCCATGTCAAAGCAACGTGGCAATGACATTCATGATCAAGAATTATCTAGAGGAAGTAAAATCCCTGTGACTGCAATTTCCATTCTCAAAAATGTTTTACTGGCTTCAGCACTGATTTGAGTGGAAGGCTAGATGTTTACCATGTGCATCTGTCTGTTGTTCCTAACTTGTTTGCCAAGTGATTTTAGCTTCTCTCTGCCAGTTTTGCACTCACAAACAGAAATAATACTTTCCTCCTCTACATTTGTTGTTGATGCTGGCAAAACACTTCAGAATCTTCTGGTGAAGATGGTGAGAATGGAAAAAAGCATAGAAAACATGAATATTCATAGAGCAGATTTTAAACATCTCTCAAATTAAACCACCAGCATTTGTTCATGTTGGTTGGATAACAGTACTGTTTCAGTGTCAGTGTTTCAAGTGTTAACTCTCCTTGTTCTGCAAAAGAAATATAAGGGTTTGAGATTGCAGGTGTGAAAAGCAGATCTCTCATGATATTTTGGTTGGTTGGTTGGTTCATTTGTTTTGCCTTGGAATTTTCTCCTCCAGCTTTCTCCTGCTTTCTTTAATACAATTTTCTCTTAATAGGCATGAAAGACATTGTTTTCACCAAGTCTTATTTACTTCAGTGAAGTTGAGGCAAGAAATGACCTCCACATCTCTGTGACTTACTCAAGCTCTAGCTGTGTATCACTTTTCCGATCTGCTTAACTTTTTATCTGAATCTGTAACTCAGCCACAGGAACACAAAATGCCAAAGTATTAAATATATGTAAGGCTTTATCCATTTAAACTGGATGTTTAGTACTTCCTTTCTTCTGATCAATACATCATCACTGCATATATGATTATACTGCAGTCCTTTCTGACATTGCTGCCTAGTGAGCAGAACACTTCATGGTCACAGCATGATAATGAGAGCAACACAGTTCTGAGCCATACCCTGCATTTCCTCTAGTTAATCACAATTCTTCCATATTTTTTCTGTTTGTTATTACTGTGAAGCAAACCCATATTTCCTTCTGGTTCAGAACATATAATAGAGATGGGCAGGATCCACAAAGTTTGATGACAGATTTGCTTTCCCTAAAGGACAAAGAGATCCAAACTAATGCCTTGGGTAACCCCTCTCTAATAGGCATCAGCTGATTGCTGAAATCAGTGCTAATGTGGATTTTGATAGTCTGGAGCAAGAGAGTTTTCCCCTGCCATTTGCAGTAATTTTTAGCAAAAATGCTTATAGCTCCAAGGTTACCAAGTTCATTAAAGTGGATTTATATCAAGTCCAGTCTGTAATTTGGAATGCAGCCTCTGAACTACCAGTTACACAAAAGTTCTGTTACCCAGCCAGTGTTCAAATTGCACAGGAAGAAGAGTGTGGACACCACATGTTTAAAAGTTACCATAACTTCCCTTTATATGTAGGCCTCTCATGTTAATAATTTTGTTTATAGTTGTGTAACCACTTCTGTCATACCGCAAACAGTATTTGGCTCACAAATTACTTATTTTTAGCTGTCTTATTTTTTCCTCTGGGTATTTGGGGGAGATTTTCTTGACTTGCTAATTATCACAGAGTCATAGAACAGTCTGCGTTGGAAGGAATCTTTAAAGGTCATTTAGTCCAACCCCTCTGCAATGAGCAGGGACATCTTCAGATTATGTTGTTCAGAGCCCTGTCTTCGAGTGCTTCCAGGGATGGGGCATCCACCACCACTCTGGGCAACCTGTTCCAGTGTTTTACCACCCTCATCGTAAAAAATTTCTTCCTTATACCTAGTCTAAATCTACCCTCTTTTAGTTTAAAACCATTACCCTTTACCCTGTCACAACAGATCCTGCTAAAAAAATCCCACAACCTCCCTTTAAATATTGAAAGGCTGCAATAAGGTTACCCCAGAGCCTCCTCTTCTCCAGGCTGAACATCAACTCTCTCTTCATAAGAGAGGTGTTCCAGCCCTCTGATCATTTTTGTGGCCCTCCCCTGGACCCACTCTAATAGGTCTGTGTCTTTCCTGTGTTCCAGAACTGGATGCAGTACTGTTGAGGAATACATTTAGTGCTGGTAGCTCAGCATGCAGCTGCAGCATGAGCTGCAGATGGAGCTCTGGGTGGCAAGAGCCCAAGGCAAGACCATGAACTGGCACGGACCCTTTGCAGAACAAAGGCCACAGGAACCTGTGGTGCCAGCCAGGAGAACAGACACTTAGAGACACAGTAGGAATTGGTGACTCAGGAGGAAGAGCTGAGACTTTCACACACTTAGACTATGAGGGTATAAAAGCCTAGGGGTTCCTTTGTTCGGGGTCCTTCCTCAGAGGCATTAGCCTGAGCTGTTATGCTGTTGTTGCATCATGATTACATTATTTTAAGGATTCAGTCATCTGAGACTCTGCTAGGGGAAACCTGGGTTGAGTTGGGAAGGAAACCTTCTCTGACTGTGAGTGTGAGTGTGATGAGTGTAGGGAATCAAGCAGTGCACCTGTTGGCTACTGGAACTGTCTGCTGTGAAAGGGCTTTGGTCCTAGCTCAGGTGATGTGAGTGTGACTGTGTCCTGGTTTTGGCCAAGGACAGGGGTAATTTTTTGCAGTAGCTGTCGGGGTAGATCCTTGAGCCATGTGGGCATGGCCAAGACCCTCAAGTTATTGGATATCATCTTACATCATGGCCAGGGGTGTAAGGGAAAGGGAATCTCTCTGGCCTTCAGGAAGAAGGGCCTTCCTTTTTAGGTGGAGCAAGTGTGGTAGACAGGTGGGGTAATGCTGGTCTGGACCAGAGGCAGTGATTTTGAGGCATGGCTGCAGTTGGGTTGGACTCGGGACTCTCTCTTTTTTACACCTTTTTTATTAATATTGTTGCTGTTATTGTTGTGGAGGGGTTTATCTCATTGCTGTTCCCAGTAAATTGTTCTTATCTCAACCCATGATCTTTGCCTTCTGTGCTTCCAGCTGGAGGAGGGTGGGAAATGAGTGGCAGTGTGGTTTTGTTTAGCTACTAAATTCGAGAATACTTTTCCTAAACCACTACAGACTGCAAGAGTGGCTCCTGGATGGTTGCACAGGAAAATTTCCTTGACAAGTACTCCAGGTGAGATTTCACGGGACTGGAGTAGAGGAGAAAAATCACCTCCCTCAACCTGCTGGCCTCCCTTTTTTTGATACAGACCAGGATACAGGTCGCTGCAGTCAGTTGATTAAATCAAATACTGAAAACATTTATTTTGTTAAAGAAATAAATACAAAAGAAAAATTCTCATTTTGAATAAAGCTTCAGCGCTCTTCACAGGGGCAGTAGCTCAGTACTGTAACTCAGTATTCTCTCTGGATTTAAAAAGTGAGAAAGCTGATATAGATAAGAATAATTTCTTTCTGAAGCTCATTGCTGTTCAAGTGAATGAAAACAGATTCAAGCTATCCAGTTAGTACAGTTGCCTATGGGAAGTGATTTTGTAAGATAGGTGATCTTCTACAGCTTACTTTACAATTAATACAAAACAATTATTTTTCATTTTTCTTCTGTACGTTAACAACTGCTTCCCTGCTTGGGGGGAAACAAAAAAAAAAGAAAAAACCCACAAAAACTAAAACAAACCAAAAAAAACCAGAAACCCAAAATCACAACACCTCTGTGTTTATGCATGGACAGAATCAGATTTCTGCAATTTGGACTTGCTATACTTCACTTCCACAGAACTTAATAACATCCCATTTCTCAATGCAACCATGTTTTCTTAGAATTGTTTAGCTCTGAGGAGGAGAAAAGTACATCTCATTTTCTAGCGAAATATACTACCATGAAATCTTCCCAGCTGAGCAACTCCAGTGTACTACGGCATAATGCACAAAGCTTTTAAGTCCCATCTTAGTCAATATTTCCAGCAGTAAAATTCTACTGAGCTTATAGATATGATGTAAATCTATTTTCCATTTTGTTGTTCTCTACTAATTTTTTCCATTTTCTTTTTTTCTTGCTTTCTGTGTTTCAGCTGGTTAGCAGCTAACTTGTTTTTTCAGTACCTCTGGGCAAGTTTCATGGAAAGGATGAGTTTCACTTAGGTAACTTGTTGTTGTAATTTCTAGTAATTAAAAACGAGTGAATGTTCATTTAATTCACTGAATGTCTCCACTGTCTCATTAGAGAGCCTCTGAGTTTGCCTTGGTTTTAATATGAGTTAGAGATTTGTTTTTCAAGAAGTTTATTTTTTAATTACTGGCACTTGCATTCAAAGGTGAAATCTTTGCCAAAAATGCTTGTTCGACTAAATTCACTTGGGGTTTTCATCATGGAGTATTTATCTTGTAGATAATAAAAGCCATGACTTGGCAACTTCAGCCTTTCTGTTGAGTGGTCTCCATGTAAGATACACATGAAGTTTTTTTCAGCTATCAGTATATAATTGTTCACTCATCACTATTCATAGCAATATCACCTTAATGCTAGATGATACCACCTTTTTGATCAGAGGAGTATCAGAAATAGCTTTTCCCCTTTCAATATTAGAGTCAAATCTTATGTCTTTACCTGGTTTATTTTATTAGACTATGATTCATAGTCACAGATGGAATCCACTGGACTGTCATAAATTAATGCCAAATTTTAGTTTATGTTGTGTGCTGGTTTATAAACTGTGGTGTTTGAGAAACAGATGCATGGTCCATTCAACTATTGGCAGTAACCTATGAATAAGAGCTGGATAAATAGATGGATTCAACTTGTCTCTCTGTAAACATGAATCAGTTAATAGTCAACATGAGATTTGCCTCAGGATTTATTAAGTTATTGATGAACTTACTATTTGGCTCATGGGACCTGAGGGAAAGAAAGAGGAGATACTTTGGGGTTTCATCCCTTTGATATTTACACACTTTTCAATGCCTGCTTGGGGCTCTAAGTCAACACCAGTAGAATAAGCTTATATAAAGTCTCACAGATGCTTCAAAGGTTTCTGCCATCTTTTTGTAAGAAAGAGTAAGTGCTGAGGAAGTTCCCTCCAGCTCCAGCCATTTAGCCTTGCTGAACTGAGCTTTGAGAGCATATGTTTGTGAGCAGATACCAATGAAGGCATCTGAAATTCTAACTCATTTCAGTTTTACAGGGAAATGGACTAGTTGAGAAGGGGCAGTTCTTCAAACCTCGGCTCTCCAGGGAAAAGTTGTATTTCTTTACTCTGTTTTGCCATTACTTGAGTTAGATGGAAGTAAAATCTGTGGATTTCCTCAGTTACTTGGTCTAGACCAAGACTCTTCCAGATCAGCCAAAGTGTTGCTTAACAACTGAGTTCTGCCTCCACATTCTGCAAAGTTCAACTTGTACACATCTACATAACAGCTCAGAATTTCATGTCGAGTTTAATATCCTACAACAAATGTCACAATGCAGCAAACCATCCTTCTAAATTTTAAACCACTACTATTTAGACTATTATAATGGATATTGCCTTGAACAAGCCTCAGTTCTCTCAGTGACTCCTCAGACTTTACCACTGTACATTGAATTGACTGTCATTATTTTTACAGCACAATATATTTGGCATTTGAAAACCTGATACGTCCTAAACCTGATTTGCCCTAAACAGTTTTATATAGTACTGAGTTAAATAAGTGTAAGAGAATAATTATGACAGCAACTACTGTGAAACATCAGAAAACTGACAGAAGAAAAGCACAAAAGGAGTAGACATCAAGTGCTAGCAGACAGAAGAAATGTAGAGAATATAAATTTGTAAGGCTCTATAGATGGCTGTTTTTTAAGAATATACTTAGATATGACACATTTCCTAAGGAGCAAGACATACAGTGGGCAGTTGCAAGCTAAAAAAGAAACTTCTGGTCATTAGAATATTTTACATACCATAGGAAGATTTGATTATTTGAATATAATGAGGAAGTGGTCAGTGAATTCATTTAGAAACACCTGGAGGGAATTTCCCACTCATTTCCAGTTTTGATTTGAGGTCAAGCTATTTACATTCTAGAAAAAGAAAGTTTCCAAAGACTGATTCATTCATTCCTTTTCATCCTTTCCAGCCTGCTTCTTACTTGCTCTTTGCATATCTTCATGTGCATTGGTATTTGAACAGTAAGTGAAAATTACTGAGTAATTTTATTGTGATCAACTAGTTTAACTAGTTGTTCTTTAGAATAATTCTGTATCATTATGGTTGTATTGACAGGTTTGCTGAAGTTAAATGCCTTGGAGAAAAACTAAATGAAGTGCGAAGTAAAATAAGTGAGTACATTTTAACCTCATTTTACCTTTTAGCTGGTGGAATCACAACATTCAAAAAGTATGGGAAGAGATTATATTTTCTAAAAGAGAATAGTCAATGCATTGCTAAGATTTCCAAAAAAGGTAAATTGTAAGGTGATGATAGCAGTAATAATTTTATGTACAAGTTTTGATAATTTCAAATACCATAATGTGAAAAAGAGCTCCCTTCTTTATTTGACAGGATGTCTGACATTTATCAGAAGGAGAAGTTAAGGTATTAGCATGAGGTTTTTTTATTTTATTTTGGAATAAAATGATCCGAACCCATCATTTGAAATTGTTGTATCTAAGGTTTAAGAATTACATTTATCTATAAATTTATATAGTTCCTGATAAAAGGAGATTTCATTGTTGAAGTCTGACTCTGCACTTTCTTTGTACAGATTAATTGGAACAATTCTGAGGAGTACCTCAGCTTGGTGGGGGTTTTCATCATTTTCTCTGTATGGCGCCAAGAGCAAATGTCACTAGTCAAGCAGGCGAGGCAGAGGCCAGCTTGGCTTATTTCTCTTGGAAATAAGGCAAACAAGGAAGGTGTATGCCCAGGGGAAGGGAGGTCAAGTGACATGGGAAGAATTCAGAGATGCTGCTTTCTGCTGCAGGGAGAAAATCCATGTAGCCAAAGCTAAAAGAGCTAAAGCTGGCCAGAAATATTGGACAATGAAAAGGGTTTTTTCAAATACATTAATGCTAATAGGTGGTATAGAAACATCATCAGAGAGTTACAACATGAGGATGGTCACCTCATGAACAGGGACAGAGACAAGGCTGAAGTGTTGAATGCTTTCTTTGCCTCTGTCTTCAACATGGATGACAGACTAAGGAGTTCTCAGTGCCCTGAGCTGGAGGACCATGACTGTGAGAATGATCAGCTCCCAGCTGACCCTGAAATTTTGCGGGATCTGCTGCTCCAGCTGGATCCCTACAATTATATGGGGCCTGATGAGATTCATTCCAGAATCCTCAAAGAGCTGGCTAATGTCATTGCAAAACCTCTCTTGATGATTTTTGAGCAGTCTTGGAAATTCAGAGGATTCCCAGCTGACTGGGAGCTTGTGAAGTATGTCCTGATTTTCAAGAAGGGCAAGAAGGAGGACCCTAGAAACTATAGGCCAGTCAGTCTCATTTCAGTGCCTGAAGATTATTCTGGGAAGTATTTAAAAACACCTGAAAGACAATGCAGTCACTGGTCACAGCTAGCACAGTTTCATGAGAGGAAAATCTTGCTTATCCAACCTGATTGCCTTTTATGACAGGGTAACCCACCTAGATGATTAAGGGAAACCAGTTGATGTAATCTTTCTGGATTTCAGTAAGGCTTTTGATGCTGTCTCTCACAGGATCCTTCTGGACAAAACATCCAGCACACAGCTGGATAAACACATCGTGCAGTAAGAGAGCAATTGGCTCACAGGTCGAGCACAGAGAGTAACAATGAATGGGGTAACATCAGACTGACGATCTGTCACTAGTAGGGTTCCAGAGGGCTCCATCCTGGGGCCTGTGCTCTTCAACATCTTCATAAATTACTTGGACACAGGACTGGAAGGGATAGTTAGCAAATTTGCAGATGACACAAAACTGGGAGGAGCTGTTGACTCCCTTGAAGGCAGGCAGGCCCTGCAGGGAGATTAGAGGGCTTGACAGATTAGAGTGCTGGGCAATCACCAACCATATGAAGTTCAACAAGTGCAAGTGCCAGATTGTGCACCTGGGATGGGGCAACCCTGGATATACAGACTGGGGAATGAGATGCTGGAAAGCAGTGCTGTGGAAAGGGACCTGGGGGTCCTGCTTGATAGCAAGTTGAATCTGAGTCAGCAGTGCCCTGGCAGCCAGGAGGGCCAACCCTGTCCTGGGAGGCATCAGGCAAAGCATTGCCAGCTGGTTGAGGGAGGGGGTTGTCCAGCTTTGCTCTGCACTGGGGCAGCCTCACCTTGAATATTGTGTGCAATTTTGGGTGCCACAATGTAAGACGGATATTAAGCTGTTAGAGAGTGCACAAATGAAGACAGTGAAGATGGTGAAGTGCCTTGAGGGGAAGCCCTGTGAGGAGTGGCTGAGGTCATTTGGTCTGTTCAGCCTGGAGACGAGGAGACTGAGGGGAGACCTCATTGCAGTCTACAACTTCCTCATGAGGGGAAGAAGATGGACAGGCACTGATCTCTTCGCTGTGGTGATCATTGACAGGACCTGAGGGAATGGCCTGAAGTTGTATCAAGGGAGGTTTAGGTTGGATATTGGAAAAAGGTTCTTCCCCCAGAGAGTGGTTGGGCACTGAACAGGCTCCCCAGGGAAGTGGTCCCAGCACCAAACCTGACAGAGTTCAAGAAGTGTTTTGATTATACTCTCAAACACATGGTGTGATTCTTGGGAATGGTCCTGTGCAGGGCTAAGAGTTGGACTCAATGTTCCTTGTGGGTCCCTTCCAACTCAGCATATTCTATGATTCTGTGATGTTTGGCATCCAGTTTCAGATTGTTCGATGCCAAAAATCACCCATACATTCAACCCCAAGCTAGAGCTTATCTGATTCTCCTAGCAGCCTTTGATATGTTTCTGGTTGATTTCTGAGTTGTGTTGATTCCAAACCTGGAGTTTCTTTTCTTAAATCTGGCCATCCAGGCTCTCTGTCAGATGTTAGATAGTTTTTCCCCTATCCCTGAAGTTCTTGGAGATCAGGTTCATTTCCTGATTTTTCACATTCAAGGAAACCATATCTCTTCAAGCTTCCAGATACAGGCTGTGAGGGACCAGACTTAAAGGTGATCTGGCAAGTGATATAGACCTTGCTCTCAGTTTCTGTCTCCTTCCTTTTTGGGTAGCACCAGCACAGACATGGACAAAGAAGTCATTATAATCACTTCATGTCTTACAACAGCAGTTGACTTCTGGGAAAGGGCAAAAATCTCACAGCACAGCTGACAAGTGCTCTCTACTTACCCCATAGCCATGATTATATTCTCTGTGGTCATGAATGATAACTACTGCCAGATTCCCCTCCCAGTCACCTTCGGGTACACCACAAGTCCCTCAGAGGTCTTATACAGTATATTTAAAGTTATGCCAGATATGTGGAAAGCCTCAGCCATGTTGGCAATGTGTTTTCAAACCACAGCACAAATGATGTTTGGAAGGGATCCAGAAGCAGAGACATCAGGTGCTGAGCCCTTCTGCAGCAGTGTTCTGAACAATGGGTTATTTCTCTTAGACAGGACACTTGAATCCACCTGTCTTCTCTCAGTAGGTTAATTTGTCTCCATCAGACTGGCCAAAGCATAAATGTCAGTACAGAACCTGTGCAACCACAGATTGACCCGTGCAAATAGAATTTCAATATCTAACTTGCAGCTGTGGGTCTCTACAGTGCCCATGTAAACTCACTTAACTCCTGCCAAGTAGGCTTTTTCCCCTGATAAACTTGGAAAATCAGGTTAAACCTACTGTGGAGGACTCTTTTTCTCTGCTGCCATCTTGAAGTCCACGTTGTCCTGCATTCCTTCTAGCTCCTAGATTTGTTCACCTGTGTTAAACCCAACAGATTTCTTGGCCTCATGAACGTAGAGCCAGAGCCAGCACTGACTGTCAAACTTCTTTCTTTTGCTCAAGTTGAAATGCATTTTGGAGAAGGAATAGTGAGCACCAGCAATAAGCAACCACACACAAGCACATCTTTCTTAGTATCTGGGGTTGCAACTGTGCTGTGTGAAGACAGGAGCCTAGCAGCCACCTTAAATGCACCTTTTATCTGATGCAAATGTCTTAGGGGAGAACAAATGTTTCAAGGGTGTGGGAGACAGTGCAAGATGCAGTGAAGCACGTGCCAGTCCTGAAGGTACCACTTGTGGTGTCATGCTGGGACAAGACTTGTGTGGTCTGTAAGTCCCTTGAGATTTGTCAGAGTTTTCTGTGGCAGCTCTCAGAAATAACATAACAATGCAATATAGATGTAGCTTCTCTACACTCTGTTTCCATGGATCACAGCAAAATCCAAAAGAAATCCTTGATTTGGCCTGAATTGCTGTGGGTTTTTCCTCAGTAAGTTAGGCAAAATTCTGATAGCTATAGTGCAGTACAGTATGGGTTTTGCTGCGATTAAAAACATCTGTTTTAAAACTTGGTTTCAGTTAAGTTCTTCAGTGTTAGAAGTTGAAACAGTGTGGTATATCCGAGAAACACAAACAGTGCAAAAATCTGAGTGCATATTCATATGTATATGTAACATAAAAAGCCAAACTGATCCCTGGAACAAAACAAGCAGCCAGGTAACAAATTAATAGTGTTGCACTGAGCTTGACAGTGCTTACATACCTCCTATAGGAAATTGTAATAGATTGTAGACCACATGAATGTTGAAAAGTTCCTTTAAGAGTCAACCTAGAAATTACTCCAAGGTTCTAAGAAAAGTTGCACAAAACACATTTTGGTTTTGTTTTGGTATATAAGGTGTCGTTACAAGTAAAGTGTTTTCAAATTGAAAATTAATTTCATTAATCTTTTTTTTCTTTTTTTTGGTAGTAAACTGGAAGAACAGTCTTTTCATTTAGTTCATACTGTAATCCTACTCTATGAACAAGAAATTCCACCCATGTTGTATCCATTTATAGCTCTCCATATCCTGATCTATGCAGATATACACTACTTTGTGTATGGTTTTTAAACATTCATGTCTGAGGCTTGAGAATGGCCATATTTTATAGTCCTTTCTTCAATTCTTTCTGTGTAACTTTATGCAGCATGTGAAAATTGGCACTTTGGCTGACACAAACACTTCATTTTATTCATCTGTCCTTTTTTCCTACCTTGCTTCGTTTTGAACATAGTTCTTAATGAATCTGCCTATAAGCACCTCCTAGCGATTATCAAATTTTTGCATCCAGTAGGACAATTTCTTACTGTCTTGGCTTATTCATCTTAGTCAATGCAATTACGCTACTTTATATGGTTTAGCAGCCTGAAACAATTTTTCAGTTGTCTGTTTCATCATAGCATACATACTCAGAAGGCCATTAAAGATGCTAAGTAAGTTTACTAACCTGCCAAATCTTTACTGAAAATGTGGTAGGAGAAATAAGAGTCATCTGTGGCCTGCAACTAGACCTTTAATTTACTTTTATTATTGTTTCAGTTTCCTTAAGCATTCCTGGCTGCCTTGTTGTGCACAATCAAGAACAGATCCCATCAATATCAGTTTCTATTATTTCTAAGCTACTCTTAATAGTATAAAACTATGCACCATAGAGGCCATAGAACCCATTTAGTGCAGTCTGGTTACATTTTGAGATACTGACAGCAGCAGTTGGCTGTAACTTTTATGTCATAAATGCTCTTTCATTCTGATTTTGGAAATATTAGTGTTTTGCTGTGAAAAATACACCGAATACTCCAACCCCTTCTCAATTACATTAGCATTTCCAAAACATCAGGAAGTTAGGGCTGTAAAAAGAAGTCTGCAGTAAGATTTTCGTGGTAGGCTTTTGTTGATGTTGTTGCTGGCATAAAAAGATTAAGGAAAACAATGCTTAGATCTAAGGTGGATTTCTGGTGTAGAGTGACGGTAATATCAGGAATGAGACATTGTGGCTTTCATACGTCTTTGCTACTTAACCACATAGGCCTGGATTCTGTCTCCTTTTATGTTTAATAGTACTACAGAGAATACAGAGATTTTTAAATTATTTTTATGTAAAATAATGTGTATGTCTTAGATTTGTCATTATGCTTACTTTTCACAATTACTTCCTAGAAGTAAGAGAGTGAATTTTATTGTAGGATGAAAATTTTCTTTTTCTGGTACTTCAAAACAAAAGAAGAAAAAGTAGGAAGTGTTTCTTACTCAGGGTCGGTTTAGTAACCCTGTTTGCTGCATTAACACACAAATCTCTGTATTGGCCCAAATAAAGGAGCAGAGGGTTTTGGTGCAAGCATTGAGGGGCAATTCATTTTTACTAGTCAATATATTGCATAAACACACCATAAAAAGCCAGAGAAATAGTATGGATTTTGAACGTGTAGACATGTCTGGATTTGTTTGAGTGAACTATTCAGAATTGTTTACATATGACTGGAGAATGTACCCAAGGACTAGACTTTAAAAGACAAATAAAGAAAACCAACATGAGTGAAACTGGAAAAAAATAACTGAGAGGTCAGGAAATAATGAGAACTCTCTAACCAGTGTAGGAGAAGTGGAAAGTGGGCCAGCCCTGACACAAAATACATTTTTGCCTTTCTCCAACATTAAGTACTTTAAAAGTGTGTATTTCACTGGCTAAAGAAAAAAGATAGATTTCTTTTCTTGGGGGAAAAAGTGCTGTGCCACTGCATGTGTTTTTGTATTGTATCATTTTCACAGAGTTGGGGTTTCTAACAAGAACTATAGATCCTTTTGGTATTACTGAAAAGGACTTAGTGGAGGAAATTTGATGCTGGAGCCAAGGATTTTATTTCAGAATAGTGAAGGTATAGAATTCCTCCTTGCAAAAACTTGAGTGACTGTGCCAGTATGGTGTGATGGGTCCACCTCAGCTGGCTATCCCATCGGTCTCTCGTGTCCTTTCCTCAACAGAACGGGGAAAAAGTAAGACGAAAAAGCTTGTGGGTTGAGATAAAGATGAGATCACTTAACCAACTATCACCACAGGTGAAACAGACTCAAAATTAGTTAAATTTTTTGCCAATTTAAACAGGGATGGATGGTGAGAAGCAAAGACAAAACCTCTGAAATCCAAACTTCTCCCCTTATCAGGGTTAGCAGGAGGGGTTTTTTCTTGTGTGTTGTTATCAACAAGGTGGTTTTACACTATTACTGAAAACGTTCTATGTGAAAGGAGTCTGACAGGAATGACTAGTCTTCATTTAAACAAACTACAAAGCATTAAATAACAAAAACAAAAAAAAAAAAAAAACAAAAAAAAAAGAAAAAAAAGGCCTAACTTCTACTACATTGATCACTGGGTGATGTGTGGGAATTAAAATTACTATTTTCAGGTGTAAATTAAACTGATATATTCATTCTGAATTTTGCCACTAAAAAAGTTGCCTCTATGCAAGAATGTGCTATGTGTTAGAAGTGTTCAAGAGTAGTAAAAATATCCAGTTCATTCCTATAATTGTCTGACTATTTTGAGATATTTTTACCATTATTAGGTTATTTCCTAAAGGAAAAAAGCATACTAAATGGTATTTAATGCCCAAAGGGAAGCAGCGGTTGTTTCTAGTCTGTCCAGAAATCAGCCAACATAATGATTGAAGCTGGGAGAGGACGGGCAAACTCATGTGGGAGTAATAACTGTGTGAGGAAACAGGCACTCTTGGAATGAAGAAGGGTAGGTGGGTGGATTATGTGCACATGATGTTGATGGTACATCTATACCCACAGGAATGCTGAGCTGTTGCACTGCTCTGCCTCATTTCAGCCTTTGAGTTGAGTGCACAAGATCATAGAAGCCAATTATAATCTTTAATGATGGCATGTCCTAGAATTGCAAAGCAAGGTTATTGAAGAGCCATTTAATTTGCTTGCAAATTATTCAAATAATTTTCATATATATCACAGCTAATGAGATGCTACCCTGAAATGGTGAGGACTGGAGGAGAGTGAGGACAAGACATTGCAGAGATGATACTGATTCTGATTCACTACCTTGTATTTTTATGAATGCACAGTAGATGTTGAACCTAGTCCAAACCTAGTTAGCATAAACTCAGAATTTTTAATCACCTTTTTCTCTATGGGAAAGACTCTATATATGGATGCATAAAAATTAATTTTGTTACAGTCACTTTACCTCCCCATGGAGATAAGTCAAGCAGACCTATATTTAAGCTCCAAATTAAGAGTATTTCATGCAAGGGTTTTCTTTATACCCGCACAACTTTATTAAGGAAACTGATAGCAATGTCTTTACAAAGATAAAAAAAGAAATAAGATGAAATCAGATTTTTTAGGCAGAGGTGGTCTGAGAGCACTCTCTTGGCTATGTTGTATATCTACATTGTTTTAGCCTTACATGCAGGCAATAAATTACTTTGAAAAGGGAGAAACAGTTAGTTAAGAACTAGAATCCCAAGGCTGATATTAGGACTGTTGTGCATATTTTTAGCCATGATTATATGGGCTGAAAAAGTTGAGGGAAGTCATGCATGAGCAAATACCATTTTTAAAAGGTTTGCTGAAGAAGTACCTGTACTTGGAAGGAGGCATTTCTCTGTTGAAGAAAAATTCCATGCTTTACATGGAACCTAAATGACATGAAAAAGCTGAAAATTATTTGCTATATGAAAAGGAAATCTTTCAGAATAAATGTGTTGCTTTCTTAAAGCTCATTAATATTGGTAGTATTATCTATTGCTTTATATTAATACAAATTTTCTGAGTCAGAGGCATTAGCTTACTGGACCTTGTTTCAGCCGTGAATGAAGTGAGGCTATAATAAGAGAGAAATTACTATGCTTTGAAATTAATTCCATTCTTTGGTGTAATATTCTTTTATGGAAATAAACAGTGCAACTTCATAGCTGCTGATCTCATTCACTCTTCTAGTTTAATTTCAGAAAGTATCAAGTATTTACGCCGTCTGATATACATGTTTAGTGAATTTTACTGGAAATGACTAGTGTAGAAGAAAAATGGCAAGATCGGGTTTAGAAAAGGATTGAGAAACTTCAAGAAGAAAGGTTACATTCCACAGAAAAATATGGTTCAAATGAGATGCAAACAACTCATAAATAAATGAATTCAGTATGCAGATTTAATGAGCAGATAAGTCAATAATGTCATTCCACAGCATTTCATTCTTCAGGTAGCTTATATGAATTGCTGTTCTCAGCAGGGACCTTTAAAATCCATGGACCTTGAAATCTTGAAATCTTCACTAAAGAGAAACTCTAGCTGAGGTCAGTTGGAGTTCTCCTTTTGTACAGATTGAAAAGAAAATGCTGAAAAGATTTCCATGTTTGTCTTTTCTGTTGTTTTAGTTGATAAAGGGCAACAACTATAAGACATAGAATCATTGAATGTTTTGGGATGGAAGAGGCCTTAGAGGTCATATTGTTCCAACACCCCTGCCACAGCCAGAGACATCTTTCACTAGAATAGGCTGCTCAGAGCTTGATCTAGCCTGGACTTAAACACTTTCAGGGGTGGGGAATCCACAGCTTCTCAGGGCAACCTGTTCCAGCACCTCACCACCCTCACAGTAAAGACTTTCCTCATAATATCTATTCTAAACCTACTCTCTTTCAGTTTGAAGCCACTCCCCCTTGTCCTGTCACTACATGCTCTTTGTTCCTCTCCATCTCTCTTGTAGGCTCCCTTCAGGTACTGGAAGGCTACAATTAGCTCACCCCTAAGTCATCTCTTTTCCAGGCTGAACAATCCCAGTTCTCTCAGCCTTTCCTCATAGAAGAGGTGCTTCATCCTTCTAATCAACTTGGTGTTCCTCCTCTGGACTCGCTCCAAAAGGCTGATATCCTTCCTGTGTTGGGAACTCCAGAGCTGGATGCAGTGCTCCAGCTGGGGTCTTACAAGAGAGAGAATCACCTCCCTTGCTCTGCTGGCCACACTGACCTTGATGCAGCCCAGGACACAACTGGCTTTCTGAGCTGCACACACATGTCGCCAGCTCAGGTCCAGCCTCTCATCCACCAGCATCCTCACATCCCTCTCATCAGAGCTGCTCTTGATCTATTCATCCCCGAGCCTGTATTAATATTGGGGTTGCCCCAACCCAGGTGCAGCACCTTACACTTCCTAAACCTATAACCTATACTGTTAATTATTTTAAACAGACAAATCATATCACTTATACTGTGAAGAATATTGCAATATTGTCCACCTTTGAAGTCTCCAAAGCAGCCTCCTTGAATTTCATTCACAATTTCACTCATTTTATACCACTAGGGCTGCTCAGCCTCCTTCTGATTTTGAGAGTAATCCATTGTTGTATGCTCAGCCAGTCACTTTCAGACTGTCCTGTATTTCAAATATGGTTACCTTTACATGTTTTCTCATTCATGGTCTTCAGGAATGATACAAGAGGTATGATATAGTCTTTCAAGTGATTTTTCTTATTTAATAAACAAGTGTTTCACCGTATGGAAGTGTTGTATACTGCCCTTAATTACTACACTGAATTCTGTGTCATGAGAGACAAAACTGCAAGAACAGCAAGAGAATTTGCTATTTATCTTGTTGTTCGATCAGAGTTCCTTTTTGATGTGGAAAGATACCTGAGAACTGAACATTAACATATCCATCAATGCATTAGAAAAGCTAAAGGTCCCAGATTTCCTTCTCAGACACAAGTCTGAGCAGTGCGGTGAATCTAACATGCTCAGGATATGCTGAGGATGTGCAGCTGGGCACTCACGGCAGCTCAACCTATGCAACTCATCTGGCACATTCTGTAGGTGTCAAACTTACTGTGTGGGCTTTGTACAAAGCCTGCTTGGTGTCAGTCTGCATGCATGCTGCATGTACCATGATTTATGTGTCCAGGATCCCTAGCTGCACTGTTCAGTACCTGAGAAGTTCCAGATGAACAGTCAGATCAGCATTCTAGAACAAGCTGAAACAGTCATTCAGCTGTAGGAGTGGGAGATTTGACAAGAACACATCATCTCTGAGAAAAAAGGGTTTCCTGCCTGGTGCTTCATCACTTCTGTTCTGCACTGGGATATATGGAAAAATAAAGCCTTGATACAATTACTCTTCTCTGATTACTTTTCTCCTGGGAATCCTTCACATCTGCCTATATGTTGCAGCTGTCCTCTGCCACTTAACAGAGTCAGTCTTGGTCTCAGAACACAAGTTGTATCAGAAAAAGGAGTACAAATAGTATTTCTTCCATACTTCATCTTGGGTTTGTAACTATGCTGTTTACTGCTGGAGGATATCACTTATGACTAATATAAAAAAGCACATTAGCTCTGCAAAACCTGCAGCCATCTGTGAAAAAAAAAACCAGAAGAGAAAACAGGCCATTGGGACAAGCAGTCCTCCAGATGTAATTTCCCAGCTGGGATGTTATTCACTGTGGCCCGGTGCCTAGAAGCACCAGTCTGTTTCTGATCTCCAGGTCAGTTTCAAAGCAGTTTTGTAATAAATGGCATGTTTACGTGTCCACCAAAAATAGCAGTAGCTGTTAAAGCTGAAGCCATTCAGCATGGCTGACACAGTCTTCAGATTCTTTCTCCTTAATTTCTTGGCCCAGTTGTTTTGCAACCTAATGCTGAAAAAACACAGTTCCTATGTGTATTTGTTTTGGATAAATATCTAATCATCATGCCATTATGACTGCAGTTTTGGAATCTATTTTTTAAATGTTACATTTTGATTTTTTGGAAGCATAGAATTGAAAACACACACAAAAACAGCTGAGTTTCTGCAGAAATTATTTTCTTAACCACTTTGTCACCATCTGCAGTTTGTCCTTTGTAGAAACATGATTTACTCTGCTTTGCAGGATGCTACATCTTATTTTTCTTTCTTGTTACGACTCCTTCCATTTTAACTTATTTCCTTCTTTCTGTGATGAAATATATCTTACTTTCACCCTGATTCTGTTAAGATTCTTTTTCTACTGTCTCAGTAATGATTTCTGTGGCCCAGTTCAGCCAGGGGTCTGTAGAGCACAATATACAATTGCTGTGATCTCTCATAGAATCTCCTGGAAGACCTCCTCAAGGCGCTATGATGCAGAATGGATGTCACGAATTTTACACAGGCCTAGCAGATAGCTACCACATGGTAACTGGTGGCTACACTCTTGGGGCAGACTCAGTGCTGTGATGCAAGCTTCCACAACCTGTTTTCTTGTCCTAGGAGCAGCCAGTTGGCTCATAATATAAAGCAGAGTGATGGGGATATATTTTTCTTTCTTGCTAGTAGTTCAGTGGAAGGTTCATGTTAATTCTCAACACCCTATGATTAGGCAATGTATAATAATAATTTTAGCTGAATAAGAGTTCCCAGAAAACTGATAGTAAGATGTGCAAATAAGGAAGAAAAGCAGACAAGACTAAACTATAACTGCAAACTTGACTTTCTGAAATCAAGAGAGACAATCCGTCTTTGCTATACTTACTTTAGGCAGTGTAAACGTTATAGGTCTACCATTTGTCTCACTTCAGGGGTAGACCTAGAGTGATGGAGCTGTGACAGAGCTGTCCGTTCTGCTGCTGCTCCAGCAGACCATGCTTGGGCAATTGTCAAAGAAGACAGAAGGAAAGACGTCACTGCTCTGTCATCATCAGTCCTTGGCTGCTGTAGGGCTTGTTTTACCTGGTTTGTTAGAGATGAGACTGACAAGAGACCCTAGCAGCTTTCTGGCAGCCTTTTTGCTTTTTCTGCTTCTCCTTATAAGAAGAAGATACCATCTTTGGTAATATAAAATAGTCTCTGCAGCAGCAGTCAGGAAACTCATTTTGGAAGGTACAAGTCTTTTGGCTTCTGGGGGCAATGCATATGTTAATGCCAATGCTAAATATTGTCCATTGTTTCAGAGTAGCTTGCATATGTTTGTTTTTACTTTCAAACAATAGGCAATGCCCCAGGGTGACAGTGCATAGGCTGAATGGGTCCTTAGAATGAGAAAACACAATTTGTCAAATGACTTATTCAGAAAATACCAAACTGAATGAATTCATTTGAACAGCTCTATTATGCTCCCCTGGTGCGCTATTCTTTAAACAGAAGAACCTTATTAGTGTAACAGTCACCGCAGGCCTAAGATGTTAATGTTTTCTTTGGATCTGTGTTGGAATTTACATGTGTAGGAAACATTTTCATTTTCTAATTATTACAAATGATGTTCTGTTCTTTAGAAACAGAAGTATTTTCAGGGGAAAAAGTTATGCTCAAGAAGAAGCCATGTAAACACTTTTTACTTCAGGTTTTCACAAGAAGAAGTAAAACAAATTGACCAAGCTCATTGGATTTAATCAAGCTATGAACTGCTATGACTATAAACTTTGAAAAATATTGCTCAGTAACAGATTTCTGCTTATAAGCTATCTGTAGACTGAAAACATGTAGCCCTTGCGGATCACTACACTGCATTTTGCTGGTTTATGAGGAAGTATGTTCTTAAGTCAATGTATTAACTTTCCTCTTTTAAAGAAATGATGCTAGATGATAGTTAATGCTGTATTATGAGGGCTATATGTGTTAAATCCTACAGTCTTTATGCAAAAAGTTTTCCATGATCATAGAGTCATAGAATAGGCTGAGTTGTAAGAAATCCATCAAGATCTTTGAGTCTATCGACTGCAGTGAGCTCTCCCCTCAGTCTCCTCGTCTCTAGGCTGAATAGACCAAGTGACCTCAGCCGCTCCTCACACAGCTTCCCCTCAAGGCCCTTCACCATCCTTGTGGCCCTCGTCTGGACACTCTCTAATGACTTAATGTCTTTTTTATACTGTAGTACCCAAAACTGCACACGATATTCAGGGTAAGGCGGCTCCAGTGCAGAGCAGAGCGGGACAATCCCCTCCGTCGACCTGCTGGCGATGCTTTGCCTGATGCCCCTCAGGACATGGTTGCCCTCCTGGCTGCCAGGGCACTGCTGACTCACATTCAACTTGCCATCAAACAGGATCCCCAGGTCCCTTTCTGCAGCACTGCTTGCCAGCATCTCATTTCCTAGGATGCAGAGCCCTGTACCAGGTGCAGAATCCAGCTCTTGTCCTTCTTAAACTTCATAGAGTTGGTGATTGCCCATCTCTAGTTTCTCAAAGTCTCTCTGCAGGGCCTCTCTGCCCTCCAGGGAGACGACAGCTCTTCCCAATTTAGTGTCATTGGCAAACATAGTATTCCTCTGAGTCGTGCATCTAAGTCATGTATGTGTTTACTGCTGGATGGCCAGAGATTTTAAGAGTGAAAAGTCAAACCTTCAAGCTCCACCAAAGCAGACTTTGGCTTATTCAGAGTAGTACTGTCAAAGAGTGATACCTCTTCATCAGCACAGAAATACAAATTTGGTTTTTGTAGTATCTTGTGGTTAATTTACACATCTGGACAGCATTCATGCAGACTTGCAGTATAGGCATACAGACCTACATGTACTAAAATACAATAGCTGTTTTTTCTAATCATACTGGTTCCTAAATCATGTAGGACTAGTGATGTCACTACAGATGGCTTTGAATGTTGCAGAAGGAATGCAACCAACAGAGAATAGCTGTATTATGAAGATTTTCTCATGCACTTTCATTAAAGCTAAGGGAAGACGTCTGTTCAGAGCTGATGACATCATTGTGCCACTTATATAGAATCAGGTTGCGTTTTAAATTGCTGACCAATTCAAGAGCAGACTTAGGCTTATCCACAACAGTAAATATATGCTGTATCTTTTCAGATATTACTGGAATGCTATTATGTGTCTAACACTCAGAAAGTAATCTCTCGAAGATTTGGTACAAATAATACAAGTAAATGAGCATTAAAAGACATGTCTACACCCATTATATTATTATACACACTCTCACCTAGTTTCCATCACCCTGAAACCTTTATGTGCATTCCCTCAAAACATGGTAGCATATCCAATCAGCTTCAGCCCTACAATTTTTTTTATCTATTTTATTTTGAATTTTGTGTCATATCTGTCAGATTCTTAACATCAGTCTGTCTCGTCTGACCAGAATTTTACAGAGCAGTATGAGCTAAATTCCAGGACAATTTCTTTGTTAAGATAGCACAATTTTAAAAGTTTGTGAAAGTGAAGTACACAGTGAGGCTTGGAACTCTATACTTCATTTCTTGTTGGGCAGCTCTGGCCAGAAAAAATGTCACAATATGAATCTGGACATCAGATTGTTGCATAGAAATTATAAAGCCATGCAGGCAGTATTAATAGCAGAAGAAAACTGTGTTCATCTTATACTTGGATTTAGCCACTCTCTGTTTAAAATATGAACTGATGCTAGTGTATTACTACCAGAAAACTTGAGGTCAAAATTCTTTGGTTTTGACTTTTTGACTTTTTTTGTTTGTGCATTTAAGACCCTTTATTTATTTTTTGAGCTTCTCATATTTGGACACTAAAAAAACGACAAAAAAAAGGAACTGTATACAAAGCTGTTTCTCTGACATTAATTTTCTTATTCTTTCTCTTCACATTAATTTCTCAGAAATAATAAAGAGATAAACTGCATTTAGTTATACCAGCATCCAGAGCACTAAATTCACAGGTTATGGCTCCTTATACATATGGCGTTGGTTTTCAGTTATGCTTTTTGGACCAGCTTATTATTTAATTCCTGAACAAATAGATGTGATAAACAACATAACAACAGTTTGCAGATGTGCATCATTTCTGTCTCTTTTCTAGCATATGAAGACAGATACACAGAATATTTGTTAGCTTTAGGCAACACCTAAAATAGCACTTTGGCATAGGTTAAATGAAATTTAGATACCTAAATGTAGAAGAGCTATCAAGGAAAAAAAAAAAAACAAACAAAAGAACCTGCTCACTTTAATTCCTGAAATACAATTAATTGCCATAGCTTGCACATATGGAAGAACTATTTACTGAGCTACCTATCCCCTCCTCATTGAGAATCCAGAAATGATGTGTCCTTTTGCAAAGTCTCTTGGAGAATGCTTGCTGCTGTATATCCGTGCTTGGCTGAAAATGCCTGGGCAGCAATAAGTAGTGACAGCCAACCTTGTGACAATAGAATAAAGGTCAAAGCAATTGTTTCTAAATTCACAAAGCATCAAGGTTCTGAGCTCCACATTCAAGGTGATGTTGAACTGCAGTCCAGAGCCCTTAATGTTTTCTGCTTGGTTATCCTAGATATCCCAATGTTAAGCATCTGGATCATTAGGCATTTATGTGCACTAGCCACTTCCCATATTCTACTTCCTACAGAAAGAAGTCGTGTACCTTTGGGTGTATGGGAGTTGTGGAACATGCTAGCATTTCCCTAATTTAGATGAATGGGACTTGGGGGAATACCTCAACAGTTAAGGTCTGTGCAGCCTGTGGCAGTCTGTACTTAGAGAAGGAGAGAGGTCCAGAATGATGTCATCAGGACAATAAATTCAGTTTCTCTACAGTTTTGCTGTTTAACCCTATCAAAGCATTGTTTTGCTCTGTAGCAGCCAAAGTGTATGAAAGACTATTAGAAAAAAAAAAAAAAAAAGAAAAAAAAAAGAAAAAAAGTGGGATAAAGGGTGCTGTGGAAATGCAGGCAAAACAATAAACAGTTACAGAAATGACCATCAATCAGAAAGTGTAAATAATCATCTTGTGAGCAAAAAAAAAGTTATGTCTTCTGACCAGAACTAACAAGAACATGTAGGAAAATGGGAGGAGACTTAATATGGAGGTTAGAAATAAGTGCATAGAATTGGGTACAGAGTTCAGAGGACTGCATATTAAGTAGCTCAAGGAATAATCAGTGAATTGCAGAATCATTTAGGTTGCAAAAGACCTCTGAGGTCATCAAGTCCAACCTTTGACCTAACATCATCTCTTTAACTAGACCATGGCACTAAGTGTTTGTTTCTTCAACACCTCCAGGGATGGTTTCTCCACCACCTCCCTGGGTAGTCCATCCCTGACCACCCTTTCAGTGAAGAAATCCTTCCTGAGAAGTCGTGTCATCCTATAGCAATGACTGACAGAGACTGCTGCCTCATAAGCTTTCTGTCTGTAAATTTAATCATGCTTGAAGGTATTAAATGTGTCAAAAAAAACTGTTATTGTCTCAATTGGGTATGGCAAGGAAGGGAACATGTCCAAGTCAGATATTTTAAATAGTAATCTCAAAATGTGCAGTATCCTACATTATAGTAAAATGTATGCATTTGAATCTGTGATAGTTAAACTTCATGGAAGGAGATAATGTTGGGAAAATTGTGTATTTCCATGTGTGTTTGTTCATGTGCTGAGCTTAGGCTGTGGTTTGCAGCTATGAATTTGGTGTGGAAGTCAGGGTTGTGCTTCCAATTCTGAACCTCTTGTCTTTTCTGGGGTTTCCAACTGATGAGGTCTACTAAATACTACCAACTACCTTGCTCTCAGTGATCTGGCCCATCTCTTTCCTGGCAGTTACGGTCTCCAATCCTTTCTTCCAAGCTTGCAAAAGAGAGTGTTTACTGCATTGTAGTTGACTCGATGATGGTGTCTCAGCTTAAATTGCCAGTATGCTTGTGCTGAGATGCCAAACTGCTAGAGCAGCCAGAACAAAGACAGACATTTGTCTCTATTGTGGGGCAGTGACTTTTGAGAGCAAACTTTGGGATGGAGGGAAAGGAGAAAGAAAAGGAGAAGGGAGAGCCAGTAGAATCTTAAATCACTGCAGATGTTTCTTCAGTGAACAAAAGGTATAAATCTGCTGCAGCAGGTCATACTTTATGCTACTTCACCTATTGTCATTAATATATTTGTAATGCTGATGAGGGCTCTATTTCATACCTTTAAAAATGAATGTGCAATGGTCAGGAGACCCTGAATGCTGCAATAGTGTGTTTTTTGCCGTGACGCCTCCAAGGGCTTTCTGAAAATGAGGAGCTATCGGATTACACAGGGATTTGGCCAAGCATGTGTCCCAAAATAAAGCATTTGCATCAGAAATAGTGTTGAGCCAGGTTGCTAATGCAGACTACTTTGCCTCTGCACATTGTCCTAAGAGAGCCAATTGACATGTTTTTGCCGTTGGAGAAGGACAAAGTTTGAAAAAGTGCAAGAATTTGTCCCAAATATTTCTTTGGGTCAGAGAAAAGCTATATGGTTTATCTGCTCTTAGTGCTGCTGGATTTTGAGTTAGAACAGAATCTTTTTTTTTATTCCATGATTTCTCTTGTCAGATACTTTTTATCCTAGACTGTGTTCTTGTACTATTTCAGCATCAGATTTGTAAAAATATCTAACACATCTGGTATGATTTTCAATAACTCTCTCTGTTTGATATTCTTCATTTGAGAAATTATTCCACTTGAACATCTCCGTTTGGGTCCAATGTCCCCTACTTTCAGGAATACTTTGTAAGCTGTTACAAGTCTGACCTCAAGCTCAGTTAAAAATATATCTCTGCAAGGCTCATGGAATTTATGTGATGTCCTCTTTGTCTGTAAAAGCCCGTTTCAGTGCTTATTTGCTGCATGTGCAGCTTCAATTTGTGCTCATTCAGCAGGACTTTTTATCTGATTCAAGTGGAGGCACTCAACTTTATGAATCTGATTTAATAGATCCAGAGTCTTGATTAGGTTTTCATAGTTGGGCGGTAGCTGTGTCCAACTGCAAACATAGGGGCATCGCATTACAAACAAAACCCCCAAATATTTCCTGTCATGGTTTAACCCCAGCTGGCAACTAAGCACCACAAAGCCACTTTCTCGTTCCTCTCTGGTGGGATTTGGGGAAAGAATCAGAAGGATAAGTGACAAAACCTGTGGGTCATCGTAAAGACAGTTTAATAGGTAAAGCAAAAGCTGTGCGTGTAATCAAAGCAAAATAAGGAATTCCTTCACTCCTCCCTGTCAACAGCCAGGTGTTCAGCCATCTTCAGGAAAGCAGGGCTCCATAACTCCTAACAGTGACTTGGGAAAACAAGTACCATCATTCCAAATGCCCTTGCTTCATTCTTGTTCTGCACAGCTTTCTTTAACTAAGCATGGTATGGAATATCCCTTTGGTCCATTGGGATCAGCTGTCCCATCCCAGCCACTTGTGCACCCCCAGCATATTGACTGGTGTGGCAGTGTGAGAAACAGAGACAAAAAAAAGACACTAATACCATGTAGCTTGATTAGGGACCCAAAATGCCCTGGAGGGCGAATTCCAGGAATCAGAGGTTCCCTGCATGCATAAGAGGATGTTCAGCTTGATGTAACACCAAAATCAATTTCACAATGAAGAAAGAAAGAGAAACAACATCCCAGTTGAGGTGTGAAGGTTTCGGGATCCCTGGGATGGAAGGACTTGTTAAGATAAACATAGGCTTGCAAAATGTAAAATAATAGAGATGTACAAAAAAATAACAGGAGATGAAAAGCTGACAAAGGCCTGTCAATTATTGAGCCAGAAGAGACCCTTCATCAAGTTAAAGGTCTACCAGTACCTCAGAATACAAATATTCTTGAAGAGAGAGAGTTAAGCTTGTATGTGTACTTTTAACTTGACCAGCACTTCTATGCTTTAAGTTAGCAGTCTTTGAAACATTATAATAGTACTATATGGAGAACCTGATAAAACATTTTTTTCTCTGTTTCCTTCCTTGCTTTTGTCTCCTGTCACAATGCTGAAGTTCTGTGTTACCAGTTCATCTCTTTTCCATACCTCAGGATGGTACATGTGTCCAGAAACACAGGCCAAAACCAACAGATTTATCACAGCCTTAATGACAGCTGGCTGCATGCTGAGTGAATTCTTAAATTCCCCAAAACTGTTTTTTTGCCAAAACATGTGGAGTTGCAGCATTCAACATTTTATTGGGGCTGTTATCTCCAAATGAAGAATGACTCCACTGGAAAAAATTTGGTATCAGCTGCAGACCCATTTTTAGCTTCTTGTTTGGTGAAACTTCAGAAAACATAATTAGCCATATGTTGAGAGATGTTCTCCAAGTCTTAAATTTAATTTTTGCAAACCACATTTAAGCACTACCTTGTCCTCAGCTTTACACTGTTGGAAGCAGAAGACATGGCATTTTTTTATGAGAATGTGATTCTTCATATTTCTTTGGGTAAATATTTGTGTTTATGAAGATTGTAGAACTGGCAGTACTAAAAACTGAAATCCTCCATTTGTTTATATGGGAAGATCTGTGCAGGCAACAGTACTGGAAGCATCCCCTGCTTCTGTCACTTAGGAACTTCAAGCCTTGCGTTGGTGCTCTCAGAGGCAGAAAAGTAGAGCAGTTCAGAAACATTCATTCTCCCCCACAAGGATTTATACTGAAAACAAAACAAGATTACTTTAATCAAAAACATGCACAGAAAATCTTAAGATTATGTCAAATGTAAGTTTGTATGTGAAAACCATTTTTTTTCCAAATTAAACCTAAATAAACTGTCAGATTTCAAATTGGATTAAAACAAATTGAAAGATTAAATCATATCTGGCTAAGTCTTGGCATGGAATTATTGTCAGGTGCCTCATGATACCACCATGTCCCCTGAATCAGAATTCCTGTTTGGGCTACTTTTCCCGTAATACAATTACAGTTTCTCCTCAGGATGTTTTCTGAGAAATGAAGTTCAGGTTTTGCTGCCCTGAAAAGGCAGTTTGGACTACGAGAATCGGATAAATGTCACCTTTCTGTTTCTATTTGTAGAATAAAAACTTTTGCTAGAAGAGTGGTAAGGCTGGATTTTTATTTTTCTGGCCAAAGGAGTTTTCTTTGGTTCCTTTCTGACTATAAGTGGTCTGTTTCCAGCTTCACAAAGCCACCAAATCAAAGAAGGACAAGTTTTCTTGCAACATCATGGTCCATGTCATGCATGGAGCAGAAGTGTACAAAGGATGGAATGAAGGGAGAGGGGAGCATTTGGGACAGTTTCACACTGCTGACTGGTCTGACAAAGCTTGCAATAGAAGTAGAACTTCTGCAGCCTCTGTGGTTTCTATCCCAGCTGTGTTGAGAGTGAATTCTACATAATTGAAAGTCAAGCCTCTGGGCTATAATCATTGAAAAAACAGCCCCCAAGTTCTTGTGTTTCCACGTATTTGTATTGATGGCAAGCTGTTATCTATCTGTTCGATCTTACTTTCATTGACTTGTTTGCCTTGCTTTTTTTCAGTTGACCTCATTGCCACTTGAAATGCAAAACATTTAGATTGCTGATGATCTGTTTGTAGCAAGGTTAAAGTAGGAGAAATAACGCCATATATTGACAGGACTGAGAACTGTATGTCACCCTTATTTGCAGTTGGCTCTTGATGAACAGCATCATTTTTATCAACTGACAGTGGCAGTTGCCTTTTGCAACTCACAGTGCGTAAGAAAGAGTTTCTAAGGTCTTACATGAAGATAAAGGTATAGATAATTTTCTGAGGCACTTCAGTTAATGGTAATCCACTGAGATGAATCTTAAGATTACTAGAAATTGTTTCATGACTGTCTCATGGCTCAGTATTGAGTGAGTAATATCACACTGTGTGATATAGTGCAATAGAATACAAGGATCTAAATATCCAGAGTAGCAAAAAGCAAATTGAGGAAAAAAATTGGACATTTAATCACATTTTGGTGAGTATTGACATCAACTGAGTTGCTTGATAAAGCTTTCAAAGCACAAATATCATGAGTGTTGATCATTTAACTGGGCTTTTATTGGTACAAATTATTAATCAAGGGGGTTGAGATGAAGAGTTTATTTGTTTGTTGTAGCAGGGTTAGGTGAGGTTCGATATTTCATTTAATCTGTTTCTCAGTAGCTGAAGTCTTTTCTTAATTTTACAGCTAATTTTAAGTACAGAAGAATTCATTGGTTTAAGTAAAAATAACTAAAAAGAATAAAACTTCCTCTGCAGAAAAATACAACTCTGCACTATCTGTTTTACAGTCGAAGAGTAGGTGGGGTGTTTTTGTTTGTTTTTCTATAAACATTCAAAACAACAAAACTTGATTGTTATACTGTAATGCATTGCATACAATAGCATTTCTACAAAGCTACTAAATACTTAACAATTATTCTCATAATTTCCAAAGAAGTTTAATTTGTCATGGTCTTTTTGTGCTCACAGAACAGTCTAATTCTCACGACCTGTGAATTCTAAATGGCTATTTACGTTCTATGGTTAAGCATTTGATAACTTCTAATGACTTCATTTGTTCTGATTAGTTTACTCTGTAAGTCTTCACTTGTAAGCAAAAGGATATTTTAATTCAGAATGCATCCTAATATGATGTAAATAATGAGGTCTGGGGGGAAAAAAATGGGAATCCAGCATGGATTTTTTTTCTTTCCCTGCTGTCCAGATGTACATCTTACTAAAGATTATGAACAAGTCTCATTTTAGAAATTGTTTTAATTTGAAAACCTGAAAGGCATAATCCCACTCTCCCTTGAAACACTTACACTCCTGAAACTGCACATTTAGCATTATGTTTTTCCTTTATTGGTTCTATTAATATCTATGAATAATGGCTTCCCATGTGGTAATTTAATTATGGTTTGGAATAATTGGTAAACTGGAAAAGTGTCATAGATCAGGGAGGAAACTGATAAAAGAAGGGTAAAGGTGAATTAATATGGGGCCTGGGAACCTAACCAGAAATAATGAGGTAATGAAATTTTAGTTAATTTTTGATTGAAAACCAATGCCATCTCCACAGTGAGTTCTGCTGAGTAGTTGCTGTGGTTTAGGAACGGTACTGCCCTGTTCAGTGCCCACTAAGGCTCCCCAAACTACGCACTGCTCTTTCTCTCACTCCCGCACTTTCCCCCTCTCCCCACTGCAGCAGGATGGAGAGGAGAATTGGAGGCACAAAAGGCAAAGATCCCGGGTTGAGATAAGAGCAACTTACTGGAAACAGCAACAAGATAAGAAAATGAATAGTAATAGCAACAATACTAATGACAGAAGGTACAAGAAAAGAAACAATTCACAAGGAAAAACTCACTAATAACAGACAATACTGGACGGCTTGTCCACCACATTTTCTCAACTGGAAGGAACACTTGCTCCCTGGAAGAGAGTCCCTTGACTTCATTGATTTTTGACAATTTGAATTCTAACTGTTTGCATTTTGTGTCTTTTACAGACCATCTGAAAGGAGAGATAACCCAGAGACACATTCAGAGAGCAGCTCTAGGTAAGAGCATAACATTTCAGACAATGTAGAATAAAACCGAGGCAATAAGCTCTTTCCCAGGGCTGAATCTGCTTGTGAGGCAGGTTGTATCTGCTATGACAGTTTTTGCCGCAGTATTTCTACAGTGGTCCATGCCATAAAAAACCTGGACTCTGCCTGAAATTTGACCCAAAAGGCATCTTATTTTATGTGTGGTGAGAAAAAGAATACAAAATTTTTACATGTTTTGGAGTTTGGTTTCTGATGAGTCTAATTTGGATTCCCATTACCAGACATTGATTTGTCCTGAGAGTGAACTAGTAGCCATGTTGCCACAATCTCTCTAACATCCTTTTTAATTTTTGTCATTCCAAGAGGGGCTGAAGGCATATACAGGTCATTTCTCTCGCATCTAGTTATAGAAGTTGAGAAGTTATTTCTTGCAGTTTCTGTTGACACAGCTGTGAAGCTAAAAGTGTCTGTGTAAGTTGCTCATATAAGTGTAAAGTCATCCAAATTTGTTTTGAGATGCTTTAAGCTGACTCCACTGGCTTTGTACTGAAACAGCTTAGGAGTGTTCATATGAGAATTCCACTTCTGGGACAAGAAACTTCAGCTAAAATTTGACAGAAAACTGCTGATGCAATAACAGTTTAGATCCCCCTTCATTTAAATCCAGACAAGAATCCCAAAATATGCCTTCATGGACCTTCTTCACGTAAAAGGTGGATCTAACTCAGACCAGACTGCAGATGATGCATTTATTTCTGTGTATGCATAACACAAATGTTTACCTCTTAATAAGAGGGAGAAAATTTAGGAATTTTCTTGCTTCCAGAAGTCAGGATGTAAATTACTGCAGAACAAAAAAAAATAGTTTCTTTTTCTAATTTACCCATGCATCTCAAACTTTTTTGATGATGTTATGATTTTATCCCTTTATCCCTTTTGATTTAAAAATCAGCACTTAAAATTAATGTTGTCCATATCGATAAAGCCCAGGAGTTAAACTCAATTTATTTTGATCAGTATGAGAAGGGAAAATGAAGGAGCTGCCGATCTCTTATTCCTGGAATTCAGTGGACACGTGGAAATCATTCAAAGCTGCATCAGGGGAGGTTCAGACTTGATATTAGGAAAAGTTTCTTTACCAAGAACAGGCTTCCTAGATAGGTGATCAATGTCCCACACCTGATNGTGGTATCTTCAGTATAGCCTGGGGTTTTTTTTAATTCACTTCAGGTTTTAATGTACTAATTTTTTGCAACTTTAAGAAGTTACATCAAGATGAATCATAGCAATGCCGGTTATGAGTATCCCTTTTTCAGGGTTTTGAAAAATGAAATTATATATTCTGAATGCATGTTTCAATTTGAATGATAATATCTAGTTTTGTATAGGGTTTTTTTACTATATAAAAAGTTATGTTTCAACTGCTGTTTTCAATAAGTAAACTGCTTTTCATAACATATGTAAGAATAATTTTTTCATGTCCTTAGGAAATGCCATAGTAGTGATTTTACCAACTATACATTTACATTGTAAGCATTCTATTATTATTCTAAAATGAAGCAGGCAACCCATGTGTTTTTGCCTTTTGTTTTGAGCACTGCTGTCTGCTTATCATCACAAAGTCTGGACTGCTCAAAGTCTTTTCAAGTATTTTCATTATTCTTTTAAATACTCTGGATATTTAGACTTAATATTTATTCTATGAGTTGGGGACTATTATGTGCCTGCCTGCCTTTTTGAATGAATGTTCTTCCAAGGAGTAACAGGTGTCAAGTATCCCAGGAACTTCTCAAAGACCAGAATGTCATCAAGGTATTTTTTACTGAAAACTGCATGGTAAAAATTCTAATTAAGAGTCTGTTGAAATCCCAACATGAAATAAAACACACCATTGTTTCAATTAGAAATCAAGTTAACATCTTTCAGCTGCCTGTTTTTTCCTTAAAGCACTTTATGGTTAAAACTCTTGAAGAAGCTATTCTAGTTGGATTTTAAACAGAGTAGATCTGTTTCCCTCGTGGCTGTGCTTAAGATGTGGATTTCTTATTGAAGGAAAACTCCACTACTTAGCCCATTGCTCTTAGCTATCTCTTTTAAAACACCATATGCTGAAAGTTCACAGGGGACACAAATAGATGGGAAGTTTCGTCAGAGGCAAGGGATTGCTCCATGTTTGTCAGTACACAACCAGAAACATTAAATATTTTATGCAAAATTGCAAGGATTCATTCTCAGTGTGACTTTCATCTTTATTAATTGTAAAAATACTTCTTTTAGTTATCTTCACTAAGATCTTTCTGAATAACATGCTTAACAGCATTTTTAGTCAGGATTTAAAATTCCTCTTGCATGCCTAACTTCATTTTTAGGCAGGATTTAAAATAAAATCATGTTCACACTGCTTAATTATTAACAGAGCAAAACCACTGGGTCACCAGCATGTTTCTGGGTGGAAAAGATGGGAGAAAAGATGGGGAAAAAAATCTTTTCCTGGCATCTATGTCTACAGTATTGTAGAAGAAAAGTAGGGGTTTTATTTGATTCTAGTGAAGCATAGATGCTTTAAACTAGCATTTCTGTAAAATACAGGATTCTCCATTTTCTTATTCCAGTTCTGCATTGATAGAAAATTATTTCAGGCAGGCTAATGTAACATTATTCATCAACACTGGGGGAAGAGTAAATCCTAAGTTGGACCTGCCTGATGACATAGCAAATCCTATAATGTATTGTAATGGGAAGATGCTTCCATGGGAATGTAGTCACGTTGGCAACGGTGTGTTTTGTACAATTGCATTCCATAACAGGAGTAACTGTGCTAAGACTTGCACAGTGTTGTCTATTCAACTAGGTCTTGAGCAGAGGCCTCTGTTGGGTCAGCTCTGGAAGTTAGGGAGAACCCTTGAATACACTCCTGACTGATCTGTCCACGTCAGCAGAAGTGTTTAGTAAACCTACAAGTCCACTAGGCTGTTCAGTCAGCTTCAAAGCGGACTGGGACAAAGCTTCATGCCCAGAAGGGTCATCCATTATGTGCAGTCTGAAACATGTTTCCTAAATTAACATGAATGTTAGTCTGTGGCCAGTGGTGCAGCATCTTCAGGAGAGCATGCCCCCTCATTGCTCATAATTACAGGTACTTTATCAGCCGAGTTGAAATGTGGTTTTGCAGCTTTCCATTTCAAATATTTTTCTCTTTCATCATGTTCTCCATGAGCCTCCCTTCTCTTTTTGTGCAAGTTTTGAAATCTGGGCTAGTAGCAATCTATCCATTTTTTTGAGATTCTCCTGCAAACATCGAGAGATAGCAAAACCTTTCTGCTTCTGGGGAGATTTGTTGGGACTAAATTGCTATCCAACTCCACTTTCTCTGTAGAGCTATTTGAAATGAAAAAATATAGGACAGATGTGGGTCTTTGTAAGGAATCTCTATCCTTTGTACAGATTTCAGCATTAAGGAGCAGTTTTATCAATATTTTATTAAAAACAAGCAAACCCCTATTTGTTTTTCCAGGTTTTGTAACTTGAGTTTTAGAAATAAGATTCTGTATTTCAGCTCTTATTCAAAGAGCTCTTCCAATGTCCTTTTTTAAAAGAAATGCCTTTGAAAAAGCCCATTCCTCATAAGAAAAATAAAATTACTAGGTGAGTCAGAAATAACAGATATATTTGAATCCCTGAAAATGCATACCAGCATTTGATTTTGTGTGGCAAATGCCTGAGAGCAAGGCTTTTTGCATGTTATATTTGGATTTGTAACAGATATTTGTTTTAAGCAAAAATAGAAAACTTTCCCCTTATCTTTGTTGCCTCTACAGCTTTGTCTGTATCTTCTCCTACACTTTCAAAGTTAGATACCTGTTCTAAAGATGTTAGTATCAGTTTAGGCCCTTTTTCTTGCTCTGCTCTGTGTTTCATTATAGTGTATTTAATTCTGTTCATTCACCTTTCCTTGATTAGAAGTGAAGGAACATGATCAATACCAGAATAAAGCAGGGACAGACAGCACTGTGTAATTAATGCATCAGGGTACTCCTGCAGGAGTATTCTAGACAGTGTTAGGAAAGAATTTCAAGAAACGATTCCTCCAATAGTTTTGGTGCTGCCACCGCCAGATATGCTATACCTGATGGAATGTGAACATGTTGTTTGGCACATTTCTGCGTGTCCGAAGACTTAGAATGGGGAGCTGCTGCTCCTAGTTGTCCACAAAGTTAGATCATAGAATCACAGAATGATTTGGATTGGAAGAGATATTTAAATATCATCCAGACCAACCCTCCAACCATGGGCAGGGACATCTTTTACTACATCAGGTTCCTCAAAACTCCATTCAATCTGACCTTGAATCCTTCCAGTGTGGCCTGTGCTGCTGGAAAACCTGGTCCCCCATGGTTTGTATCTGGTATATAAGTGTATGACAGTTCTCTGCAACCACTCCAGTGTCTTACAGACATGTATAACATTAATTAGACTAATAATTATAACTGTCTTGAACTCATCTGCTGTGATCTGTGTCAATGGAAAGCACATAACACTTCCAAACTGCTGGTTTGCATCAGAGTTGATCTGTTATTTAAATAAATCCATATTTAAATAAAATGAGTTTGGTTTCTTTCACTGCTTTACATCTTGTAACTGAGATGACATTTAACTTTTTTCATATGAAGCAGAAGATTCTTGATCTGTACTAATGCCGTGAAATGAGGAGACACAAGTGTTTTCAGTCACAAAATGACAGAAGCTGAGAAAACTGGCAGTTTGTGTTTTCCCACACAAATCCAGCATAGTCCGTGGAGAATAATAGATGGCCTGTTTTAAGACCATCATTCTTGGTGCTGAAAAATGATATCTTATGTATGGACTAAATAAAGCACTTTAGAGAAATCATCTGTTTGAAGTCCAGAATTTTAAGAAGTCTTTTTTGTTTGTTTGTTTTTTTGGTTTGCTTTGGTTTGGTTTTTGCTTTCGGGTTCTTTGTAGGAGATAAAGCACCATGCCCCCAGTGCTACTAGGCATCCAAAGGCTGAAGTACACTAAAGAGCAGTGTAGTCCGTTTACAAATGCCTCAGAATAAGGAAAATATTTCTCTTAGAAAATCATAATTTTGACATGGACAATCTTTCTGTGTGTTTATGTTCTCCTATACATTTGTGCTTGGAATTGTCAAGCAACAGTGGCACTTTTGTAAAAGCTCTCTGTTCTTGTGCATGCAGGGAGTTGATTTTATTCCTAGGGTGACCTCTAGTGGTATCAAGGCCGTTGATTTTTAGTGACTGGGTTTGATTTCCTTAGTCTAGTTCAAAGAAAACAGGAATTTTGAGAGTGTCAGAAATCTGGTAAGATTGTGCTTGTTAAAAAGGAGGATGATTTTTCACTGTTGTTAAGACAAAGATACCAGTAGCAAAATTTGATGAAAATTCAGAAACCAATACCTCCTTGCCTTTTTCAAAAAAAGAGTTTTACTCTGGCAAAGATAAAGATACTTTTGAATTTGCTTCATACAATTATTGTAGCATAGTAAGTGCTTTTAGAAATATTTACCAAATCAGTTTTTAAGCAAGTGCTTGAAATAGTTGTGGAGAATTAATTTTGAAAACATATATAAGTAGTTATATAGGACATTACAAGTAGATTAAAGAATCTTGTTGTTGCAGTGTATTTAAGTCATTGCATTAAGTCAAGCCTGTGGTAACTGTGAAGTTACACACCATAACAGACTTACTCTCTTGTTTCTACTACTGTTCTGTGCTTCAAGTCAGCACAGTTTATGGCTAAAACTCTGAGCTCTTGAAGAGCTTTTGTATTTTTCTATCTACCAAGTCCTTCTGTAAAGGTGTTCACAATCAGGAAAAAGAACGATGGATTCGAAGCAGCAGCTAAACAAGCGGTAATGATTTCTTTCCCACAGTACTTGAGGTTTCTTCTTAGGTAATATGTTTTGAGGTTTTCCCAGTATTACATTGGAATTAAGTTTAAAATCCTAGGAGTATGTTCTAATAAGATGGCATTTCCTACACCTGTCCATTCAGGCCTTAGTGTTGCATAGACTTTTCTTTCCATAGGTTTCTCTTCAGTCTTTCTAAGGTATTTTGTAGTTTTATTTGTTGCTGTGTTTTTTCTGTTACTCTTTTTAACAGGTTTTGCTAGGTACAGTGCTAAATTCTAGAGGCAAACATGAGTTTTCCCTTTCATTGTGTCTTCAAGAAACAGATTATTGCATCTTTACTGTAAGTCGTTGCAAATATGTCCACCTGAACTGTCAGAGAAAATTCTGAGATTGCTTGTGTGTTCCTATTAAGCTCTCCATATGATCCACTCAACTTCAGCTGTCAGATTGCAGAAAAGAGCAAAGTCATCTTTGGATCGAGTGATATTTTTATTAGGAGTCATGAACTTGTAGCACAGCTATTCAGTTCTCGGTTTTATTGACACTGTCTTTGGCATTTCACTGTTGTTGGAACAGCTTGCAGTCTCTGTTAGCTTTCTTGCAATAAGTATTTCTTCTGAAGAACTGAAAAGTTCAGTGCAAATTGCATTATTATTTAGATACTCCTTCTGGTGTCAAGCAAGTAAGCAAGACAGAATCTGAAAATGAAGCTCTCAGTTCTCTAGTCTGACCTACTAAATTAAGTTATTAAGATTCTATGAGGATAGTTGCACATTGAAAGAAGACATCAGGGAAGTTTGCAGGATCTTTGTCCTTGGAGTTTTTCCTGACATGTCTGGACAACCTAGTCTGATTCAGTTTTCACCAAACTTCGAGCAGTCGTTTGGACGATTCAGCTTTCCGAGGTCTCTTCCAACCACAATGATCCTGTCATTCTAAAACAGGACTTCAGCTGGAGTGAGCAAAAAATAAATTTGGTTCTATACACGCAGGCTACTGATTCTAGGCCTAAGCTTGTTTGCTTTTTAAAGTGTCTCTCTATTGGCTCTAAAAAGCTGGTAGAAAGTTTAACTAAGAATAACATGCAATTTAAGGTGCTGTAACCTTCTTTCTTCCAGTCATGTCCAATGGGCAGCTTGACTAGTTCTGTATCAGTCAAGGGTTCCTCTGTGAAAGCTTTCTGAAATAAACAAAAGTTCTGTAATCTGTTGAACTCTAAACAAGTGGAGCTCTTTCACCTCTGTATTTCTTTGAGTTTTTCAAGGTAAAGATCAAACCTAGAATAGCAGTTTCTATCTATCTGATCATATAAAGAGTAGGACAAGGAGTGAATGAGAAATAGCATAACTAATGTGACATCCAGTGTTTCAGAACAACCTGCAGATTTGGTGGAAAATTTCCTCCATTTTACTTTTTGCTGAAATAGCTAAAGGAAATTAATTTACTCCTTTGCTCAAAAGTTTTTGCATGTGTAAGATCAAAGAGAATAATGACTTGGAATGAGTAGCTACTGATAATATCCCACAAATGTGCAGAGGTTGGATACACTTGTCCAGCTAAGAATCTCATGCATTAGTTGTAATTATTCCTGGATATGTCAGGATTGTATCTTCTCAGTATACAGTACAGTGTGATTCAGCCAACAGCTACTAGAACATCAAGCTCAATGTCCTTTCCTTCACAGGTCACAGAAAAGAGCTGAATTATGAGAAATCTCTAAGAACCTCTGTATTTCTTGTACCTTCTGGAGCTGGTAGCCCATCACAGACAGCCCAGCTGTTCTGCAGCTGATAGGCGTGGGAAGGCCAGCAAAAGTGTGGCACTCGATGTGGGATATGAGTGTGGCCAGCAGGGATAGGGGATTCCAAAACCATAATCTGGTCCCTACAACTGCCCAAGTTGTACATTATCCTAAGCAAACACATGTGCCAGAAGAATGAACAACATCTAAATGAGTCTTAAAGAATAACGTTCCTGGTGAAATGAAATCCTATATTGGAGCTTCAGACATTTTCTGGAAAACTCATACATCATAACTATTTTAAAAAGCATTCAGGAAACTGTTTTAGAGGACCAACAGAGTAGCCATGTGGGAGAGTAGAAACAAAATTGTAGTACTTTTGTCTTTATTGTACACTTAGCTGAGGTGGAGCCTTAACACATATCTCTGCTATTTGCACAGAAAAAACCCACAAGATCCATGATAAAGGGGCTTCAGGCCCAACATCTTTTGTCTTATTTGGGCCAAGAGTTAAACTAAACACTTTACAATGCAACCCCATTCTCATAATATATTGATTTCTCTAATAACGGTGTGTCTTTCTGTTTTCCATCTCGTCTACTTCTCTCTTGCCGATGAAAGGACTTTTACAAATACCTTGTGACAGAAAGATCAAAATTGCTCAGCCTGATACTGCCATACACATTTATTTGGTTGGTATTCACTTCTTGAATCCAGGTCAAAATCTCCTTTATTGTCTAAATGGAAGTTACACGTCAGTTTCATGACTCGCCTATACGCACCTGAAACAGAAGCTGTTAAGTATAAACATGTATGCTTATTTTTCTTTAATATTCTTTCAAGTGACATTGCTTCTGTGCTCTGTGACACTCAGTGTGACTGCACTTTTAGCACCCTTAGATACTTCTTATTAGGAAAGTTGTGCTATATAATTCTCAGTCAAGTTCTTATCTTGACCAGGCATTGCTTTACAAAAGTTGTGGTGGTGTCTTATTGCAGCTGCAGTCTGTGTATTAGTGGTGGAGTATTCCTGATGTCTCAGGTTTGTGAAAAACAATCAACTTCAGAAGTATTTTCCATCCTTTTCTTTCAAGAAGAGCATGACAAAGCTTAGCAAAGAAAGGATTTTTCCCATGAAAACTCTTGAATGTTGTAGAAATGAATGCTTACAAAGCCTCAAAGCTTATGGGTGACAAACGACACTGCTTCTTGGGAGGCAGAGAAAGATTATTCAGATATATCAGGGATGATTTTATCTGATATTATGAACAAGATAAATGATGCAGCAGTAATCTCATGTAATCAAATGGTAAAATGTATTTATTAAGTGTAGGCAAGAGTCTGAGTTAGTAGGGGGTTCCTGGCTAAGACCCAGCTATGCTACTATTCTACTAGATTAACTGGCATGTATGGAACATATTACACTTGAAGCTGCTTCCCACTTCCCTCCTCCATGTATTTTACTTGTATATTTGGAAACCAACAGAGAATTTTTAGCCACAATGGTTTCAGAAACTTTCATGTCTTAAGTGCAGCTGACATGAAAGTAATGCCTTCTATTGTGTATGCCATGTATTTTGAGGAGCAAATATATAAATGACTAGTTTCAAAGAAGAAATTTGAGGAAATTGAAGTGTGAGCCTGTATTGAGCCAAAACAGTTCCCTGAGATGAAAAACAATAGCTCTGCTTTCCAGGTGCACCCTGGAAGTTAGTACAAGCCAATATTAAGCCAGTAAAAGAATAAACAATCCAAAAAACCAAAAACAGAAAAAAACATCCAGCATACCAATGGATTCTTTTACTAAATTCAGTTATAAAAATCAAAATCAAGAGAATACACATCCCCTGCACATCCATTAACTTGTAAAATGCTGGAAATAAGACAGTTTGTTTCAGTGTATTCTCATGACAAATTGGCTGAACTTTTAAAAAAATTACATTAGGGTTAGGTAAATTGCTCTAAACCCCACAATATAAACTCATCCAGACATTAAGATACTTTTGTCTCCTCTTGGGTTGTATTGTGCATACTCATCTTTGCATTTGTATAAGGTACACATGTGGTGCCCAGTGACAAACATAGGCTGACATGGCTCAGGGGAGGGATTAAAAAGAAAACGAGGAAAATTACTTGTAAGTTGATCCTGCATAACGATGGATGGGTAGTTCTGTTTTAAAAAAACAAATGACAACATATGTTCCAGTTTGAAAGCACTAAAGCCCAAGTTTGCCAAAAGCTGCAAAGCTGATAAATAAAGCAGTAAATATATTAATGGGATACTGAATTAAATTCTAAATTTGGTTACTTCAAGGGACTGTAAATTTAAACAGATAAACACAAGACTATCTAGTGGAAAAATGAAAATATTTGACTGCAAAAGTACAGCTGGAGGGCAGGGCACAATGTTATTTGAGGCACAAGACAATAAATCCCCAAGAGTTTGACTTCTGGGATACACTCAGGTCGAGAAATATATGAGCGCCCCAGAGAGTATAAAGTTCAGGGTCATAGAGAGTTTCTTGCAAAATTTTCTGACTCTAGACAAGAATCTGCCAGAGTATTTCAGGTTGTTGCCGCTTGCAGTAAACCATGGTGATAACACTTGGTATCTCATGCTAGAAATAGCATTTTTCGTCTGTGCTTTCCATGTTGCTTTGAAATAGTAATCCAGTTAGCAGGTGCTATAATTTCTTTCTGGTACTGTGTGTTTTGGTGATGTGGAATGTGTTGTAAAATTTACTACTTCCTGTGCTCCAAAATTGGCCCTTCCATTAGAATAAAATAATTATATCTTAAAATGCCTCTTACAATCTTCTTTATGGAAAAAAAGCCAAAAATCACAAACCTTTATGATATGAACTGTCAACTCATGCAGAGCTCACCTTCCTCTCTAAGCAGGCAGCTGGTATCAATTGTATCCTGTGCCTCACTTCACCAAATGGATTGTATGTGAGGATGAGATAAAAACAGTTAGCCTGAAAGCAAGCATAAAGGTTCCTAGCTATTTCACTACCCAGTGTAGCACTTTCAAATTCTCTTCTTTACACCTTGTGACTCCGTATTCTTAAAAAAAGCCTTCACAACTTAGGATTCATAATTTTTGACACTCAGCTGCATGTGCAGTTATGCTAATGTAAAGAAACTATACTCCATATCAGTACATTGCAGACTACTGCCAAAATAACTCTGTTGTCTAGAATTGGATGGAGGTATGCCAACAGAAACCCCTAGCATACACAGACCCAATGTTTTCCTAAACATGCACATCATACCTCCCCTGCACCCCTGAAACCTGGGTCTGCATTAGTCAGGATTAGATTGCAGTAACTCCATTTGTTTCCCAGGAGAAGTCACTGGGGCACTAAAAGTGCATGTGATATTACACATCAGTTGAATGGCTCATCTCAGTTGATGCACTAAAAGCATAGAGCGAGACTGTACAATCAAGTTTATTATGACAAACTGTCAATCAATGAATTAAAAGTCAACCCTGAGTGAAAAAAGAAGATACCACTATGTGTTCTTCTGTGCAGTTGCAGAAAAGACATGATAGTTAATATTTCAGCAGTAGCATCTCTACTATGTCTTTTAATGTATTGCAGATTTTTTAATGTATAAGAGCAAAAGTTGATGTTATTTTTCATGTTTTGTAATTTACATGTATTCCATATATATATGATTAATACATGGTTTCTGTTTCTGTGTGGAAAGGCAGAAAGCGTACAATAAAAAGGAACTCTTTAGAGGAATAAAAACCTGTAGCAAAAAGAAAGTACTTCTTAGGTATCTGAATTAAATTTGTGAGTAAATATTATGCTTTTCATGTTTTACAGTCTATTCACTCTCGTGTTGTTTTAAAATAACTGAGTCTATTTACTGAAGAATGTTAACATTAGACATGAGATAGGATGAGCCAGGAACCTCTGCCTTACCTTCCTCGCTTCAGCTGTAGCTGAAATTGCCTGGATTAGTAGGAGGAGAGAGGTGTGAGAAAGCAGAGGCAGAAAGAGGCCACTGCAGGGATTCAGGAAAGGTAAAGAGGAGAAGGGAGAAAAGAAGTAGCAGGGAATGAAGAGAAGGCAGAAGTAGTAGAAAACATAAAAGTTGAAATACAGTCCACCAGACCTTAGATGTCTTTTACTTGGAACACCAGGAAAGAGCCATATGTTTCTTTGGATATATTACAGTAGGTAGATTCAAAAAGGTCTAGTCTTTAGAGCAGTAAGTTATTCAGGTAATAAACACATTTTTGCAGTGAGCAGACATAACAAAAAGCTGAAATGGAGACTGCTACAGCTTGGGAAAAGACACTGGACATCTTACAAAGGAGTGCCCCAGTAGGCATGTCCTGCACTTAACTTACCACTGGACTTCATCTGGAACTGTGGTCAGATTTCTTCTGCTTTTGTGACCTGAGCACAGTGATAGATGTCTAAGTTTTAGCCCATTTATCCAATGCTATTTTTGCTGCTGGGGCCCCATCAGTTTGCAGTACACTCATTTCTTTCCATTCATGAAACTGCTGCTCACCTTGCCGATAGCTGTGCTTCTGCCTTTCATCACTAGCTAGGGATAATGGATGTAATTTTATTCAGGCATGAGGATGATGGGGCCTGTTTATGATAGTTCTCATCTCATATAAAAAGCTTTACTGTCATTTCTGAAGGTAACTTGCAAGCAAATAATCCCTTCTACAGCATGTAATCAGCAGAAGAAAAACATTTTTCATGGTGTTTTTATGTATAAGTGACAAAATTCTGCCTAGGTTTGGCTAACCTTCCAGAGCTAACATATAACTATTTTTCCAAGTACTAGATGTCCTAATAAATCAAGGAAGGAAAGTTATATTATGGCTTTGTATCATTCTGTAATGACTAGCAGAATTTGGTGATGTTTTCATGTAGGGAAGTCCTCACTTCAGAAACAGCATTAGCATTTTAAGATTATACTGCCTTCCACTCTGTATTATTTCCCTTCATTATAAGGGGCTGGAGCTGCTACCTCCTGAGCTCAGATACTGTCACAGACTGTGCAAAAAGGACAAACGCACTTCAGTGTGCTTAGAAGAGTCTCCTTTGACCACTTCTGAAAGTTGATTCACACTAGGTCTGGGTGGAATATTCATGGAAACACATTAAGGATTCTCACATGGTCTGTGAGCATGGCTCACTTGGGAGGCAGTAACTCCCTGAGTCATTTCAGTTTGTTCCACAAGAGCACGTTTCTCTCAAGCCCGGATGCTGCGTATTCATGAAGGCCAGACCAAGCGTGAAGCCTCAGGAGCTCTGCAGTGCCTCCCTGCAAGTTCCCTGTGTAGCTCTGCACCTCCCCACTTCTCATTATGCCTTATCTTGGGGATGAAATCTGACAAATCAGGAAATCCTCCTCCACTGTAATCACGGAAGGTTTTGTTGCTTTCCTTAAAGGTTCTGGCATAATTATGATGGCATTCTTATTATCTGTTGTGTTCGGGTATAACTTGTTATACAATGCCACTGTTTCAGCATCTCCTCTGCCGTGATGTTTGCACCTCCTGTCTTGTGCGTTCACTTTAACATTCCAAACAGTTTGTAGTTTTATCTTTTGAGGGTACCCTCTCCACCACAAATGCCTTCACCCTATCCTTCTGTAATCACATGCAGCAAAGCCTTTCAATATATGAACTGAGACTTGCGCATGGACTTCATCCACCTTGACTATCTGTATTGACATGCTTGACCTAAGCACTCTAATGAAATAAAATGCTTTCAGCTTCATCTGTATTAAGCTATAGGGTGCTACAACAAAAGATTAATGGTTTCAGCTGGTGTGCTTACAGGCAGAGGGGGCTCATTACTGCCCTCTTGTTCCAGAGAGAATTCCTCTCCTTGAAGAGAGGGTACACTCAGGCCTTGTGACAGACTGACATAGAATTTATTTTCTTGACAGAAATAATAGTCAGGGTGGAAACTTGCATGTATTGTACAGCAAATCTTTTGTTTCTTTCATTTTTCTTGAGTTAAAAAGTTAAAGCATTATTTTCTTGGGAACATAAAACTATTCTCATTCATCCTAGAAACAGAAACTGCTGTAACACTAGTAGGTAACTTTACATTTCCTTTCACTGATGAACATACAAACCATGATGGAAAGAAGTTTTACCATCTCTCAGAGTAAGCATATTGTGTATTGCATGCTCACTAGCTCTGTTACAGGATAGGGAGATCCTAAGCTGGTTTCTTAGGTTAACTTAGGCTACTTTTAAGGTATTTCCTCAGTTCTCCTTACCTTGAAAATTTTCTCACATAGTTTCAGGACATTTTCCTTAGTTATACAAATTGTCTGAATTTATTGCTTACCAAAGTTAATTTTCTCTTTCAAGATTTCTCATTTACTCTTCCTTCTGTCACTTTATTCTCAAACACCAACACAGCTATTGCTGTCTCTTCTTTTTGAAACAACTTCTGGTCTTTTCTTTGAAGCCAGAAATACCAGGTTCAATGGATTTGATAGGGGTTTATGCCAAAGATGAACGTTTGAACTGGCAACTTGCTTTCATTCATATCTAGAATCAATATTCCAGTCTTTATTGAAAAAAAAATTAAAAGCAACTTAATTCAAATCAGTAGTTATCAAGTGTCTCCTTTACTAAGTAAGGCCTAAATAAGGAATTTGAAGAAGCATTTCCAGAAGAAAGAAATGGTTGATGACCCCAATTTTGCTAGCTACCTCTTAAAATTAATTTTATTCTAATTACAAGTTGCTTTTTTGGACACCATATGGTCCTTGCTTACATCTGATCATTTCTCCTATAGCAGTTTCAAATCCTTCTGAAGAGCTGAATATGATGGATCCAGTGGAAAAGAAACTTCGAATGCAAATTGAAGAAGAAAAAAAAAGGTATTACTTCTGCCTCAGACTTCTGCCATCCTTCAGAAGATAAATTATACTGACAGTATATTCCAATTACAATTCTGCACACACAGTTACCCTCAGGGTTTTCTCTGACATTTGAAAAATGTCAGCTTTGTGGTTTGCTAATAGTTTTTAAATTTGTGTATATACTGTTGGTTTGTCTGTAAGATGCTAGTAGATGAGTGGGGGGAAATTTATGCTTCGGCTAAAGGCTGAAAATAAATAAAAACAGCTTAATATCCTTCCTGAGGCTTAGTGTTCGAAACTTGTTCTTTAAATCCAAATGTATTGTGAATCTTTTTGATGGACTCAGAAAAGCCCTGCCTTTCTTGACATAAGGAAAATCTTCAGGTTATACAGGATTGATTAAGTGTAAGTAACATGCAGAATATGCATTTGTTAACCAGTCCTTGCTCTAACGTTGCTGCAGCCAGGAATATAAAAGAAAATAGATGCAAGGATATCAGTTCTAAGTATTTTGCTACCATTTGTTATGCACGGTCTCTGAGAACAGTTCTGGCTCTTTCATACTGCTGATAAATCTCCAAGGATATGTTAGCCAAGAGGCTTAGTTACTGAAGCTTCCATCTGAAAGGGGAATCCATCTCAGCTCCTGTCTGAATCCAGGCTCTAGTGACTACTTATTTATTAATGGTAACATGCTGAGAATTCAAAAGAAATAATTTACATAATTGATTGAACCTGTATTTTAATTGTCAATCAATATTGATCCCAGTTGAATTTCACTAACTTCTTTATGAAATAAAAGGTTTGTGGGATAAGTTTCTTGCACTTACCATCTGCTGAAACTTTTATAAAACATGAGATGTTTCCTTCTACCATCTGTCTGTGTCCTTTGCATCTCTGATTATTATATATTATTTTATAGTTTAAATCTGTAACTGTTCTAGGTAGGATAAACCTTTGTTCGGATATACGTTGGAAGATCTGTAATACACTTTTTTCTTCTCATGTTAGTTATAAAACAATGTTCAGTCGCTTCAAAGGGCTGAAGGTAGAGATCGAACACCTACAGCTTCTTATGGAAAAAGTGAAGATGAAGATGCAAAAAGATTTTGAAGTCTGGTGGTCTGAAGAGGCAAAAAATTTACAGGTATGAAATCACTTTGTATTTCTTCCATTTTCATGTAAATATAACATCTTCAATCATTTCTTAAAGAAGTAGTTAATTGATTATGTAGAAAGGAGTATGAAGGATGGGATTCGGGGTCTGGTTCACCTGTGCTTATGCCAGTGCCAGTCTAAACTGGACAAAGGTAATGTCCAGTAGTAAACTGGACAATGTGAAGCTAACACAAATAAAGAAAAGCTATTTCTTTTTTCCTTTTTTTTCTGTTTTGATGTTCTCCCAAACAACTTGACTGAGAGGAAAGAATGGGCCCAAAATGCCAACAACTCTGAAAGAACATTAAACAAATAGAGAAGATTGGGAAAAATAATCTTTTTTACTGCTAGCAAAACTGCGATTTCATCAGGTTTACCCCAGCACATGTATTGGCTTTTTAGTTTCCTTTGTTTCAAGGACTCCACTAACCTTTCAGCTTCCCTAAGCTCCCAGGGGTCAGCAGCTCTCAGCACAGTGTGTTTCCTCACTCTCTAGCTGAGGTCTACCACTGTTTAAGAACCCATCAGAAGCAGAGTGCTCTAATTCAATGACTCGTGTAAAAATGAACTAAAGAGGTGGTAATTTTAAACAGTGTATTAGAAGTTCATAACACAGCCAGTCTCAAAACTACGCTCAACTGAAACAACAATATAGTTTTCTTATGCTCCCCTTCTGACACTTTTTCAGTGACTTACAAGTAGTGACATGGCATCTCACAACAAAGGACTGCATGAAACATATGTCAGCCTCATGAAAAAGAGTGCTGGGTACAGTCCATCCCATATCATTTATTAGTAAGTGGAAGAGATGATTTACCCCTGGAAGAAAAGTTCTTATAAACAAAGAAATGTTTAGCCCGTATTTTGGTTAATTCTCATGAGTATAAATTTAAACTGTATTTTTAAGAAAACAGCCTAAAGTAAATACAGAACTTAACATGAGAAATTTAGTCATCCATACAGTGACACCTAACTAGCTTAACTTCAAGTTATCGTTGCAAAATGCTTTTCACATTAAAATCCCTAGCCATATTAGAGGCAAAGAGGGTGTTTTAGTCACCCTCCTGTCTAAATATTTTGGCTTTTCAAAGCACTGTAAGTAATATTCTTGAATCCACTGGAGCACATTCTTCTCTATCAAGAGAGGTCCAAGATGCAGCCTCTCATGATTCATCAGTAGAAGATTAGAAAACTGGAAAAAGTAATTGGGATTGATTTCTTGGATCTTGGCCTATCTATACATCTGAGCTCCCTAAGAAACTCAAATCGGTGAACACATGCTGTTACATATTAAAAACTTGTAACTTGAGCTTAAAAATACTTGAACCAACCCTAAATACTTTTCTCTTTGTTCAGAAGTGTTTGTGCAAGTGGAGAAAATACTGTGTGATTCAGACTCTCTGTTTTCTGAATGAGTCATTGCCTACCTTGTTATTGCTGAAACCTGTAGGCTAATATTAAGCACTCTCAAAAAATCCTATCCTACATAATTTTGTTTTTCAATCTAAACCCAGCAGGAAAAGCCAGAGATGGTTACCTCACCAAATACTGTGACGGTTTATCCCCAGTTTATCAAGTCCTCACAGCATCTATCAACTAGCAGGTAAATTGGCTATTTTTCTCTTCCTTATTACATGGGGGAAAATGCAATTTTAATAGAAGCACAGGTCACCGGAATGCTTTTACAAATATCACACTGAAATACTGTATTACCAGTTATAATAGAAATGACTGTGTAGGGAATAAATTCTTACCATTCAGTCATCTTGCAGTCATAGTGAAGGTGACTTACTGTACCTCAGTTCTTTCGACTTGTTGGTCTTGGGACCCTGGAAATCTGTCACTAGGGACCCCATGACAGATAGCTAAGAAAGACAAGCCTGTTATCAGTCAACTCTACTGTATGAGGAGGAGACTATATCTCCTTTGGAATGTATTCAGGGGACTGCAAACCAAAGAAGACTAAAAAATTATTTAATATATAGCATAGGTAGTTTTGCTGTTGAAAAATGTCATGGTCTTACATTTATGCAGCATCTTATTCCACTATGATATTACATTTGATATTATAAAATGCTGGTGCATCCTCTACAGCAGAAAAATGTAATCATCTTGGTTGTTTCATCATCAGTCACTTCTGATTTCAAAATGTCTAATTTTAAATTTGCAGTAATAAATCTTCCGTAGCCACCAAGTAAAGTAGAGTATAAGAAACCACATACCTGACTGTGCAGATTTCCATATTCATGGACAATAAATGGAGGTGTTCTCTCTCCTCCCCTTTTCCTCTCTCCCTCCCTACCCTTCTTTTGCACTCTTTTTCTCCCTCTCCCTCCCTCTTTCTCTTTATAGAGTTACCATTTCTCTGATGAGTGCCTTTAAGAGTTGGACTCCATCATCCTTGTGGGTCCTTTCCAACTCAGAATACTCTGTGACTCTGTGACCTACAATTTTATAACAATGTTATGCATAAGTGATGTTTCCTGCTTTGCAGCAAACACAATAAATCCTGCATACCATTAAATAATGAATACCAAATTTTCTTGAAACAGTAAAATATATCCTAATTTTTATTTTAAACTTTCCTGTATCTGTATAATCAGTACAGAAAATTATAGACATAGTCCTCTAAAGTTGTCTAAGAAGACATTTTCAGATTTCTCAAACTGATGAAAACCAACTCTAATCTCCTCTGATTTACTACAGTTCTTATTCTGTGTTCTCTCAAGACAGGCACCATTCACTTTGCAAATGGCTGGCAGGTTTTAGGCCATATTTGAGCTGTTCATTTCTGGTGTTAGGCTGAAGGTTAGTCGTCCAACAGAAAAGCTGATGGAACAGAACATGAGAATATTTTTGGTCTAACATAGCACAAAGCCAAATTAGCTCAAGCAATCCATGATTGTCACTCTGTTGAACTTTGTACTGTATTGAACTAAGGACCTCTCTGCACCATTGACCTAGGGAACAATTTTCAGTTGGCCTCTCGATGCATTGCTCGGGACAGTGATAGCTTTTGCAGTCTAAGCTGGAATTTAAAAGAAGATACAGTAGTGCCCACAGGCACTATCCAGTGCACTGGGAGACTGGCTTCCAGCAGTGGTGAATCCTCCTTCCCCTACCCTAGCTCAGAAGCAAAATTTTATAACAGATTTCTTTATAATTTTTATTTAAGCTTTTCTATCAAATACCTTTACTGTTTATGTTTATTACTGGAAGACGGGTGTCTTAAAAGTCTGCCTGCCATTTTTAATAGAATGGGGGAAGGTGCCTTGTTGCTTTCAGCTGACAAACTTACCGCCCCACATAACTTGTTGCAGAAAAGGAGATGTTTTTTACAGTGAACAGTTGCTCTGTGTCTAAATAAAGGGCATGTTGACTGAGAGTGAATGTACAATCCTTGCATACATATCACAGACACAGAATATTCATCTTCTGGAACTTAAATCATAGATGGAGTCAGGATGAATATTTATTTTCCCATCTCTATCAATATTCTTGCAATAATCTTTAGAAGTCAGCTACTCTTTCCTTCCTACAGTTCTAGGAAGTTGATCTTATGTTGGGCTGTTTAAACATATTTTACTCAGGTACACTTACAATGTGATGTATATGGAAGTGGAAACACTATTTCTGCTTTTTGGGAGCAGGAGCTGCAGGCTTAACATCCCATTGTGCATGAAAATTTACGCTTTCCCCTACCTGAGGTAATACTGTTTTAGAGTAGAAGTTTTCAATTTCACAGCCTTTAAGAGAGTAAAATAGTGGAATGTTTATTTCCCAAGGATTTCCTTGACCCAATCTGACAGAGGAAATTTGCTTACCAGTTCCCATGATGGTGTAGAATGAGCCCAGGCTACAGTTGCTCCTCCTAGTCACATAATCCTGAGACACAAATGGTTCTTTTTTTCTAACTCACCTAGAAATCACCAATCTCTCTTTGAAATGATATTCTACCTTCACCCAGCAGAATAACAAGTCACAAAAGCAAAAACTGACATAAATTTTATTTGATATAATGTGGTGTAAATAAAACCTATTTCCAAGATGGAATTCAGTTAACAAGTGTGTTCAATAGATGTAAGATCTAAAACTTAGTGGGCTGCATATCAGAAATCTAAGACTGCTGTTGACAGAGTAAGTATGCAGCAAAACCATTCAGACAAACTCCGGAATGTGAATGGATATGAATACAATTCTCGGGATTAGAAATAATAAATTATCTATCCCAGCCTACAGAGACTACAGGTATAGTCTATAACCTTTTTTGAGATGTTTATATGTGTTTGAAAAAAATCTTTTGATTTCCTTTTAGTACATGATTTGCATGGATTATTATTTTTTGACACACCTTAGTCATGTTACCAGAGAAAATTAAGCCTTGGGAAGGCTCAGACTGTATTTTATACTAAATCAATTTATAAATAAAATAACAGAGACAGGAAGCTGGTAATCCTTTTGAGGCTTAAGAAGGATACACACATATAAAAGGCACTTGATTCATGGCCAAGCATATCTCTTTTTACAATTGAAAAAAATGGCTGAATTGTTAAGTGTTGAAATGAATGTGTGTTAATAAAATAATTGAACAGTGAACATTTCTGCCTCAGTAAGGTTTGAAAGCTTGTGGTGCTAACTGCAACTCGTACTGTATATATGTCTATGTCCCTTAATGGGTTCCTGTCAACCCTGCAAAAATCTGAAAATGCATGTCAGGCTCAGCACTCCCTGTGTGCTCCACTTCAGCATTCAAGTTCAGCTTGTTCTTCTTCATATAGGCTTCTTCCACAATGGCTTTCATTTAAGGAATTTATCAGATCCTTATCCATCCAAGTTACTTCTCTCACTGAACATTTAATTTCAGTAGTGTTAAACTGTTCTTGTGTTCCCCTTGAATCAAGCAAATGTTAGATAGTTATTTAAATCTTATAAAAAATTTTGGGTTTTTTCCTTCTCTCAGAAGGAACACATTCCTTTTTTAACTCAGTCAGATCCTTTTTAACCTCGCTCATTCCCTTTTACAATACGTTAACTCTCAGACTCCTTGGCTGTCCTATCTCTTCTTCAAAATCTTCCTAGAACTTTAGATTCCCTTGGAGATATTTTCAGATAATTCTTCATGTCCTCTGATGACCTTGAGCTTCAGATTCTTTTAATAATTATTATCCCGGATTGCAAAATTCACTCCCTATATTAATGCTATGTGAAACAAGGCCAACATTTACACATTTTGCAGCATTTTCTGTCTAATCATTTTTTATTCCTGCCAATTTTCCGCAATGTTACATGATGATACAATATAATCTGGGAATAACAGAGTCAATTAATGATATTTCAAAGGTTTTCACATTCTGTGGTGACAACTTGAACAATTTATGCATGAATTTGAAAGCCAGGCCGAATTTGATTTTGTAACCAACTACTAAAATGCTCATTTTTTAAGCAGCTTGAATCTTTCCTGTCTTTACACAGAACATCTGTTCTCCTCATGTCCAAGGCTCAGATGACTGGAGAACTGCAGCTGAGGGTTTTTTAATGTTACAGAGGTTGCACACCTTCAAGTTTTTCACTTTCCATTTTAATCTACCTGATTTTCCACTATTTTTCAGCTGACAGATTAAGCCTGCATACCATGACATCATCTCTCTGGCTTCCCTACCCTATGTGTTCCACAGAGCTGATCAGTCCATGGAACAGTTGTTTCTGGTCCTTGGCTTCCTGCAGCAAGGAAAACATTGCAACACTCTTTACATCTCTGTTGCTGCTGCCCCATGCCTGACTGAGAAACGTGTGCCCAACAGAGGACACCTCCTCCTCCCCTTCCCCCCTCCCCCAAAAAAGTGCAAGTTATTAACTGGGTGAAACTTCAGTTACTAGGTTAAAACAACAAAGTTGACAGACTATCTTTAATCTCCAGAAAAATGCAGGAATTTTAGTAAAGTTGTTAGGAAACAGTGTTTTGAGACTTCTTAAATTCAGCTCAAAGGAAAATCAGATAGATTCAGAATGAAAATGGCAATTATATATTGTCCAAACAACACCCATTATGTTAGAGCTTAGGAGGCAGATGAAGGGACAGGACTTATATACCTTGAACATCCATCCAAATCCAATATGTGGTCCAGGAATGCCTGTTTGCACATTTGGTTGAATGGCACCTCTAGAAATCTCTAGACCAACCTCTTGCTTGAAGAAGACTATCATCACACTAAAGCAGGTCAGCAGTGGTTTTGTTTGGCTTTGTTGACCATCCTGAGATGTCCAGTCCTTCAGGTTTAGAACAGAGAGAGAGGTGTCATTACCCCCGCTCTATGCTGTCATAATGACTTTCCATTAAATTTAGAGCATTACTAGAAAATTTCTCGTCCCTGGAACAGCCTCTAGCACTCAGAGGAAGGAGGCACTCGTGACATCTAAGAGCAGGCCAGGAGCAAGCTGCAACTGAGCTTTTGTCACCTTATGATTCAACATATCTTGCTATGCCATTATCAGAGCTTCAGTATGAAAGATACAAATTATCCCCATACAGAACATTCCTCTAGCCTCTAGGGATTAAACAAATCTCTGGGATACATAAAGCATGGATTTGAGTTGTGCCAAGCTGAGGGACTCATTTGTTAGGTTAGTACACTAGTTGTTAACCTCTTATGTGGAAGCAGAACTTTGAGTCATTTTAAAAAATAGCTATAAGCTTCCTTATAAATTTCTTTACCAGTTTACATTCACAGTAAAATGTCTGGCTGCAATGCCACAGGCAAAGGACTGGAAGTTAAGGTCCGTCTCTAAGCACAGTAATGTTAATTTCCTGATTCTGGGCATCATCTCACTCAGTCTAAATGTTTTGGTTTTTTTAATATCACCTCCCTCAGGTGCCCAATTCTCCCAAAGCACCCTAAGGCAAGTTTTGACATTGTCCCTGGATCCGGGAATGCACTTGAAAGTGAAATCCCTAAAGCTCAAACCTCACCACGCCTATAGTGTCTAGGTTTTTTTAATTGATCTGAATCTAAATCCCCTTTAAAATAGGGATTGAACAACTTTGGACAATAATTTAATTCAATGGAAAAAAATAGTTCAAACTATAAACTACTGCAGTTTAAAATACTTCAGCTGACTCACAGTATTTGTAAAATTATACATTCTGGGCATGGCAAATAAAAAGCAGAGAAGCTTATTTCAATGGAAAGAAAGCAATGAAAAAGAATCACATGAAGTCACATTACCTTACATTTGTTGTAGGCTAAGAATAGAGTCCTGGATGGTTGCTATGGTTCAGTTGATGTGTAGTGATTTATTAAACCACAGTTATATGACTTGGATGCCTAGGTATCTCAGGGCACAGACACAGAGCCCTTTTAGAAAACTGAATTTAAAAGTCTAAATCACTTAGTTTTTAAGAACTGCCAAATCAATGGAAAAAATGTTCAGGAAATCCTAAAGCAGAATGATGATGTGAAGGTCCCAGATACTGTTAAACCACATAGTAGGTAATAACATCGCACATCCTTCCTAGATCTTGTAAAATGTAGGTGTAATAAAGTACAGAATATTATTAACATTAAATACAATATTGCTTTAGTTGAATTAGGCAGGTGTGAATGGTGTGGGACTGGAGGAGTTAAAGAGAAGCATACAGCAAACCTAAAGCTGTTCATCTGAAAATGAGTTATACTCCTGGGCACAATATCTTCTGCAAAACTGAACCTGGCACAGTGTAATACAGTAAAATTTTAGTAATAAATTTCTTTCCTTTTTCAAGTTCTCTGCCAGAAATATCAATTCATCGGCCAAGAACGAACAAACTACTGCAGTTAGAAAAGCAAGAACTTGCCAATCCTGCCATCTACTGGAAAAATCCTTAAACTGAGTAATTCAGTGTTCCCACTCTAAGATTGGCACCAGATCCGACAGCATATGCCATCCCCAGGGAAAGGAGAGAGTCCCTAGATATGCAGCGGCATGAAACTGCCTCCCTAGCAGCGAGCGTCCTTGATAATGATATCTGCAGGGGCAAGAATGCACAGCAGCTGTTTGCAGTATATTTGGCTATCATCAACAAGCCACATCCCAAAGTCCTCACTGAGTTTTCATCCAGTCTCCCGCTGATTTTGGTAGTAATTTTGCCTGACTAAAGAAAGAATGGAAAGTAAGCTAAGGCCTCACTTGGCGGATAGGCAGTTTGGGAACTAAATATACCATTACAAACTGTACATCAGATACATCAAAGTGCTTTACAAGCCGGGCTGAGAAGGCAAATATTAAAAAGTATAAGCTTTAGGAGCTTATTTGTCATTCTTTCAAGTCCACATTCTCTACATAAACCTAATCATCATATGGATTAAACTGCAAATCATCTTCCCATAAACAAGTGCTTTATATAGATCTAAAAATTCTTGAAAAACATCTTCTTTGTAGTTACTTAATGTATGTACTAATATTTGCTACACAAGGCCTATATTCTTTTTTTCATTTCCTTCATTTCTTCATTTTCCATTCCAGTTTTTCAGAGACCATAAAAGTCAGCTCTAATGAAGATCCAGCTGGGAAAAACAATTCAATGACTTTTAGTAATCGTACTTTAAAAACAAGGTAAGTGTACCTGGGCTATTCAGAGGAAAAAGCAAAGTACTAAGTAATATAATGCCTAGATAATCCTCTATCAGACAATTTAACAACAGCATCCTTGAAAAATAAAAATGTAATAGAAATTGCAGATTTTCCTCTGACTTCCAAAACAACAGCAAGGCTGCCACATAGCTTTACACCCATCAGCTGCATTATCAACATTAAAGAGGTGGTTTCTTCTTTGGCCTGAGGCTTTTTTCCCCTATAAGCTTATGAATCCTGATGAGTGTGTCTCCCCAGAGAAAGGGACTGTTTCAGAATAAATAAAAACATTTGAAAAGAAGATAGATCAGAGTATGTACGTCGTGCAGAATTGCAGAATTAAGCAGAGAACTAAGCAGGGAACTAAGCAGAGATTTTTTTTCATATGCGTGATTTTGTCCTTACAATATTTATAATATCCCTCCTACAAATTATTCTATTAAAATAAAATGACAACAGTAGCTCAGGTGTGTCAGGCTTGGCAAAGGTTACATGTCACATTTTCTCAAAAGAGGTACTGCTTTGTGAAAATTAACTTAGCAGGATAACAGAAACTACTTTTTTTTTTTTTGGAGCCTCTCTATTTTTTTTTCTAGTGTGTTAATTTCCATGTTCTTTCCTCCCACTGAAACATCATGCTGAGTCACTATCCTTCCTGAAGTTAAATTCTTATAGTGCTCAACTGTTCTGGCTATTAAAGCCCTTAAGAAAATACGTTTAAGTTACTATTTTTCCTACCGCGTTAGTAAGAACAAACCACAAAGGGTTTTTTCTTTCATTTTCCAAAACAATCCATTTCCAGAACAGAAGAAAATAATGGAAAATGTAATCCCCCAAAACCTGTTTAAATGTTATAAATTGCATTTGGGTTTAAAAGAAGCAGAAGAAAAAGAGAAGCTAAAGTGGAATTTAGATGATACTTTCTCAAATATATTGTGTTTTTTTATTTTTTATCCTGTTGCTAATCAAATAAAAATCAATAGGAGAATAGTTCTTTATTTGTGTTCTACAATCACCTTGTAAATTTCATAAAAATAGGCAGGGTTTAAGTTCAGAATAATTTCTACCTTTTTTTTCCATTTTGGTTCACTGATTCAGCAACTGAGAACTTCATTAGTAGAACAAAGATAAGGATATCAGACTGCTGTTTATGTCAGTCACAATTACCTTCTACTGCAGCAGTCAGTAAGGAACAGTGGAAATAACTATAATTACAAAGGTAGGATATGCAAAAAAGAAAAGGTTTCTCCTTTCAGTTCCGCTTGTTCTTATGTATTTTAATTTTTTTTGTCAGCATATTTCTCATCTCACCATTAGCACTTAATCTTTAAATCAGGTTAAAGATGCAGGCCCAAATTTTTAGCTTTCTTAGCTGATTCGAACAGCTTCATTGTATTGCATCGTCTCATATCACCAGAAGGTCTACCGAAATCAGCGGTTAAGACAAAGATTTAACTGCATAGATACAAGAGTGTCGCTGGAACTGGAGAACCCGCAGCACAAAGGAGTTGCGTCTGTCAGGAAATGTCATGAATGTCATGTGATTGTTCACTTCTCTGTGTGTATGAAAATTTAATTCCTTCACAGTGGGCAAAAATGCTATTGATCTGTTCAAATTTATAGCAGCCTGAAGCAAACAAACACATGGTATGGTCAGACCTATCATTTCCTTGGTAAACTCACTGCATTAGGCTTTTTCACTTGGCAGTAAGAATTTGGCTCAGCAGTAAAATATTTTTAACCCTTTGTGAGAGATTTCACAGCTGATAAGTATTTAGCCTTACCACATTAAGAAGATATTGGCTAATCTTAGGAACCTACATAAGACCATTAAGAAGTCCTGAGCTCAATTCTCCTCTAAAATATATCATCTCCAACAATGTATCTGCAGAACAATGTCCTCCATGGTGAAAAAAGAGGAAATGGAAAAGTTAACCTTCTTACTCACTTGGGTCCACAAGTGTGCTTTCTTATTTCAGTACCCCACCAAGTTCAACTACACCCATTCCTCTGACTGGAGACAGCCAGGCTGATGCTGACATCCTAGCTTTCATTAAAGCAAGAGAGAGGATCCTGCAAAAGAAAGGTAAATCCTGCCAAAAAACAGGAAGCCAAGCCAAAATCTCCAGTACAGCATTTTAAAGCCAAAATAGCTTTAATCCACATTATACTGATGCAAGTGAGAACTGATTCTGGCTTCAGTTATATTACATTATGTTCTCAGCTGTTCTAAGCACTTGAGGTTCTTTACATGTGTTTCTTTTAGAAGCTCAGTGCTGCAGTGCAAAACTATAAAGGCTCTCTGTTTTTCTCAGTCAGCATCAGTGCCCTTTCTGGGGCATGCAGCGCTGTGCAGGCTGCATAGTGTATTACTTTACCCTTAGGTAAATGCATTTGAATGAGGTTTCTTGATGATTAAAATACTTCCAAATTTTTCTGTATAGATTTTCTTTAAACTATGTGGCCTGGTTTTTATCAGATACAAATTTGGTTGTAACAGTTGGCTCCAAATAAAGATTACTCAAATGATTTCACTGTACCCTCCCTCAGGAGGCAGAGTGGCCCACTGTGTCCAGCAGAGAGTATGTCCTTAACAGATTGTACTGTTACACTGATACACTATTGTCAAGGTCTAATGAAACTTTCTGTGAATATTTGTCATCAAACCAGGTACTGAGAGCAGTCACGGGTAGGTAATAAAGTTCACTCTAGACTGATAAGTCAAACTGGCAGGAAGCAGAAAGCAATAAACAAACAATGGTGGCACTGCAAGGTAGCCTAAAAATAATTAATCGTGATTAAGAAAAATGACCTGTGATTTTCCTTTTTTCTTGTCCTGAGTAATAGTTTTTAGTGGCAGCAGCCAATTAGACAGAGCACGAAAGCGGTAGTGGTTACTGAAGCAATAACTTTCCATCAGCACTTTGGTGCTGATGACAGCATTATTCAACAAGCTATCAGCACCTGGCAGATGGTGTTAGCACTGTCACAAAGTGGGGCTTTGGTATCACACTGCTTATCAGAAAACTGTCAGGTAAACACACAGTGGCTGAAAAAACAGCCTCCCCTACACTCATCCAAAGCAAACACTTAACACACTTAGGCTTTGGGATCCCTTTTGTCTTTATTTAGAAAAGCAGTTGTCAGGTTTCTTCTGCAAATGAAATTAAGTTGATTTTATAGGCAGCTCACCAGAAGAACGCTAGAAATAAGTGTTTTACAACAAACATTTCAGGCCTTTAGGAGGTCCAAATCTGACTCAGTCTGTGACATACAGTAATGTAACTAACAAGAGCACATCTATGGTTATCTCCTAAATCATACCATATCAAGAATGCCTCTCTCAAATGCCTTTTCCATCCTGATTGTTTTCAGCCACAGGCTATTACCTACCATCATCCATCAGTTTCAGAAGGGACTAGGTATTATTGACATTGACAGCTATGTAGACCCCAAGTCATAAAAGGTATTCTTTCAGAAAAAAGGACAGTCAACACTTTAAAAATTGTTCTGAAGTTCAGTTAGACAATATGTCTAACTGAGCTGTCCTAAGCAGATGAAAAGGAGTGGAATAGCATTTGATCTTCCTGGTAGTGCAGGGCTGGATGACTCAACCAATTGCTAAGCATAGGCAGGAGAACAAAAAAGTAAAGAGGCTTTGTCAGTACAACAAACCATGTAGGGACCTGATGTGTCATAGATAAGAGACAGTTCAGCAGCAAGTTCTGAGAAGGATTTGAAGTCAACCTAGCAGATAAAAGAATACGTTTCTTCCTTGTGTGGAAGGGGGAAACCTTCCATATTTAGGGATGGAATCACTGATAGCAGGAACCACTGAGCAAAACAATTTTGTAAATTCTAACTTAGCAAGATGAAGGAGCATGAAACCTACACATTAGTACTACTAAGGAAGTACTTTGAGCTTCAGCACCACAGTGAAACTTCAGGACATTTATGAAGGGGAAGTGGTAGCCTTTCTAACTGGGAGAAGAAAATGGAAAATAGCAACTTCACTATTCCTGTACCTGTAATAGTGTTATATGTTCCCTTTTCCTGTGAGCACATCGTTTCACTCTTACTTGATTTGTTTCTAGACTGAAAGGAGATAAGAGGCAGAATAACTGCTGTAGTGTTTGTGCATCAGTGGCTACTTAGAGTTTTCAATAACACTTGCAGAGGATATTGTTGTTTCAATAATAAAGCAGAGGAGAACTGGAAAATTTTCTCTTGAGAGGGAGGGATGGGGACTATGATGTCCCCATTTCTACCCCCCAAAAGAAAAACTACCAGGTATAGAGTTAGGTAGAGAGGAAGATCAATGTATTCTTACTTATAACTTCGGGGGGAGGGGGGGAATTATGTATTACCAGTCTCACACATAACTCTTCCTCAAGAAATTTCAAACTTTTAGAAAATAAACCAAAGAGAAATTATTTGCCCAGAGCCATTAAGCTGAGTCAGACACTTTCACATAGAAGCTAAGTGTGCTGAGTCCCAGACCAGTGCTCTGTTGCCTCCTTCCCAAACTCTCTTCAGCTGAGACATTCAATAATCCTTTCTGCATTTGCACACAAATGTATTCACTCTCTGCGTGAGTGTTACACACACAGTGCCCTGCAGGAAACAACATGAGGAGACATAGGATCAGCTAAGCCAAAGTCTCCTGGGCCTCAAAAATGTCAAAATCATTACTGCTCTTTCCTTCATTGATCCTGACCCTTCCAAACTTCTATACCAGTATCTTAGAAGCAAATCTCCCTCAGTATCTGAGGGCCCTACTTTTCATTAGCTGGGAAAAATACAAAAATAAAAGAGAAAAAAAAAAAAGTAAATGTCTGCAGAAGCCAACAGAGTGGAAAATAAGTTTCATAAACAGAAAGCATGGGAATGCTCAATATCCTAAGTGACAGTAATACAGGGGTGGGATTGAGAGGTCTCAGTAAAGATTCCCTTGGGGATTGTAGGGCATTACCGTTTGCTTTCTAATCAGAGCGGAATTAAAGCAGGTACATTCACGGGGCCTTGCTGGGATTGTTAAAGCACTGTAATAACTACATTGGAAAGCTTTTTACGAAGGGATTCTCTTCAAACATGCTTTTGTTGCCTTGTTCAGACCTGAGATAGAGAAACAAAAATTCAATAGAGTACATTGATGATTTTTGTGTTTTAAGAGTTTTAAATTAAAGGCTCTTTTTTTCCCCCTTTATTCTGTTTTGTGTTTCTCAAGTTTGTTTTAAAACTGACAGTGCAACCTGAAATACAATCTAATGCATTATTTATCTCCTTTCAGGCTTGGGGAACAAATGAAATTCTTGTCACAGTCCACCATTTTCTTTTAGAAACAGTGAAAGACCTTTATTCTTTCCCTTCCTCTTCTGTTTAGAAAGAGGTGCGAGTAAGTACTTTAGATGCACAGGTTTAATTGTTAAAAATATAGAAAGGATTTTTCTTTGGCAGGAAAATCCATTTCTCTGGCAATAGATATTGGAGTATTTGCACTCAGTTTCTTCATCTTGCATTAAGATTAAGCAAAACTGAAACAACTACTCAGGAGTTTGCCAAATATGTTTGTTTATGAGAATTCGTTGCATGTTTTCTAACTGTTAAAATTATCTAATGTATTAATATTCTTGTACAGCTTTAATCTGGGAAACGTTACTACTGATAGTTTTGTTTGGATTAATTTGCACAAGGCTTTATTAATTACACCTATTTGCCATCAAGAGATACCTGTTCAATAATGGCAGTTATCTGGGTTATAAAATTCTCTTAAAATTTCATTTGAGATTCTTTTTTCCCCCCAAGGAATGGAAGTTTTCATATCAGATTATTAGAATTCTGGCATTGCATTGTAATATGAAAAAAAGGTTTTTAGAAAGTAATTCTAGAGTTCAAAATTTTCCAACGATTTTCTTTTTGTTTGAATGCATTAAATGTTGTGCAAAATATACACCCTCCCAGAACATACAGGTTTCAGAAGAAACAATTGCACTTAAAAGGCTTAAAATAGAGCAGGGAAAATACTTCTAAAACACAAATGACATGTGAAAGTTTAAATGCAGTTATATCTTATATACAATGTAAATTCACTATTGACTTGGTACTACTTTATTGCATAATATCCAGGTATGCAACAACTTATTTTACATATCAGACCAAAATCAAAAAATACAATGCAATATACAGTTGATTTCTCTGAGATACACATACTACCAGATTGAAGCTGTCATTTTTCTTCCTAGTGATAATCTTATAGTCATGCATATGAAGGATTTGGGTTGTTTACATAAAAATAAAACAATATATTGACAGAAGTCACATATTCTTAAGGATGTATATTTCTTTAGGTTGTCGATACTTAATAGAAGTACATGGTGAATTGCTATGTTCAAACCTACAGAAGATATGTTTATCTAATTAACAACTAATATGCAAACAAAAAGTATTAAAGTTATACTATTTTTTGCATTTTAATTTTCTGTAAAAGTCAGCACAGCTACCACATAAATTGGTAAGTTTTATGCAGAATTTGGTATGTACAAGATGAGATAAAAGTCAGATCTACTCTTCCTTTGAAAAGAGGGAGTTCCAGTATTTGGTCAGAGGTGGAAAAATCCACAGGCTTTCTCCCTTTTGTATGTCTGCTTTGTTGGAGATTATATTAAAATGTCCTTCTTTCAAAATTTTTATCTGTCTGTCTTTATTTCTCTTCTTCTCACTCATATTTGAACACTGTGTTAAATGCACACTGAATTATTGCTTATGCAGCTTCTGAGGAGAGCAGGGCCACCATCCTGCCTCCATCCAACCCTGCCAGCTGGAGAAGAGCCAGAGGTTCCAAACCCTTGCTTGGCTGAAGCAACTGTCTTTTTTGGTTTCCAGTAAAATCCCCATTGTGTGATTGCATATGAAGGTGACCTAAAGAGAATCACTGGTACTGCAGCTCCTTCCTTTTGACATTGAAGTGTTTCCAATAGCTTTAAGCCACTGGTTAGGAGAAGGTGCTGCCCTGGTATGATCTCTGCGATGCTGCTATTACTTGATGGTTCAGTGTTCTGTTCTCAGTTTGCCACACATCTCACTCATGGAGAGAAAAAATTCCTTGCTCTTCTCTTTCAAAATTCTTTAGCCTTTTTTTACACTTTTGAAAATCTGGTATGAAACTGTCAACAAAGTAGTACCTGATTGGCAAAGTGGTCTGAGATTAGATTATACCAAACCCTTGGACAAGAGAGCTTGGACAAAAGTGGATCCAGTAATAGAAAAGCATATAAACATATAAAACCATATAAACAAAACAGAAATTCTTGCTTGCTTCTTTGAAAAATTTCATAATATCTTGTGGAAAGAAAAGATCGCTAATTCAATAAACAATAGTCTTTAGACTTAAAGCATTCTCTTCTTTAAGAAAATGTCTCCACTTCTCAAAACTTGCCTTTTGGGTTTATAAGAAAAATCAGGTTGGAAAGGACCTCAGCAGGTCTTTAATCCCATCTTTTCCTCAAAACAGCTACGAGATCAAACCAAGCTGCTGAGGGTTTTGTTCAGTGTGATCTTGAAAACCTCCAAGGATGGAGACTGCATAAACTTTCTAAGCAATCCATTCCAGTGTTTGACCGTTGTCATCACGAAAAAGTTTCCCCTTATGTCCAGCCTGGATGTTTCTTTTTTGCCCATTATCTCTCTTCCTCTCACAAGCCACACTGTCAAAAGCCTGGCTCCAGCTTCTTAATGGCTCTCTCACAGGTGTTGGAAGGCTACTGGGTCACTTCTCTAAGTCTACTTGGCTTCCTGAAAATGTTTGTTGCTTCAAGAAAGTTTGGTTGGTCACAGATGAACAGTTACTTTTTCTAATAATCACTCTTCGTATAATTTCAAGATTAATTTGAAATAACCCAAGCATTTACCACATGGAAGAAACAATCAGAGGCCAGTATTTGTATTGGTATTGAGTGCTCCCTAAACCACATGTAAAACAGTATTACTCAGCATGGAAATTCTCATACATATCTGTCTCCTGTCAATTCACCAAGATACTTAGTTGCATTTGGTTCAATGTTCCTATGTTTAATACAATTTTTTTATTATCTGCCTTTTTTTTTTTTTTGAGATTTCTTGATGAAGTAGCTGTAGAGTGCTAGATATCATATAGATATTTCTGGGATTGAGACCAGACATTGTGGATCATCTCATGCTTCAACACATTTCCAATCTTCTGCATGGTTTATTTCAGAAGATACACATCCTCTGGTCTCCTACGGCAATGTAGCTTCTGGGGGGGACAGGATATGACCCAGACTTAAAGTAAAGGCCAAAGAGTCTGTTCTTATTTATGCTGAATCTGCCAGGGCTCTATGCAGTCTGGAACTGTGTCAGTGAAACCTTGGAGCTAACCAGCTTTTGGCTTGGGCATTTTACACTTCTTGGCCATTGCAGCTTTCCAGAGAGCTTCAAAAAGAAAAGGACATAACCCTATGTTGCGTTTGTCTAGCTTGGAAGATGGACATGCCCAATTCAATCTCCCTCTGTCACTCCTGCATTTTTTAAGAAAGAGGCTTTAAAGTGGAATAATGAGGTTCACATATGTAACAGTTTAAGTATATAATCTATATAACCTGTAAAACAGGTGATCTATATAATATATAGAATCTACATATAGACTCTCTATAATAGATATAATCTGTATAACACTATGTAATCTGGTTTAATCAGTCAGAGGATGTAAGTATTTTATGTCAATAGTATAAACCGAGAGCACTTCAACATAATAAAATGTTAAGATCATGTAAATGTTGTCTATACCAAATACACAGGTGGTGAATATGGATGCCAAGAAGATGAACATCTGGGAATGTCTCGTTACATATAGCATATTTGGTAGCTCTCTATAGAATTTGTTTGTCTTTTCAAAGTGCATTTTTAATAACCACAACAATCAAACTTCTGTTTTTAGATTATTTCACCTGAATAATTTTTATTGTTGCTTAAATCAATGTTAAATGATCTTTTTCTGATTTTTTTTTCTGTTTTACTTCCTGCAATGTTTGCTTTGAAACCTTACCTATAAGACAAGCAATGTAAACTGGATATTTATGAGTGGTTACTATCCATGCCTGGATTTAACATCACTACAATAAAACTGAAGATTTCTTTTCCCTTTTCCTTGAGGGAAATCTCAGAGGCTGCACCTGAGATTGTCTAAAAATTATCTTCTGTTCCTTTTTTGGGGCAGATGGGGATACTTACTCTAAAACAAACAGTGAACTAAACAAGTACTTGTATTTGCGGGCCAACAGTGGATTTACTCAAATGTATTTGTACAGATGAAGAACACAAAACAAGATCTACTTCCAATATAATAACTACAGAATTTAAGAAACCTTTTTTTCCTTCCCATGGAATCTGTCTCAGAAAAATACTGTTGAAATCTTAGAATTCTTTGTAACTTTATTCTGTTTTCACCTATGTGAGCATAAATCAGGAAGTCTAAATGATTGGTTTAAATTTGGAGTAAGAACAAGATCAGAAGTAGAAAATTGCCAGATGGCAATGTCGTGCCTAAAGAAATGCAATGGTTCTGTTATTTATACTTAACATGGTTCTAAAATAATTTCTTTAATTCTTCTCTGAAGTGCATAGTTTAAAAGTCATTCAAGGAGCAAAGCAAATTAAAAACAATTCATAATTTTCTTCTACGAATTGTTCAAGCTGAAATGCATAGCACGTGCAAGAACGGATCCCTGGATCTTTGCATCCACTTTGTAAACTAGTTCTGTACAAAAACATTTCTACCAGAAAAACTAGTCCAAAAATGATTCTTCATCAAAAATTTGAGAATGACAGGATCAACCAAGGTATCTTTCAACCATTTTGTTACTTATTTTAGGAGCAGCTTATTTCTGTCAATGTAAATTATACCCCTGCCAATCACAATGGTATTTTTTCTGGCTTTTGAAAACCACTGTGGAAAGTGAGCAAACCATGTCAGTTATTTTTGGCCCATCTTTTGTTTTGTATCTATCCATGTCTAAGATCTGTTAGGGACTGTAACAGCAATAGGTGAAGCAATTGGAGAACCATGAATCCTTTGATTTGCTCCAAGTAATACATGAAAAGTGATTATTATGTTGATTGTAAACCAGGATATCATTTTGGTATCTGTCCTTTCCAGAATGGCTCAGATTTTCTGTGAGAAAAGCTGGATCCTATTGGGTCAGTCAAACTGAGGAAGAAAAATATGATAAGTGAAGGAATAATCAAGGTGGTTGTGTTCCGCTCTGGATTAAAAATACATTTTGTGAGAAATAATTCCTTAGCTTTGAAACCAGATGCACTCTCTATGTTCAACATTGGCAGGGAACCTGGGAAAAGCAGGACCTCTGAGAAAGTCAACTTCCAAGTTCAGCTACTCTTAAGTTCTTGCATTCAGCACCTTTTATTTCTAATGTTTGTGAACTCAGGTTTTGTTTAGTTTTTAATCAGAAGAGTGTTAGAAGAGGAACAAGAGAAGTTTATAGACAGTGTGCTTTGACATCCTGTCACTAAAAGAGATCTGTTGGCATTGTTATTTTGGCACATAATATATTATGCCTTTTTACCTGGAAGCCAAATTTAATTTCTGATGTGGTAAGCCATGCTGAACATCCTCCTCCAGATTCAGAACTCACACAAAAATCATAAGTCTTCAGTGTACTTCAAAATGTATATATTTGAGTTCCTTATTTTCCTGTGGCAAGACAAAACTTCTGAGCTGCTGCACAGAATCTGGCTTTTCTTGATGCCTGTGTTGCAACCTGACACTAGAGGGGGAAAAACCCAAACCAGTAGGAATAACTAAAGTATAGAAGTAAACACACAATGATGATTTTAGTGACCCAATTCGCAACATCCTCAGAAAATTAAGATCCAAAAAGTAAGCCTGAGTGGAGATTTTTTTCTTAAGGTATAATTCAGACTGCCAGCTTTGGCAGCTGGAATGCTTTGTTGAACTGAACTGAACAGTAAAACAGATTCAGTGCTCTATTTGTTCTTTTATATCTTAATAGTTTCATACCCTTCATTGTGAAACATACTTGAACTGAAAAAACTTGTCTCAGCCCAGCTATGCACATGGGTTTGCATCCATTCCAGGAAACCAGTAGGCTGGCATTCTCTTGGCCTGGTAGACATAGGTCCTATAAACAACAACATGCTAAACACCTGGATCTCTCACCAGAGAGAGCCCGGTTGGTGTAACAGGCAGTTGTGCAATATCCCAGGCTTGCCAACCCTTAGCATTTCACAAGGTATGGAACAACAAGCTGTACCTTTTAGTTATGGGAATCAGATGCGACAGAGACCTTCTTATTAGATCCAGGTAATTGTCACCCTGAGCACAGACCAAGAGAAGGCCTTCTGTCAGTTGGACATCTCAGTTGCGTCAGATCAGATTGCTTCATCAGACTGTTGAAGTGCTCAGGAATATCAATGCCACTGTAACTTCTTTCTCCCAAATATTTCACTTTTTCAGCTGAAAAGAAATGCCAGAGCACCAAGGCCCTGAGTCCTTGCACATTGCACTTCTGTGCTGAAGTCTTTCTGTCCCCCAGTCACACCGACAGAGTGGTCCCAGACAAAAGTACGAGATGGTCTCCTAGGATTTGCCCATAATAGTTTTAACTTTTCAGAGTGCTAAGTGACCTGCTGCCAGTCAGTCATAAAGTTCTGGATGATGCCTGGCCCTGGACTACAAGCACAGTACAAATGGCAAGTACAGGGATGTTCCCAGCTATGGATATGGATGACATAATTTTTTTCAGTCTTTTTTTCTACCTCTTCTTCGAAGGTAAGTGGAAAACAATCTGAATGCTAAGCAAATGAGGAATATCTGTGTCCTGAACATTTTAACAGGAAGGGAATTTAATAGCAAAGCTGTATTCCTAGCCACCTGGCCTTCTTTCTCTGTGTGTGTGTGTGTGTGTGTGTGTGTTTGTTTTCTTTTGGAAGCGGTGTGACAGAGATGACACTTCCTACAGAAGAATATGCAAGCCCAGCTCATTTCCAGTGCATGACATTCATTAAGGCTCCCATGAGTGAACTTCTGATACTTTCTTAGCCAATGATTAACCTTAAGCCCTCCTTCCCCCTAATGCGTTTGGATTAAAAAGGCAACATGCAGACTGAAAGCAGGAGGCATGAGTGGTGCATTGTCTAACTCAGTGGACTAAAGGGTGGAGTCATCTGACAAAGAGTTCAGGAGCAGCAGGCCAGGCAGTGAGGGGATTGAATTTATTAGGATTAGAAAAGAAAGAGAGGTTCTTCGTGTGACCAGGCTGAATTCAGGATGTTTATAAGCTTCATCATGCTGCTTTTACTGGTGCCAGCAATGTTTGTATGGTACAGACGGCAGCTATTGACTTTTCCGTTTATCCAGCTCCATAGTCTTCTTTGTTCTGGAGAGTCTGCTGTAATTAAAGAGTTTATAGTATTTTTTTGTACAGAATTCTAGTGTTTAGAGTAAGGGTTTACTTGTCAAGATTTTGAGAATCTATCCGTGACACTATATTCATATGACCCAGGGTAAGTCATTTAACCACAGTTCTGATTCAGCTTCCCAGCCTGGAAACCAATACCAACCTCAGAGGACTTAATTCATTTAAATGAGAGCTTTGGATTAAAGCTATTTTAATAGGAGAAAAACACTATTCTTATTAAGCCATAAATGCTCATCCTTTATTTTGGATAGAAAACAGCTGTGGAGTGATACAATTTCTCTGTTAGTCTCATTTTGTATAGCCTTGATATCTGTGTGTTCTATTAAAAAATTCTCCAGGGCAGTAGCTGGAAACATGGGCATGTGTTCCTGGGTGTTCTGGGTAGCGGGCATCTTGGGACAGTGACCTGTTAAGTACTGAGCAGGGACTGGCAACAGCAGAGCAGCAGCATGCCCCTCCTCGCCATACGCAACCGGCAGATCAGCTGGACCCCGCTGCTGCTACTGGGGTATCTCTTTTACCTCCTCCTGGGCGCTATGGTGTTCCAGCTGCTGGAGAAACAGACAGAGACCCACTTTCGAGATCAGTTCCAGCTGGAGAAGCTCAATTTGCTGCAGAACTATACCTGCTTGGACAGACAAGCTCTGGAGAAGTTTGTACAGGTAAGAAGAACAGGTTCCCATTATTTTGGCTCAAGCATTATTTTCCTTAGAAGATATTATACTATTGTGGCCAAGCATGTTACAAACTGATCACCTGTCCATGATATTAGAGGTCTAACTGTATAAATTAAAGGCAGAGGGTTCTCAAGCCTATTCATATACCTCTTTATCTTGATCTATTGAACTACTTTCTTTTCCCAGTCATGAACTCCCAAAATATGTGAATCTGCCTGATGCACTTCTGTGCTACATTGCAGTAATTTCAACTTTATGGTTCTCAGCTCCTTCATTAATTATTACAGGAAACTATGGATGAGGACAAAAAACAAGAATCAAACCTAAAGGAATAGGTTGCTCTTCCAAGGTTCTCCAGTCCAAACCTGTACAAATTCTACCCTTTTGTACTAGAAATTGTCCACCGCCTTTGAAGGTGGCCCTGCACTCCCAGGCCTCTAAAGAAAAGATAAAGTCAACCATCTCTAACTGTGTTACCTATCTTTTGTAAGAAGAGATAGAAGGCTCTTGTTCAGTATAGGTTGTCAATTAATGACATCTTCAATTACATTTTAATCTATTCCTCAAAACTGGCTGGAGATACCTTTCTTGGTGTTATAGATATATTCTCATACTAGTATTGCAAGAACTGGGCGGAAATCTCAGAACTACCACTTTCCTTGTACTCAAAATCCACCCAGATGCAGAGCTGGGTGCCTAAACAGTTTGAACTCTTTCTACCGTGTCATTAAACATGATACAAACTCTAAATATGCTGCAAGTTTGCCCAAGTCAGAGGACTTCCACAAAGGCATATGTTTTTGTTCAACAAAAAGCCCAGATTTTGTAAATGAATTTAAGCAGACAGTGAAGTTCAGATCAGAAAGGGTAGGAAAGGTGCCTGAACATCTGTCTACAAAGCCAATGTTCTGATTGCCAGTACTGTGATATATTTCTTGTGGAACATTGTGCATTGGTCAGAAAATGACTAGAGTTTTCAAGGACTTACATGCCTAAAAACATGTCTATTTTTTTCAGCTTTAGCATTTGGTGATATTACTTGTCCTTCCCTTATCTCTCTGATAGCGATTATAGAGGTGAAACCCCTGACTCTCATTCTAAACATAACTGGGATACTTTTTAAGATTGAAAGGTTTAGTTAAATTAAATCTCCACTACCCTAGAAACCTTAGGGAAGGTTCACACATGTCCAGATTGTTTTCACTCAGGCTCCAGTGGAGCTTTCTTAGCACTGCCGTGCCACTCAGAGAATCACATTTTGCTATGTCTGCTGAGTTAAATACAATTTCACTTGTAAGCTGTTCCTGATAAAACCAGCTGAGGGCACCAAATCAATTACAATGCACCAAGCCTCAAAGTACTTGGATTTGGTATTTCTCAAGGTCCACATAAGTGTAGGTACTCTCTGACTCGTCTGTTATTTATAAGACCTGTTAAGAAATTTGTCTAACTCTTATTAATTTTGGGAAATACTACTCCTCCCGTATTAAATTTCTAACTCCAAAACTAATGCAGGGAAGCAGTTGTGTCTCTGCATGTTTTAACTATGTGGTTAAGAAGGCCTGTTCATCATGTCAGAAGTTCCAGTCTGAAAAGGCACAGTAGTGAGACTGCAGTGAGACACAGCCTCTAGGCTCAGTCTGCTCAGCTAATAAGATGTCTTGTCTTAATGCCCGTTCTTTTAATGTACGTCCTGAAATGTGAGATTCAATCCAGGTTTCTTTTTGCATATCTATTATCAGTAATAATAGAGTTACCACTTACAGTTTATTAGCTTTTGACTCGATTGTGCATGAAACAAATCCTTGCAATTCCATGTTGCTAAACTGCCTTGGCTCTGCGTGGTTAAAACTGCCTAGGTGAGAGGTGGCCCTGAGCTGCAATTCCTAACATGAGCAGCCTGGAGCTTTGGGAAAGTGCAAATCCAAGCTCTGTGATCTAATGCATCTCTGGTAAACACCCTGCAGTCAGGAAATTACGCTGTTCTGACAGTGTAACTGCAAAGCAGATGCATTGAGTAAGGATGCAGCCTTTATAAATCCTTGTTTTGATTATGTCCATAATTTTTCAGCCTCAAAGGAATGTCTCCAAACATAGAGTGAAAGGAACAAATGCTTGTCTATGACCACAGGTGGCTGCAGTGTGCATCGGCAGGGGGACAGGAGGATACTACTATAGCTTTATGTAGGTTTCATACTCTTACTGTAAATTACAGCACATTGCTTTTACTTCTTGGCTACTTCTGCTCCCCAAAGCAACAGCTAATGCTCATCAACCATTCCACAGCTGCTCTGATCACACCCCAGCCATAAATCCGTACCTGAGCTGTAGGTGAAAAGAACTAGGATCCATTTTAACTGTCCCACAGGAACCTGTTTGTTTAGGAACAATTCTCCTGGGCACCAGGATGCCATTTCTTTGATGGGGTTGTAGTTAAAAGCGACATCATACCAAGAAATCTGACTTTGTCAGACTATGTCTGAAGAATTTGACATTCAAAGTTGCCTTACTCTTCCATGTCGGCTCTCATTATGTGAATGTAGCTCCTGTGAACTCTTGTGTATTGAAATGCGTAGAACTGTCAAGTGTTCCTTAAAGAAATAAATTAAACCTGTAATTATTTCAGACATTTCAAAATATTCACACCTCAGTGGCTTCTGTGTGTTCCTTCTAAGCAGAAAATGAAACAGTCAACTCTAGAAAATTTCACACATAGAATTCTTCCCATTCTAAGAACAGGCTTTAAATGGATAATATAAAGTTACTTGCCATATTGAAAGGAAGCTTGCTGACACTTCGGTCATGAGGTCACGTGATGATGCCCAGCAGCTCTCTGATAAACTTGACCAATGCTGTAGGATTTTTTACTGAAGGAATAACATTAGCCACTAAACTTAGGATACTCAGTCCACCAGAAGAGATCACCTAATATTGCAGAACCTGTTCAAAATTGGATACCTTGTAGTGGGTATGTTCATTAGAAGAGCAATCCTTCTGGCAGTAGTCAATATTTGAATCAGGAAAATGTATCTTCTTTGGTCTCATACTCCTGGAACCAGCTAAAGCTGGTGTTGCTATTGAATCCTGCTCATGTCTTGCATCATACAAAGTCTTTGGAAGAGATGAACAAGTAATTCCTTCAGCCATTTTGCAAAATTACAAAGGCTGTGACCTGGTATGTGACAAACAAGGTAATTCTTAAAACCTAGGCACCAAGCAGAGGGAAACCAGTCTCCTTCAGAGAAATCTTTGGGGACAGCAAAGGAACACAATCTTCACTAAGGCAGTTGACAGGATATTTAATGCAGGAGCAATATTTTTCTAGCACACAGTAGTTTTAGTCATCTGGTAAGAGCTATTTGGAATAGTAGAGAATATTTTATTAGTTAATCTTTCTGACTAGGAGAAGTCTAATATTAATTGAAAATTATTGGGAAGTCAAAGCCAAAAATAGAATTTCATTCTCATTAGTACATATATGGAGGAAACAGAAATGAGCACGTTCCTCACGCCCCTCCCCACAGACATAACTATACATTTACACTTGTCTAAATTAAAAACTGGAATGAGATGACTAGACTTCAGAAGGAGAGAAGAGGAACTATCTATATTTTTTATGGCACAGCTTTAGTTTTTATTCTCAGTTTGATCACTTTGGGGAATTCCTCCACTCCCTTTCCCTGAGATTTCATCTATTCCTCCTTCAATGGCCAGTTCTCCAGTGGCAGGACCCCAGGTTCCTGGACAGTTCTATTTCCAAGTTTTGCCACGTCAGCAGAAGTCCATTTTAGTCCAGCTCTAGATTGTTATCTACACTGTTTGTCACTCTGCTTGCTCAAGATGGAAAGCAGTATTTACTTCTCTCTATTTCTGACATTTCTCTTCTTTGCTCCTTTGACCTCTTCTGCCTCAGGTCCTCATGGAAGCATGGGAAAAAGGGGTCAGCCCAGAAGGAAACTCTACAAATCCCAGTAACTGGGACTTCAGCAACTCCTTCTTTTTCGCAGGAACTGTTGTCACCACTATAGGTGAGGTACTCTCCTTATAAACTTGGGTTTCCTCCAACTATTCTGTAAAGCCCCCGGCAACATGTAATTGGTGGACAGACTACACCTGCAAGACAATCAGCTACTGTGGGTTACAGTTTTCTATGCAGATCCAATTATGCCAGTTATTCTTATGTATCTAGTATTTTACACCTGCCAAAAAATCTGAGTGCCTACTTGGTACATGCACTATCATTTTGTAAATGGACAGCACATCTTGAGGTTGATTTGAAGCACTGCGTTGCACTCACCACAAAATCAGAGACCTGCAACAAGTTACAAAACTCCCTATAAGAGTAATATTTCTGATATTTAATTTTCAGCTAGTAGTAGTGAACGCACAGGAGTTCATCATAAGCTGTGGCAATTTGTAGACAGATTAATTGCAGAAAATCATAGACTCACAGGTTCCCAAAGCTTAATGTAGTTGAAATTCCAAGCTTAGGAACACTCCATGATGCCTTCAGCCTGACTGTGGAGCCTTTTCCTGTCACTGTTTTCTCCTTTTTTTCCAGGTTATGGTAATCTGTCCCCCAGCACAGTGGCAGGCCAGATCTTCTGTGTGTTTTATGCCTTATTTGGAGTGCCCCTCAACCTGGCTTTCCTTAATCAGCTGGGGAAAGGTCTCAATGCTCACCTGCTTTCCCTGGAAAGATGGGTGCAAAAGCCAGGCCGTGCCCAGGTAGTGTCGATTTATCTCTTGTTTCCACTGTTTTAAAATTAAGTTCTCTTCTCAGATAGGTGCTACTGCTGCTGCTAGATTGGGTTGTGCTGTGTGAGCCACAGCAATTATTCAGCCCTCTATATCTATCAGAAACTTGATACACTCAATTTATCTATGATATCTTTAAGGCTTTGGCTTAAAAGACTCTAGATTTGCCTTTTTAAAACCTGACTCAGCCAAACTACTGATGTGGTGAACTTACAAGAATATGTGTGTATACACACATAGCTGAATCAAGCTCTTATTCTCTAGCCTGTGCTAGCATATACCCAGAGTCTAGCTCTACACCGTGCAATGACAACTTATTGGTATGCTAATCTGGCTTCAATTAGCTTCCCTGATTGTGCCAGCAATTTAGCACTTCTTCCCTTTCCCTTTCTTAAAATGCACATACTCCTACTTACTTACAGCTTATTGGTGAGTCATTGAACTAGTCCAAATGTTTTATAAGAGAAGCACCGATAACAGAAATTCCATGAAGGTCATTTATAACCAATTTAGTGCATACTTCTGAGAAAAGGTTCAGTGAATTGATTGCTTCAGTGAGGGAAAAGGGAGATATCTTAGATATGTCAAAATATTTCAGAGTTCTGACAAAAGTTTTCTTCTTTCTCATTTGTAAAATCTCTTGAGTCACTGCATTCTTTTTGTGCAATGGGAAGGCTATAAAGGTACTGTCAAATGCAGATTTAGATTATATAAGCAAGAAATTCTTTAGCTGCACAACCAATGGCTGTTCCCCAAACACATACAGCTCCACTACCAGGAGGATTTTCATGTTTTCATAGCTGCATCTTTCCTGAGATTTCCAACAGCACCTCAGGGATGTGATTTTTTTTTTCACTCTTGAATTAACACTTCATTTCTGGCAGAATTTCTATGATCAGACAAATCTTTGGAGCTGTATCTGCTTGTTTACCCTGAAAAGCCCCTTCCAGGAAGTTGGTTTATCTAGTTTTAAAGACAGTTTTGTCATACTTGGGGAAACTAATTACAATGAGTTCTCCTTTATCCCTGATTTACTTTCCCCTACATTATAGGTTTGTACCAGAAAGTTCTTAAAAGCCAGGGTAAAAAGTAAAATTGTGAAGTTTGGTATAAATTTTTATGCAAAATTCTTCATCTATTTAAATGCTATGACACTACTGGAATGAACTAAATGAGAACAGATATCAACCATAACCATGTTGATTGGTAATTCGCAAGGTGCTCTGCAAATGAGGTAAGTATTATTATAACAGAGAGACGTGGTACATAATATAGAAGTGATTTCTCAAAGCCAAGCAGTTGGCTCACACCAAGTTTCTCAAGCTCAGAGCACTATTTTATATGTGAGATAATACAGTAAGAGAAAGAAAAGCATGATACCTGGACCTTCTACTACCTTCTCCTTTATAAACAGCGGTTTGGCTTTTCATCCAGTCACAATAAGCATATGAAGAGAAAAACATACTCTGGTTTGAATGTGCTTGAGGGAATTTTTACATAATTGCAATGAGTTTGCATCAGCTCACACATCACTAGTCAATAGTTCAATAGAACGTGTTCCCTGGATATCTGTGAGTTCCTGATCCTCAATTCCAAACTCCTAAGATGCCTGTCGTGATCATTCTTTGTACCTATCTATTGCAGCCACATATGCAGTAACTTACGTCTGCAGAAGGCAGACATTTTTACTGAGAGGCACGGATCTGTCCTGTGCTAACAGAACAGTTTTCCTCTGAGTGCTTCTAAGTTCAAAATGAAGAAGGCAAGCTGACTTCACTTAGGTTTCATCCAAACATATTTTTGGCTGAACTCTTGTAAGCCACTTTATAAATCTTCAGAAGCAGTCCTTGTGAAAAAAAACATAATTCGTGCTTGCCAATCTTTGTATAATGAGTTACGCAATACTTGGTGATTTTGCTCAAAGACAGGAGCCAATTGATTACAAAAGGATCTCCACTTGAATTGAAAATGTAAAGTCATTATTTCATTTCTATGGCTGTCATAAAGTCTGAAAATATGACTGAAGCATTCCTAAAAACTCATTGCAAAAAGCTTTAAAAATCCTCCTTTTTTCCCAGTTTTAAGATTTATTTTTTGCTTCATGATTAGGTACAATACCTATGTGCTGAGTAAACAGTGAGCTCAGCCTGCAGTGCATGGAAGCGCTGGCTTATCGTTTCCATTTTTGCTATTGCTCCCAGCTGAAGTGGGTTTGTGATTCAAGAGCAAAACAGACACAGCAATTTTGACAAGACAACTACTCCAGGGTGTTTAGCTGCCATCTTCCCTTTATCTTTCAGGTGGTTCAAACACTGGCAGTGGCCATCTTCCTGACCACTGGGACCTTGCTTTTCCTAGTGTTCCCACCATTAGTCTTCAGTTATGTGGAAGGCTGGAGCTATGGAGAAGGCTTTTACTTCACCTTCATCACCCTGAGCACCATTGGATTTGGGGACTATGTAGTAGGTAAAAAAGAAGGTGAACTGGATTAAGCTTTGTTGAAATTCATTAGTATAAAACTAAATACAGGGAGCGTACATATCCATTGCACTGTAAATTTGGTACAAGAGTGAGCTCAGCCAGACTTGTCACCTAACTCATTTCACGTTTGCCACTGAACACCCATTCAACAGTGTCTCTGTCCAAGCTGTCACGAGTGGGATCCATGACTGTCAGGTGGAATATAAATAAAATTTTTTTGTCAGTATTAAGCCTTAGAACTACCCTCTCCTAAAAGATTTGTTTTCAGCAAGTGCCTACCATTCCCAGTAAGAAATCATGTCAAATATTAAATATTCAGTAATTACAATGGGACCAACAAACCCAATGAGATTACACAGTCTTTAGAGATCTAGGCTGAGAACATCACAGTACAGACATGTGAGGGGCTATTTTTTCACACGCTTATTTGAACAAATGCATAATCTTAACAGATTACATGTGTTTATTTGTTAAAACCACTAGTATCTCTTAGTCACAAGTTGTAGCTCTCCTCTCCTAGAGGTCATAACTATGTCCCAAAAGAAGATAAAAAGCACCCCATGCTGAATCTGGCATTGTGGAGTTTCACAATGATCTGGACGACACAGACTAAATGGATAGCTGCAGTGCTGTCCTGTGCTGGTATCAGCTGCGCTGGTTGTCCATGCTGTGGAAATATCAAACCAGAGATTAAGATTCCACATACTTAAAATGGCTACATTTCCCATATTATCCAGGTGATTGTGAACCCTGCATACTGAGGTATATCACCCTACAAAAACCCATCACTATATTGCTAAATTGCATCTTTCAAATCATCTGAGATTCCCAGTATGTCTCCTGAGCAAAATATGGATTCAACATGGAATTTCCAAGATGTTTTTTTCCTTTGTTGTTGGCTAGGAACTGTTGATTTTGTGCATCCTTGATTCCCATTAGATATGACTATTTTTAATATATAGCCTCAGCTTCAGGGATTTGATGCCAACTGTGCTAAGCTTAGCCTGAGAGCTGGCTTAAAAAAAAAGAAAAAAGAAAGATCTATCTGCTGATAGAACACACAAGCTCATTAAACCTACACTTCTGCAAGGAGTGGAGAGGGTGGATGAATATGTCTGTTCAGCAGAACAAAACTGTCAAGACTAATGTGCAAATTTCCCTCGATTTTTCAGGCACAAACCCCAACAAGCACTATATTCCTGTGTACAGGAGTCTAACTGCAGTTTGGATTGTTTTTGGCTTGGCCTGGCTGGCTCTGGTCTTCAACGTGGGAGCTGACTTGATGGAAAAATTCCTTCAGCTAAAGTGGCATAAGTCGGACTTAAGCTTGGCAGAAGGAGCCACCATCAAATTGGAAGATGAACCTGAGCAGCCTAGAATCCATATCCCTAGCTGAGCAAGGTACAAAGAGAGCAGTTTTGAAACTCCATCTCTCAGCTGTATATCACACTAAGTAAGCCCTATGGATAAGGGACTAAACCACAAGTTGTGGACTGTTTCCTAAGGAGGAAATGTTCCAGATACGTGGAAATTTCCACACCCTGTGTAGGCATCTGCCAATTGAAACAAGGCAACTTCCCCTGAAGTAACTAATTATTATCCTTTCTCTGGGATTCAGTACTTATGGCCACTCATTTGCAAAAAAAAATTCAGAGTGACTGCCTCCCAGCTTCAATAAGTCATGTCACCAAGAATCTCAAGTGGAAAAAGTCAGGTACAGAAATCTTCCTTCATTTCCAGTCAGAAAACAAGCAAAACCACAGAGGAATATCAACAGTAATGAACATCTGCTTAAAGACATCCATCCAATTAAGATTCAGTTGATATTGTCTGAAATGAGCAGCTTTCATATAAAATGATAACATTTCTTTATTTGCTGGGCTAAAATGCTTCTCTTTTAATTGTGCAGAAATGATGTGTCTATCCAGCGCTGCCTGGAATGTTACAATTCATCTCAAAGTGAACTGGCAGCTCAAAGCAGGTCCTTATCACAGTTCCTTTCACAGTTACTTGAAAACAGCACTTTAAATGCAAGCAGGCTTCCTTATTTTCAGCCAGGTCACAAATATTATTAAAATCTGGCATTTTATTTGGGCCACTTCACTGAAGAGCTATTATGCACAATACAGATCTGATGCTGTACATTTACCTTTAAATAAGACTGATGATAGGCTCTTGCATTAAATCTGATCCTCACTCGTGCATAGTTTTACCCGTGAGAAACGGGGAGTTTTATTTTTATCACAGTTATTTTAAGTCAAAAGTAGCAGCAGACATCTCCAAAGAAGCTGAAAAACTAAAGAAGGACATATAAGTACCTTACAAGAGGCTAGTCACTGAGATGCAAAACTGTAGTCATACTCTGTATTAAAGTGAACTACAGAAACTTGATAAAACAATTATCATTCATTCATCAACCATATTCAGTTGTTTATAAAAACCATCACTAACACATTCTATGGGTATGCTTGTAATTATGTATGTACTGCTATTTATTCAGTATGTTTATATCTCATAGTAACCAACAATTAATCCTTTGAAACTCATTTATAAGGGGAACTTTAATGTAAAGCATGAGTGAAATATGACTGGGTGTGTAGACTAGCCTCAAGCTAGCGTATGTCTGACAGGCTACGGGAACATTGAATGTCAGCCTTTCAGCAGCTGCTTTGATATTTCATTTTGAAGAAGCGTCCATAAAACATGTAGAGACCTGTGTAGGTCAATGATCTTTTCCTTCGTACTTTCGGAGCTAGATTTTTACTCCCGAGGAGGGTCACAACAGACGTTTGTTCTTACGTCTGACATGGTGCTTGTTTTCTTTGCCAGTTGCTGACACCTGCATAGTGCACTGTAGCTGGCCTATAAGAATGCCAGCTATGGTTTATTCAACTAACTTAAAAAATGAGTGTTCAAATGCTTATCCCATCTAAGATTTCCCTTATGTCTTACCACTACCTACCTCACAGATTTTATCTCCTCAGTATTTGCACTGATCTTCCTCTATGCCCTCAGCTATTCCCATAAATTTATGCAAGAGCTTTCTTTGTAGACTTTCACTGAAAGCAGCCAATTCTCTCCTGTCTGGATTTTTGTGTGTTTGCAAATCTTATGGGAAACTTTCTCTCTCAGTATTTTCTATTCAGACATAATGTTTGCACTTGCACCATCACTATACTCTGTACCTGCCTTGCGTTAACACTACAAGACTTTTTTGGTCTGTTCATGTGAAAGACAAAACTAAAGTTCTGCTGACTTTTATAACTAACCTGTTCTCTTCACCTTACCTTTTTCCATGCCTTCCTTACTTTATCTAGCCACAACCAGCCACAACAAGTGCACTAAAGGTGGTTCTGTACAGTGTTTTACACCATGCTGCATGCCATAAAAAACGATAGTGAGGTTTATCAGGGATAGAAAACACTGGCAAAGCGTTTCTTAAAATTATCCTTACTTCACAGGTGACAGCAGGAAGTTTTGATTGTTTTTACTGCAGTCCAGAAAATTGTTCCTGTACCTGCTACTGATTTCACAAAGTAGCAGCCTGGTGAGACTATCTTCTGAATTTTTTGCTACTGCTGCTTTTAGTAAAGCTGAGAGTAACTGCAGCAGTTCTCCAGCTGCCTGCCAGAAGACTGAAAAATATACCTTAAATCAAGCATATGGCCATGTTGGAACAGAAATGAGAAGGATACTGATGCCTTCTCATGTGTTAGATAAGGGATAGAAATTTCTTGCTAACTTTGTCAATTTTTCAAGGTCCTACAAAGATTCTAAAGGTCATGCACATCTGTAATCGAAGTTAATTTGAGATACGTGCTGGGAGCACTGGCCTAGTTCTTGAACATGGATGGACCAAGTGCTTTCTGGTAGCCTTCCTCTAATAAAAAGGTAGTCGTCCATATCAACCGACCAGCTAAAAAAAGTAACATGGAAGAACTGCACAATCACAAGGGCTTGCTGAGAGCCAGAGGAGCACACGAAAGGGACTCTTCTGGTCTAACAGTCCATTTTACTAGTGGTACATTTCTGCACAGAATGGAGAGTGCACATGCTCTACTCCAATGCATGGAAAACAGCACTTCTGCAGCCTCTGAATGTAGCTCTGCAGTCTGTGGCAGAAGCGATGGCCCAGGCAGTGTTCATCTGTGATGTGGGAAAGTAGCACTTTGTCTTGAGCAGCTACCACTTGCAGTCCAGCACAGGACAAGAAGCAAATGTCCTTCCAGGCTTATACTTACTCTTTAAGCCTACTCAACAAGTCCTTCTTCATCCTCAGATATACTGGTACCTTCCAGACAACACCAAACTATCATTGGTAAAGATTTGAGCCTTTCTCTGTGGAGATGTAAATAGAAGACTGACAGACAAGTGAGACTTTTGAGAATACTCAAGAAAACCAGCCATTTAAATGTTATATCATTCTGCAAAGATTTGTTGTCAATCCTGATCTCTTCTTTCTCTCCAAATCCCTCCTAGTAAGCACATGCTTGATGTCCTGGGTTTTCACAGTCTGTCTTGTAGTTAGAAACCGTGAGTCTCACCTGTAATGTGTTTTATAAATCTTTAGTATAAAAATTAAATGCTATATGTTTACTCCATAATGTTTCAGCGTTGTTATACTCAATGTGCTTTATATAAACTATCTGGTTTAAATGCAGTCAAGATGTAGCTCAGATGTATCTATTTCCTGCTCTTAAATGAAAGCAGTGACAAGTATATGTACCTTTTAGTATCTTTGCATTTTTCTTTCTCATATATATTTTTATAGAAGGCTTTATTTTCTTACATCATTCTATCTTTGCTTTAAATATCATTCAGTAATGAATACTCTGAAAATGCAGAGTTAAGACTGAGCAATAAGCAGCGTAACTTTTTTGTTTTCCTAAGACTGTTCTCAGGATGATGTGTTTACTCTGGAATTGGTCTACTCTTTGCATGTTAATTTTTGCATCTTGCTAGTAAAACCATGTGTTTGTGCCAGTCAGTTTAAAGCACAGCCCGGAAAACCATAGATTATCACATTACCAGAACAGTCCCAGTGCAGCAATACCTGTTAGAAGGCTGCCTTACTTATAATAATATGTACTCTCCCCTGGCAAAAATAATCACAGGGCAGAGTCAGGGGACATTACAATCTGACAGTGCATAAAGGCATCCTATTCAGAAATCTAAGGGGTTTATTCCCCTTTAGCTCATACTATGCAACAAAATAAGTAAATGGCAATGTTTTTATACACTGGCTGTTGACTTGGCTGCTTTACTTGCTGGTGAGAAAACAGAAAGGAATGTTGGATCTAGGAAAATAATTAATCAAAGAAGTCTTGAGAATTACCTATATGAAGAAAGTACTTCCATAGGAAAAATATAAGTGATAAAAAGACTGACAAACTTGCTACCTTTTCACTTGTTTATATTGAAGAGTTGTTATCGCAAACACCTGTTTGCTGCCTTTTAAATTATCTTAGCAGCTGAGTGAAAGAGAAAAGTAAATTTACGCAACCTACTGGCGTAGCGTAAATCTGTAATCAGTGCCACCTGGTGAGAGCGGTACTTGTATTTGCTGGGAAAGGGGTTGGGTAGCATCCCTCCAAGGGGCGAACGTGACTCGGTGCCCACCCTAAGAAGACGGGACCCGTGGGGCAGTTCGCGCTCTGGAGCAAACAGGTGGGAAGCGGAGCGGCGCCGGAGGAGGACGAGGGCGGCGGGGTGGGCTGCCGCAGGAGGAGCGGCATCGCACCCGGCACATCCCGGCCGTGTGGAAGGGGCAGGCCGGGGGAGGCGCAGGGGGCCGGCCGGCGCAGCCGTCCCCCCGCCCCGGTTCTTCAGCGCCGGGGGCAGCAGGGGGAGCAGCAGCGGGGCTGATGGTGGTGGCGCGGCGGCAGCAGCAGGAGCGGCGGCGGCGGAGGCGGCGGCGCTGCGGGGTGCTGGTTCTGCTGGCAGCCTACGTGGGCTATGTGGGGCTGGGGGCTGCTGTGCTGCAGGCGCTGGAGCGCCCGGCAGAGGTGCAGGCGGCTCGGCGCCTCCTCCAGGAGCGCTGGGAGCTGCTGGCAAACCACACCTGCCTGCAGGGGCCCGCCCTGCAGCGGCTCGTCCAGGTGAGCCCGGGCGGAGCGGGGGGCGGCAGAAACCGCGCCTCCTGCCCCGGAGGGACTTAAAAGCAAAAACCCAAAAAAGTTTTTCCCTATGTGAGTCTGTGCTTGCACATCATCCCGCCCCGAGGAGTTCTGAGTCCCGACTGTAGGCAGTGATGGAGCGTCCGGCTACGTGACAATTACCTGGGGTTAGTGGCAGCTGGTCTGGGGTTTGCTCTTGCGTCTGCTGAGTTATAGTCTGTGACGTCTTGCGAGTGCTAAATTCTAATGGAAGGACTTCGTCGTGGTGGGTTTAATTGGTATTTATACTGGTGTCAAACTTCTTACGTTTTCTACTTGTTATTTAATAGAAAATCCTTAAGTCTTTTGAGATATTTAATATATTTCTGAGGAAGTTTGCAGGATGGTTACAAAATGTGAAGCAGGAGCAAATGCCTTCTTACTAAAGTACAAGTTTTTGTATTTTTTTTTATACAGCTATGAGCAAAGGGGACTAATTTGGTGATCTTTTATCAATTTTTATCTGAAAAAGAAAAACCCACAATATTGAAGTGTCTTGAATACTTAGCTGAACTCTTTTGAGTTCAGCAGGGGCTGGTGGTTGAATATGTACTGCTTGCTTTGTTCAGTCTGCCTCAAATACGTGTTGCCAAACAAACAAAACCTGAGGGGATTTCTTGGTTTGTGGGTTTTTTCTTTCTTTGGGGTTTATTTTTTTTTAATAACTTTCACAGTGAGGAAATAATCTTAAACAGGTAATCCACAGAATGACTACTTTCCTACACTCTTTTCTAATTTCCTGTGCAGCAATTGCTTGCTGGAAGTGTGCTCAAAAAAAAAAAAAAAGATATGTTTTTCTGTGCAGTTGTTATTGCAGTACCTAGCACTTAGTTTATCAGGCAGTGTCATCACCAGCACTCTTCAGATATGCAACTTGTATTCTAGATACACAGCTGATTATTTGCTAATTAAGAAAGGCATATAAAGACTGTTTGTGAAAACGTAAAGCAGTGTGTGAATTTTAAGTGCCTTGACATTACTGGCAATTCCTCATTGTTTTCTTATGGCTCTTTCATTCTAGATAATTTTAAACTCTGTTTATTTTAAGTGTATAGGGGCCAATATGGAATAAAATCCTAGTTTGCTAAGCAATGTACAAACATAATTTTACAGCCTTTTTATCATTTAGTTCCTAGTTACTAACCAGGAGTGGAAATCCACTGTTCCAGCCTGTGCACAGATGGAGAGCAATAGTGAGCTCCTGCTTTAAAGAGCTAGCAGAACAGCACAGAGTGAGGATGGGAGGAGGAAAAGCAAAGTCAAACAAACCATGCTGTAGCAGCTAGACCAGTGAATTCTCATTCAGTAATTTCTGTGGCTTGAATCCTTTCCAGGGAAGAAGTAATTTTTCAGTTAACAAAGGAAAGGACAGAAGGAGGTGAAAATAGCAGACCAGCAACAAAAACAGATTGGCAGAGCAGAATGTGTTAGAAATGTGTGACGTTTGTGGTGGTGGATCCCTGATTTCCATAGCTGGATTTCATTGGTGTCTTTTTGCCTGGATGGAGTGGCTGGCTCTTCCTCTGTAGGATGCTGAACAGTTCCACATTTCCTAAATAGTGGAACTAATAGCATTTGCAAATGCTTTATGTTTAAGCAAATAAACAATGCATGCTCATGTGTTTATACGTTCCTGTGTGTATAAGAACAAGAACAGCATAGGGAACAACAGAGGGGGCCACATAACTGTGGCCACAGGTCCCTCTACTGTGCATCCAGTAACATTTACTCAAGGAAGATGTAACTGGTTTTGTTGACCCATCCAACCGCAGGCTATTTTTCCAATGTTGTGTACAGTCTGTGACATGAACACACATTCACTAAGAACAAGGCCAAACCATCTCATAAGCCATTAGGTGGCATGCAAAGGGGACAGTACCTGGCCTTTTATTAAAAATATGGTGGTGGTCTTCACATACCAGAATTACCGGGTGTGATGTCACATCAAAGGAAGCTCTAAGGAGAAGACTTGCAGGAGGTGGAAACAATGTATTGATAAGGCAGATTTCTGGTGATGTACTCTCAATACAGTGAAGAAAAGTAGTTGAACTCAGCTGGGGAGAAAAATATGTACAAGTCTCTGTCTAGACAAAAATTATGCTAGTTCCAGATTCCAGAAGTGTCCACAAAGTGAGGTTGCACACAAAGAGGGTGCATTCTGTACTGGCATATCTTCTAGAGCTGAGACCCTTCTCTAACCTTTTGGGGTTGGGGACACCTAGACACACTCTACAGTGTGAAGCACTTCTAGTGCTTAAGTGTCTCATTTTATTGAGTAAGTTGAGTGTATGTAACTGTGCTCCAGCTGAACTGTCCTCCAAACTCACTCCTTTTCCTGCATCATTTTTGGTGGTTATAGGCACACAGCTGCTTTCCAGTGTCTCTTTAGTCACATGACTGACTGTATGGACAGGTTTGGAGGAGGACTTTTTCTGTGTTATCATCATGACATCCTTTTCACACTACCCTTTTTCTTTTTTTATACAAACTTCTTTGTTGTTGTATACATATTTCCCTAATACAGCTTTTTCCTATATTTGTTATGTTCTCCCCACTTTCTACTGCAGAATGCTGCAGAAATATAATGGTGTTTAAACAACATACACTGAGAAAATGAATGCTGAACTAAATATTTTTTTTTGTCTAGAAGATTTAAGGTGTAATGAAAAGTATCTAATGCTAAAGGGCAGGTTATATGCTAAAAGCCTGCAGGTGGATCTAGATACTGTTATCTCCAGAGTCAACAGCTACAGGTACACAGAGTTTTAGTAAATGTTTACAAGAGCAATGAGATCCCATGTGACTGAGAGATCCTCATCAATACCTTGGCTTGTACTGACATTGAACCAGCAGAGAATTGTGACAGCTGTCGGGAAATACAACCCTGCAAATACCATTTACTAAAATAATCTTGCTCACAGGTGGTGCAACAGTGGATGACTATAAGAGATGAGCATCAGGGATCACCTGCTGGTGATGGAGGTCTGTAAGGAACAGCACTGGCTATTGGTATTGTGGAGCTGTGACATCTGACCCAATTTAGTCAAATTGATTTGTCACAGATGAAGCAGGGTTGATCCCCTGCAATTATTCTTTCCAATGTCATGCTTATCGAAATGTACTACTACTTTGATTAACCAGTTCTTCATTCTCCAGACCTATTAAAAGAGTTATGGATACCTTATCGAGCATGTGCATTCTGTGCTAATAATATCCTATTCTAGCACACATTCTACAGAAGTTGGTAAAGATAAAATCATTATTCTGTAAGGCAATTGGTGTATAGGTTTCTGTAAGGCAACAGACTTCCTGGAAGGTGACAAGAAGACCTGCTGATGAATTGCTGTTGCTTGTTAGTTGATGCACTCCTAGGTCTTCCGTTCAATGTAGTGTCTAGTACCTGTGTGTAAGAAGGGAAAGGCAAGTGGAAAGCACAGTAGCCTGTTATGCCTCTGCTGAAAGAGGTGTTCTTTTGCTATTATCAAATTCCCAGTTACAGCTGGTCAGGTTTGTTGGGAAGTACCAAGTCAGGGAGGAAGTACCAAGTAGCAAGCTGGTGTTAACTGAGGAGGGTCTCAATCTATCCAACCAGGAAGGTTTGAGACCCACAACTAGAAGTGGATAGCTAAAGATTGGGGAATGCCCAGTTGTTTGAACATGTGGATTACTCTTACAGATCCTTGTTAGTCATACTTTTTTTTTCTTTATACAATTTAAAGAGAAACCATTAGTAGAGAAGGAAACCTCAATTTTACGAGGGTGGTACGATGCAACCTGCTGTGTTCTGTAGACTATAGAGGCAGCTCCTTTTACTGGATGCTGCCTATTTCTGTTGCAGCCCAGCTGTCGAGTTACTTGTATCATTGAGGTTTGGGAAGTGACTGGAATTCAGCAACACTTTGTCCCGTGAATCATGCCACTGTTTCTTCCTTGATACACAAGCTTAATTTTCAGAAAAATTGCAGGTGTCTGAGAGTACCATTGGTTGCATCATTACTGTACTATTCTGTATCTTTTGCTACTTTTCTGTTGAGGAGTAGGTCTAGATGAGTTTTGGAAACTGTAGTGCAGACCCAATTAAAAAGTAAAAGTGCTTTTGCTGTTAGGGTTCCTTTGGTTTTGAGGAACTAGTGCCAATTAGGTTAGTTGGGGAAGGTGGGAGACAGCTCTTTGTTCCGGTCTTATGTTATTGAAGTGGCATGAAGTTTAAAAAAAAAAAAATACAGCTGGATTCTTTGGGATTCATAGCATATCTTATGTCTGCTCTTCTTTTCATCAGGATTTGTGTAAGTTTCTGCTCCAGGCAAGGACAAGGGGTCAGAGCTCATGGCTCAGAAAGCATGATTAATAATCTATTTTTCAATTATTTGTACATTAATTGACCTTTGTCCTTGCAATTTGATATCAAGGTTAATGTTAACCATTTCCTTGTGATTTACAGCTGGTATTCTGGGAGGCATAAATGAATGTTTATATGCCAACACTGTGCAGAATTTCCAGTACACAAAGTTTGTCAGTTGTTTTCTCATTAATGTAAATGGTACCTTGGTGTCTTCTGAATATCTCCTTTCCCTCCTTGAAAGATTGTGAGGGTGAGGAAGAGTGTCTGAAATGAAGCAAACCATTTTCAAGAGGGTATGTACTCCCTGGAAAAGTTGTTTGGTTTTTTGTTGCTGCTGTTTTTTATTTTATTTTAGATGCATATGTAAACTTCAACTGAACTTGAGAATAAAGTTTCTTACACCAGTCCATTCACATATACTTTTTTGCCTTGAGAACTGCTTTCAAATACCTTTAACAGCAAAAGGAGTATTTATGAATTGTATCTCCAGATTACTGTGACCGCAGACCACAATACCACAGTTTGGAAATGTGGGGCAACAGCAGTGACAAGAGCTGTGATTTATAGGAGGGTCATTCATATGATTCTTTCCATAATAGTTTCCTCTGAAAGAAAAAAAAAAAGTCTGGAGTTCTTATGGAGATACTTCATAGAGTCATAGTCTTCTGGGGCTTTGCTTTCCCCCTTTTCACTTAATATGTTGCTGATTTTGGGGAGGGCAGGCAGATAGATTGGAATCAGTCTGTTTAATCATTTAGATAAAGCTTTTTTTTTTTCCTTTCTGTAAAGATTGTAGAAGAAAAGAGAAGCATGGTGTTCTGAAGGAATATTGCAGGGAAAATAGTGCCTCAGTTTATATATACACATGAATTCTTTCCTTATTGCAGATCTTAAATGCCTTTTTTGAAAGCTGTGTCCTAGTCACATGCAGTTGTGAGTGTAGAGGAGAAAGTTGAAACTTTTTTTGGTGTTAAGTCGGTCAGTTTAAATAATAAGTCTGCCTTTTGCAGTTTTTGGTGATCAGAAGCCATGCTGCAGCCACAGACTGGGGGTGAAGGGGCCCACATGTGATGAGGGTTTTGGGAGAGAAGTGTGGAAGCTGAAAAAGCTGGGAGTTTCCCAATCTCATAACACAGCAAACATGCTAAATGAGACTTACACAGGTATGGCTGGAGGATAGAGCAGCTCTGCAGCAAATAGAGTAAAGCTACATTTTGCAGGGAAGAAAATACGACATCAGATGTCAAGAGGGAACTCAACTCTGTAGACTGACCCTGCATTAAGCTTCTGGATGCTTAAGTGGATTTCCTGGTAGAACCAACCACCTCACTTTTTCCATTGTTTTTGTTTTGGGTTGTTTTTTTTAGCTAGCCAATATGAACAAAAGAGACTTGTTGAGTGGTATTCATTTGTATGGTTTAATTTTTGCTAGTATGGCTGTAACTGCATTGGGTTTATTGCTACAAAGCTGCATAGGTTGGTAAGACTTTTTCAGGATGAATGAGGCACTCTGTAATTTGGGGAAGTGCAGCCTCCAAGATGTGAAGGGCTAAAAGGAAGTCAGTCTGTAAGAGGGATTTAATTTTTCAAGTTTTTTGTACTCATAAGGGAACTGGGGTAATGTTGTATTTGAATGTTCCTGCGGGAAGAACCAGCAGTGATTATTGTGATTAATAGTAAAAGAGAAGGAAAAAAGGAGTCTTGCCATACTAAAATAAGTTCAGTAAGGGAGTCAGCAGAAATCCACAGCTTCCTCATAGAGTTACAGTTGAGCTTGAATTTAAAGAGGGAATTCCCTGCAGAAGTATGCACAAAACCAGGCTTGGATTTGTATTGAGATATAATAATCCAACATAAAGTGTGCATTTGCAAACATTAGCTTATGACATTCCTAACTGAAACTTCAGAGCTTGTGCTTGAGCACAATGGAGCTGGAGACCCAATTTGGGTATACTGAGGTATGTTTTATCCCAAAGGCAACAGGACAGAAATTACATTTAAATAGACTACTTTGAGTGGAAATTGTGCTGATGTTTGAAGCACCAGCATTGACAGTATTAGGCAGTACCATGCAAAGCCTACTGGTATGGTCAAGGAACAGAACAGCCTACTTGAGGAAGTGTGGCAATCTTCAAGTGAAGTTTCAGGCTAAGAATCTAAAATATCCCAATTTATAAAACCTATAGTGGTTACAATAATTCCCATAGAAATTTTTATCTTAGCTTGAAATAATATAAGCATTTTTAGCTATGGATAAAGTAGTTGTTGTGAACTGTAAATTATTATCAGAGAGGGGGAAATAAATGCAGAGAAGTGAAATTGTGGGCTTGTGTTGTACAGTTTGTCTGTCAGTAGAAACCAAAGAACCACTGAGTTATATTTCTTTCTGATTATTTTAACCACCCACCTGCTTCCTTTGTATTCTTCTTTGAGCTGCATGTGACCTTTCAAGTTCCCAAAATATCAAGCCCATGCTCTGCAATTTCAATTTTTGTTGTGTTTGAGCAGTTGTTGGTATTGACTGTGGTCTTAGACAGGCAGATCTCTACTTTTGAACACTGGATTTAGGATGCTGGTTTTACTGGATGTGTTTTAATGCGTTAGGTTTTAAGGCAGGCACTGTATGAATTACTAGCCTAATTAGGAGGAAAAGGAAAACCCCTAGGATTTCACCTCTAAAATGAGTGTAAAGCAAAACAAATTGTCTGGTTCTCAAAAAAGCAGGCATAAGAAACCAATCAGTTATGACACAACGTGTATGATTTGCTTTCTCTTTAGTACATCTGGAACCCGCAAGCCAAAATACGCTTTGAGTTTATTTGAAAATCAGTGGCAGAGACCTATCAGTGCCTCTTCAGTGGAAAAGGCAGGGATAATTCAGCTGTTCTGTTGAAGAGCTTATTTGCTGAATTTTTTCCTGTGTTCTGTCTAAAACTGTGAACCACTTCTAATTTTTCTATGAAAAAGAGCACTAGCTGAAAGCAGAAGTCTAAAGGAACATATTAAATTAGGGAGAGTATTCACTGATATCTTCCTGAATGCTCGCTCAGCCTTCAGGAGTTTGCAATCCAATTACTTCCTGTGCCAGAAGTAATTTCTGTGCATTAATAGCTATCTATGGATTTCTCTTTCATGAATCTGCTTCCATGGGCACATCTGCAGGAAGGCAAGCTCCATTAGTTCTACCATTCTCAGGAGAGTCAATCTTTAATTTTCTATCATCATTGTTGCTGTGTCAAAGGTTGATTCTAGATAGTATAATAAAACATTTTTTACTTTGAAAAAACCAAAGCTGGTGTCCTTATCTCCATGTACTGTGTATCTTTGCCTTAAGGGTGACCTCAGTAGCTCACTGTTCTTAACAGTAATGAATTTGACATTTCTCCTGGGAGTGTTAATTTATTCAAGGGCTTTTGGTTTGCATGAATACTCAGTGATCCTCAGTTGGGCTGGTTTCCACAGTCTCAGCACACATGCTGTACTTCCTGGCAGTAACATCACCTTGGGGAAAGTAAGACAGGGACTCTGGGGTGCTGAGTTGTTAGAAGTCACTGCAAAGCTGGCACGAGTGCTCACAACTGCTCAGCCTCTTTGCTCTAAACTGTGCAGAACGGAAGTGGTGCAAGGATGTGAAATTAAGCATTTAATGACTTTGTTACTGCTGCTTGCTTCTCACATGATGTCTTGTGCAGGCTCTTTGTTTCCCCTTTCTGCATGAAGAATTTTCCATTTCCTGGGGACAATTCAGCCACAGGTTCTTGCAATCGTCTCTGGTTCTTAAGTGTTTCTGACGTGTAAAAACTTGATGTTGTGTGTAATGTTGTCAACTGCTGAAATTGTATCAGCAGGACATCAGGCAGGAGAATGAACAACAAATACACTGCATGTGAAAGTTTTTTGAGTCTGTCTGATTAAGGCGACAATAATTTTATCTGAGAGCTGGACTGTTGCTGTTCCAGCAGGTGTGTATGTGTTCAAGACTAACTACTTAAAACTGCAGAGATCACAGTTTACAGAAAGAAGGTTTGAAGAAAATGAAAAGCTTTTGATTTCAAATTTGACCTCTAGTTTCTGGAGGGAAAAAAATAAGGTCATCTGTGTAGATTTCTAATGTCTCCATTGCCACATGGCTTAAGTTGGAAGTTATTTTATGTTCATGGCAACAGTGATTCCTGACTAGGCCACTGTTTGCAGAATTTCTTATGTATCTTAAACCAGTGGTCAGGTATCATTAGAGATCAGGAATAAAGAGATGTCAGAGCCTGCAGGCCATGCAATCTGACAAACCTCAATGCAGACCCCAGAAAGAAGAATGAGGAGTGGCAGAATTGCACACAACTATTCAAATCCTGCTAAGGCTTTTTCTTTTTTTTTCTTTTTATTTTTTTGTTGTTGTTGCAGAGGAGAGGGAAGCAGGGTTTGGTTCTTTTGTGTTCACTTATGCTGTATACAAATTCTTTCCTTGAGTTGCCCCACTTAAGTTATGGCAACAATTTACAGAAAGAAAGCAAAATGTAATATAGCATGTGGTCCTCAGCCCTTCTTGGAGCACAGGCTCTCTGCCCTGTCTTGTGCAGAGTAGAGCATGTTGTCAGACATGATAGATTATAGTGTGACCCTGAATGGTTTAGATTGCCTTCAGTTATGAATAAATGAAGATATTTCTGAGAATGCAACTGTCAAGCAGTGCTTGCTCCTCAGAAACATGTGCTGGTCTCTGAACTGCTCCTTACTCTTACTCTGAGAACTAGTAGCTTAGAGAAAAGATACAATGGTCCTTGTGATTAAGGTGCTGCTTGAACTTTGGAAACAGATTTTAATTCACAGCCTTGTACAGTATTATATAAACAACACACAGCATGTTGCATCAGTAAAATAGGACAAAGCTTCCTTGCCTTGCAGGCTTGAAGTGCCAGTTTGCTTGATGGATACATAAACTACACCTTCTTTGTGCCTTCTTACAACTGATCAAAAGCTACCCAGAGAGGAATTCCTTTTATTGTCAGTGGTGAAAGCTTTATCAGTGATATTCTTGTTAGGATAGGGATAGTATTATTTAGTATCAGCATATGTCTCAGAGATTATGATAAAATTTATGTATTCTTGGCTACACTTTGCTTTCAAGGATAATTAACTTCCAGGGGTTCTTGATCAGTGAGTGTGAAATGTTTAGTGTATGTGCTGTGATTAATATTTTGGACAGAATTGTCATTAATTTTTATTGGCATGAGAAGACATAATCAGATGTGGGCACTGTTAGGGCATCTGATATTTTAGTATGATTCTGTATACTTCAACGTAGTGGCTTTTAAGTCTCTCCCAGGCAAACTGAAGAGAATCAGTCATCACTCTCTACAGCTACCTAAAAGGAGGTTGTAGCCAAGTGGGGGTTGGTCTCTTCTCCAATGCAACCAGCAACAGGGTGAGAGGGCATGGGCTTAAACTCTGCCAGGGGAGGTTTAGGCTGGATATTAGGAAGAAGCTTTTTACAGAGAGAGTAATCAGGCATTGGAATAGCCTGCCTAGAGAGGTGGTGGATTCACCATCCCTGGAGTTTTTCAAGATGAGACTGAATGTGGCACTTAGTGCTATGATCTAGTAATCACAGAGGTGTTGGATCAAGCGTTGGACTTGATGATCTCGGAGGTCTCTTCCAACCCGGCTGATTCTATGATAATGCTAATCTAACTGGTTCGTTCACATTTATAAGCCCAGATGCAGGGACATACTGCCCAAAACTAGCAGACTGGCCATCCTGTGAAGTCTTAGCCTCCTATAACACACTGTATACCTTCTTCCCCAGTACAGGGGGATCCCCAGCAAGGGATCTGTATCACATACATATGTAAATATATTTGCTGTTCTGGGACTTCTGCCATTGGAATATCCCATCTGGAAACACTGTCTTTTCCTAATGAGTATGTCATAAGGCAGTCTGAATAACCATCTGTCTAGGCTTTCTCTAGTTAGTTCTTGCCCTCCAATCTCTTTCACACTTATCTCTATGATCTACCATGTGCAACTTTTTTATTGCTGTGAATGCCCTTTTCTTAGAAGCAATATGCTGACTTTTGGCTTTTCTGACCTTGGAGCTCTTTAGTCCTTAGGGCACAGGATATCCTCTATTAGAAGGGGAACAAGAGAGTCAGAAGTAGTTGTAGTTTGGGACTTTACCAGCCAGAAGTGGAAATGCCAGCCACATGAACTTGCCATAAGGGGGTTTGTGGGATCTCATGTTATTGTCTCTTTGCAGGGTATCATCCAAGCCTACAAGAGTGGCATAACCCTCCAGGGAAACAGCACTAGCCTGGGCAGGTGGGACTACAGTGGGTCTTTCTTCTTCTCCATCTCTGCAATAACAACCATTGGTAAGAGCTGCCTGCTTACAGGGCCACCTCATAGGTATGAAAATAGTGGGAATGAGGACCTGTACTCAGGTGCTGCTCCAGCGCTATTGGGCTTCCTGTAGCTTGTCTATATCCTGCAGTAGGTAAACACCCATGAACCAGCCCTAGAAATGCTTTGTGAGTGCCAGCACAATAATGATCTCTAACTGATTAGATTCAGGGATAATTAGCTCAGTCCATGTCGTTTCTAAGTTACGCGGCTTTTGGGGCCTGAACTTCACAGTGCTGCACTGCCTGTACTTCCCCACTCCCCCGCTCTGAGAGGTCTGAGGTGATTTGTGCGTTGAAATGAACTTCTGTCACAAGAAAAGAAATAATTTTGAAACACTCTTAATACTGGCAGTTGCATCTTCAGAGGCTATATTTATGAATCAATTCCTTCTTATTACTGTCTGTATTGGATGAGGACCTGCGTGTCCAAGTGAAAGTTAAATAGCTGGATAAACATCACAATTCAGTTGCCTCAGGTTTCAGAAAATGAATAATGCAAAGTCACAAAGGAATGATGGAAATAAGTAAGGGGGAGAATGGAAACAATAAAATATATTGGTATGGTGTTACTTAAGGCAGATGTTGTTAATTATTGTCATTTCACATCCCCAAAACCATTAATAACTTACCCTTTTGTCTTTCTTACTGTGCTACCCAGTATTATAAGAACCATGGAGGGGAGAGTATGTGGAGAGATGGTTGTTGAATATCAAAAATCCCTCATATGTTTCCTGATTTGCATTGAATTTGTCAGCTCTCTTTAGTTCCAAGTGCATTTTTAAATCAACAGTTTTCATTTTGCACCTAAACAGAACATTTTTGTGATTTCTAATTGTAACTGAAGACACATTGGCTCCAGAACACTAAGCCCCCAAACATGAGCTCAAAGAAAGAGAAGGTTTGTGGTGTTTTTGCGGGGCTGGGGGCCAGTGGGTGGTGGTGTGGTGACATCTTCCTGTGACTCACTATATCTTTTATCCTGCTCTCTTGCACGTGCATTGTTCTGCTTGGGAGCACACTTTCAGCGTGTTGTACTACCAGGCACGGGTTGTACCAGATGATGGCAGTGGAGGCCCATTAGACGGGATTACGCAGTCCATGGGTTTTCAGCAGAGCCTGGGCAGTTTCTTCAAGCCTTAGGTACAAAGCAGCATCTGCTCAGAGCTGCTTTGCCTGCTTCAGTAGTGAATCCTGATCAGTTTAGAAGCTGTCAGAGTGACTGTTTTAAAACAAAGATTATAAGTTAATGATATTCAGGAAGAACCAAATTTATCATGTTAAAATATAAGCAGAATTTATAATGTTGGCAGAGATCTAGACTAAGCATTTCTGGCTGCTAAGCTACATTTTTTTCTTCTCCCTATTTTTTAATTTTTTTTAAATTTATTTTCTCCCTGTCTTTCTTTAAGTAAATTCCTTTCCACGGTGGCTGGGAAGGAAGGATGGGACAGGGCACGACAGGACTGACTTGATAGCAGAGGCATTTGAAAAGAACCAAATGTTACGGCTCTATATTCTAATTTTAAAGCTGATGCTGTCACTCCAGAGATCATGATTTTTCAATTGTGAAGTTGAAAATGCTGTAAAAGTGACTTCTATGCAGAGGACTTCAAACAACTGGACCCTTCATTCTTTTTCAAGTTAAATTGTTAATTGCATATAGGTTAGTGTCTTAACACTTGATAACAGTATACTGTAGAAGAGAAAACTAGAGATGGTTTCACAGAGCCTCCCCTTGGGTCTGTTATAGTCTCTTTTCATGCAAATTCTTGAGATAGTGGCTAGTTCAGCTTTATTGAAGACAAGGCTGCATGACTGAGACGGACAATTGATGATGTCAAGTAAAGAGACAAGTTCCTTCCCAAAGAACTCCGTGAAGCTCACAAGGGTGAGTCACGATAGGAAACTTCACCTATAAGGCATGGCAATGGTAAATGATGGTTGAGAAGGTTTCTTGAGGACTTGTTGAGGTATTAGTGTGGGAAGAGCTTATCCCAGGCTGTGACTATGGAACCAATGAAACCAGGTCCATCCTCACAAGATTAATTAAAATCCAAGGCATTCTGGCAAATGAGTTCAGAAAGGGTAGAGGTAAGATGATAAAGGGGAAAACAGATTCTCAGGAATTTAGAGGCATTATATAAAGATTTTGAAAAATCTGGATGGACTGTATTCCATGTGTTCTAGCTGCTGCAAGTCCTTCTTTGGCCTGTTTGTCTCTTCCATATTCTTTCTCTGCCACTATTGCTATTCATGCTTTGCTGGCTTCTTACACTGTATAATGTCTTTGTGGCTTTTTTCTTTGGTCGTCTTGAACAACACTATCAAAGCCATTATCAATTTTACCTCCATCACTTTTCTTTGAGATACTTTTTCCATTCTGTCAACTTCTGTGATTGCTTTAGGTGTTTTAACCCTCCTCAGAAGGCTTGATGTGTTTCTCAAGTCCTTACCAGAATGTTTTCTCACTGAGATACAGGAAGGGATGTTAACTTCTTTCCCCATTAACACTGAGGAGTATTAGCTTCTTTCCCCACTGGTAGTTTGAATCCCCATGTCTCCTGTTGCAGCATCTTCTTCGCTGTATCCTTCTTTCATTTAAATGAGCATCATCTATTTCCACTAGTAATCAAAAGCAGTGTGCAAATTTTGCTTAAAAAACAAAGCAAGTTCTAACCTGCATGCTGGGCTAATTGGGTACCCTCGTCCCAAAGGTTTAAAGAACAGATATGTATGAACCAAAAGCTGTTGTTTAAAGGGCCCCAAAGCTTATGTAGTTTTTGGCCAGTCTTGGAATTTGAATGAAACTGCATTTATAACTGTTGATCATGTGGTGTAGACAGCTCTGGCTGCCTGATGATTCCTTCTCTTCACTGTTAGGCTTCTGTGCTTTCTTCATTGCTGTCTTTAAGATCATATCATCCCAGATATTTTATCTCATTTTCTGCAGATTTTTCCATAGGAACTCTTCCTTCAGTGCCTTGAAGGGTCATCTCCAGAGTTCCTTTAGAGACATAGTACATAGCATGATTAAAGAAAGAGAAGCTGCTGGTTTTCTCTCTCAGACTTCTTTATCCCTTGCCGACACAAGGTCTCTCCTTTTTGTGTTTACTCTCCTCCTAGTTAGTTTGGACTAACAGGGCAGAGGTGAAAGCAAGGTCAGAATGAGGCACAAGATGAAAGTTTCTAAAGTCAAACGACCGCAGGGTGGTGTAATTTCAAAGAAGGTGCTAGAGAAAGGCTTTGTGTTGAGGCTGATGTCTGTGCTGGCCTAAGAGGAGATGGGAGAGTACTGTCCTCTCTCGCCTGAACATCTCTCTTTATATTGTGTGGATGGATGCCTTTGCCTAGTGCTGCATTACCATTTTCTGCTGCAAAGCTAAGTATTCATCTATATGAATTTCAAAGGCCCTTTTTTAAATATAAAATTGGGCAAAGTAAGTGGTCTCACCATGAGGAAAGGAAGGGCAAGACCTTCCTGTCCTTTCCATCTCTGGTTATCACAGTATAATAGCTCCTAAAAGCAATACCCCAAAGGTTTGGGGGATAGCAAAGAGTCAGGGAGCAGGCTATTGAGTGAGCAGTGGTATTAAGTGCATTGTTGCAGACAATCTGTAGTTGCCACGGGTGAATCCCATGGGGGAGGGAAAAACAGTAGCAAGTTCCGGGTGGTGCTTTGGGCCAGCAAGGGTTTCTTGAAGACTCTGACCCTCTGTAGTGCTGCCCAGTGTGTGGTGGAGCTGCTGAGAAATGGCCAGGTTTCTGCACACTGCTGGCTGACAATCCATTGGGAAATTCACTTAAAGTATTCTTTAAATTCTTGGTTTGTTCTAATCATAAAACTGAGAAGCCAATGCAAGCACTGTGGCTGCTTGGGTCTTCCCTGTTGTGGTTCTGTCTCTGCCACAATTGGTAGCAAGGTCATCCCTCATGGATGGGTGAATTGGAAATAACTGGCTTCCCATGCCAGGTGTCCTGAGCTCAGTGGCTGTATCCAGCTGACAAGTGTTCCTGAACTTAGGGCAGACTTGGTGGGTATAATGTGAAATCTCACAAGAAGCTTAGGAAGCCAAGCATGTTAATTTGTTTTATGTAGTTATTCTCATGGAGGCAATCGAAGTATGAGAGAGAATAGGAACCCCTGACTTGCTGATCTGCAGTTGAGTGTAGCTGGTACCAAATGACCTCTGAAAATCCTTATGCTTCTAAGATCATATGGTAATTCAGGCTTCCTGGTACTTCAGAAGGTTTCTGGTGGAACTCTCTGCTTAAAGCAGTCAGCTCTGAGGTCAGACCAGGCTAATGGGGGCTTTATCAGGCACACGTTCCAGCTCATGTTTTCAGGAATCAGACAAACATGAGGCTGTGTGAGCGATCAGTAGGTTGGTTTGTGTATTTTTCCACTTTGAATTATACAAAGGCATCTTTTTCATCTAAAGGGAAATTGCATACTTTTATTCTTTCTCAATTAAACATTTGAATTTTTCATGAACAAAACCTTTTATTTCTTCCAGATTAAAACATTCAGGTTATTTGTAAAGACCATGAGGGAAAGAAAGGTTTAGATCTTCTGAAAAGTGTTAGAGGAGCTGGTGGTAGAAGGAGCTAGGTGGTTTGAGAGTATAACTTCCTCTAGTGCCTGGGAGAAGAGGAATGTGGCTCACTGGAGATCACCCGAAATGCCAGGTGTCGCATTTCTATTTGAGTATTTAAATGTCTAATGCAAAATAAAGTAGTTCCACCCCTCACTGAACTGTCCAGTGGCCCTGTGAGTCAGACACTCAGGTGTTACTCAAGACACCTGGCTCCTAGGCTTAGATGATTGTCTAGGTGTTCAAAGCAAAATACTGTCAACAAGAGCAATGGGTAAACTTGGGATTAGGTAATTCCTGTAGAAAGTGATGGCTTGTGTACTCTCAGGCAGGAGAAAGGAGTAAACCAAATCTCCCCAAAAATGTGTTTGAATGCTAAAATCAATGATAAAGTTACAGGTTGGAGAAGCAACTCTTTCTCCAGTGGTATTTTTGTTTGTTTTTTGGGGGGATTTTTTTAATCTAATTTTTTTCCAGAGATGAATTTTTTTTGTAAACTTGCAGATGTTCTTCAGCCTATGAAAGACAGTTTTTGTTCTAAACACTCTTTGCTTAAATTATTATTTTACATCTGGTCAATGAGAATGGGAGCCAAACAAACCTCTCATTGTGGGTAGCAGGAAGCTGCAGTTGCCTCAGTTGAACTGAATATCCCACTGCAAGTAGAATATTGTCTTGTGAATGAAAAGATCTTTTACGAATAGGTCTTATCTTCATAACAAGTCCACAGAGCTTCTGAAGCCCATATATGAGGGAATGTAATGGGAAAGCAGGGAAAAATCCTGAATGACTTAATATGTGTAACAAAAGCACATGAGTTAAAGCATGTGGATATGAGCATTTAGAAAGAAAACCATTTTTGTTTTGCTTCTTCTAAAGAAACTTAATTACTTTTTTATTTCAAAATGAGAAGTGCTATACATGTGGTTAATCCAGCTGCTTCAGTGAAAACACATTTTTTTATGCCTATGCAGTTTTGAATGACCATCCCTCAGTGTCTCTGGGATCAGGCATGTACCTGGTGACATCCCAGCAGCAGGCTCATGAGGGATGTGTCATAGCTGCCAGTGTAGTTTTAGTCTCTAAGTTTGGTTCAGATGTGTGGCCCACAATGGTATAAGACAGAGGACATTCATTCTATTTACTGAAGAGAATATGTGCTATTTACCCATTTCTGCCTGAGTTTTGTAACAACTGAAGTTTATATACAACTAGGCTGGCATCTATTTGTGTAGTGCAAAGGCAAGTGGATGTCATCAACCAGCAGTCAATTTATGGCCATTTTGCATAATCTGAAGTCTCCTGTGCTATTTGATTTAACTTTGTATCCTGTATAAAAAGCTAATGGGATGTGGCTTTTTTGCCTACGTACAGCAACTGCTTATCAAGTTTCAGAAAATTGTCTTTTGTTGCTGAGCCCAAGAGAAAAGGGAACCAGAGAAATCAAATGCAAAGCAGGTCTGGTATTTGGATTGCTGGGCTTACTGTGCATATTAGGTCTTCCTACATTATTGAATTTGCCACTCTAAATTAAGTGTAATGTACAACTTAACCTTCAATGCTCTCCAGTCAGGACTATGTGACATCCCCAAAATTCTGGAGGCTGCTGTGCTTCACACAGTAACCTGAGATCACAGGCCTTTCTTTTCATCTGATGTTTTTCTTCAGATACTGAATAACTTGGAAAGCTGTGGTAAAAGGAACTGCCCAAGACAATACATGATCCTTAAACTTGATATAGAAAGAAAAGAAGTGAAAGGGAATGGGGAAAACCACCTTAGGAATGGCTGCCATAAGCATATGTGACTCATGTTCAGACTCCAGCCTTATGGTAAATACTGCCCCCCCCCCCAACTCCCAGCACTTTCTCTTAGGGCCAGATCAGCACACAAAACACCCAAACTCCGTAAAAGTGAAAAGCTGTAACTAATCCACTGAAATGTGGGATAGCCAGTGTGAAATGCATCACACCAGGCACACATCCCGTTAATTCACTTAGATGGGATTGTCTACCAGATGTTCTTGCTTGCATGTCTCATTTGCTGCACTTGATAGTCTAGAAATGGTAAAGCTGGCAGAAATTAGCACTTACATGTGGGGAAAAGTGCATAAACATTACAAAGCTACTCACAAGCAAAGAACATAGCATTGGAATTAAGTCCTAATTTAGCCCTTTTTTTTGCCTGTATTTCAAAACAATCTCTAGTTATATAACAGCATCCCATTCTTTCTGTGGGACAGGCTGCTGGGACTGCATTGGAGATATATTGCATGTTATCATATACATTAAACTCAGGGGCTCACAAGTCATTCAAGTCTAAAATTATTGGAGGGAAAGTCCTCCATGTAGTAAGGCTGTAAATTTGTGGGAGTACATACTTAGAAATAGTTTGTCCCCAGACCCTCCTCTGGGTGTGTTTTACTGGTGCACATGCACAGTTAACTGCAGAGTTGCCCACAATGAGAGATTTGTGTTAGCACAGAACTTGGTGCAGGACGTGTAGATATCTCCAGCTCATAGTTACACACATTTCTACATTGTTGGTCAGTGGCTTATTGCAGCTGGCATGTGACAGAGGTTTAGTGAATGGCACTCTGTCTGGTTAACCACAGATGTTTGTGCTCTCGCTTATCTGGGGTACAGAGCCCAGCCCTGGAACCTCTCCCTGCTGGGCACTGCTTACTTGCCCTGGGGCTACACCACTTAAAGCAGGTAGCAAAGCATCTGTGCTTGCCCTGTGCTGACATTGGGTGTCGATGGGAGGGGATAGCACTGTTTGTGGTGAAGAGATAATCTTGCACGTGGACCTACACCAATCTCTAATGAGTGGAGGTGATTTTGAAATGTAGTCAAGGCCACAGGTCTCTGACTGGCTAAATCACTGTTGAAATGTTTGTGGTGTGCTATTTCTTCCCCTGTCTTAGAAAGCATCCTGTGAAATAAACCATAGTTAAATCTGACTTTCTCTGTGGCATAAAACACTTGAAACTACAGAAGTGCAAGTCTGCAAATTTACAGGACATTTTCAAAGAAAATGTGGGGAACAAAGACAAGTGTTGAAGTAGTGATTTTGAAGGCATAATGGTCTGAGGATACAGGCCAAGGCTGTGCAGGCTGTGCTTGCAAGGCAGAACCTTTTATTAGACCAGTTCACATGATCAGAAGACAAAGATAGCATTTAAAATATTAATTGTTTGGGCTTTTTTTAAGGACTGAAATTGAAGTATTTTCTGCAGGTTAAATATAATTTCTCCAGGTTTATTGACTCTAGACAATCATTTTGACAACTTAAGGTGTAGTTGGTACTTGTGGCACAAATGAGGAATATAAGCAGGGAGACAGTGTTAAGTTCACTAGTACTGTGGGACAAAGGTAGAAAAGGGTGGTTTTTTTAATTAAAACACTATTGTTGTGATTCAGAGACCATCTGACAGCCATGCAGGATCCATTTACCAGCAAACCCTATGCCAACAATGCTTACAAAAATTGAGCTAAACGGAAGGTTTGCATTTACGTCAGATCCCAGCCAGGACTGTGGGTATGGGAGAGGAAATTCGCTGGTAAATGGAAAAGGAACTAAACAAAATTGGCAGGGAAAGAAATGTTATTTTCCAGCCCACAATAGGATATGACAAACAATAGATGTAACTTACAGTTATTTATAAAAAAAAAGGTCCTTTCGGAGCAGTGACCTTCTCGCCTAACTTCTGTAGAAGATGAAGGTTCACCCCTCCGGGGAATGAGGGCAAGCAAAGGATATTTTAGATTTAATGCCTCATCCTTTCCCTGCCTAGGCTATGGGAACCTGAGCCCCAGCACTGCAGTGGGTCGAATCTTCTGCATCGTGTTTGCACTTTTTGGGATCCCCTTGAACCTGGTACTTCTGAATGAAATTGGGCAGCTGATGCTGCTTGGGGTTCAGCATTGTGCCCGTCGCCTAGAGGAAGTGTTTCATTGGCAGGTAAGCAATGTGGATGGGTGTATCTCAAGGAAAGAAAAGACAGATGACATTGTTCTGCTATTTGAGATCATCTGACTAACAAGGACAGCCTGCTTACCTATTTGGCCAAAAAGGCAATACTATTCAGGAATAACTGGAAGAAAATAAATTTAGTTTATGACAGCCCTATGAGGTGTCAGATAAGGTTGTTTATTAATTGAGGGAAATTCTTTGATGAATGACTTCCCCTACAGCAACAGAAATGCTGAAGTATGAGAGCCATGTGCAGTCCTGAACTATCTGGTTTGTTTATCATCAGTCATAGTTAGAATTGCAAGTCTAAGTTATATGGGAACATTTGTGGAATAGGCTTTAAACTGGCATGAATTTAGGACCCATGAAGGTGATGTCCGGTTTGTGTTGACTGGATGTCAATGTTTAACCCCAGTCAGCAGCTAAGCACCATGCAGCTGCTTGCTCGCTCCCTCCCAGTGGGATGGGGAAGAAAATCAAAAAATGAAAAATCTCATGGGTTGAAATATAGACAGTTTAATAGATAAAGGTGTACATGCAAGCAAAGCAAAACAAGAAATTTGTTCACCACTTTCCATCAGCTGGCAGGTGTTCAGCCATCCCCAGGAAAGCAGGGCTCTGTCATATGTAATGCTTATTTGGGAAGACAAATGCTGTTTCCCTGAACATCCCCCTCTTCCCTCTTCCCCGAGCTCTATGTGCTGAACATGACACCATATGGAATGGAATATCCATTTGGTCATTTGGGGCCAGCTGTCCTGGCTGTGTCCCCTCCCAAATTCCTGTGTACCCCCCATCCTATTCACTGGTGGGGTGGGATGAGAAACAAAAAAGGCCTTGACACTGTGCAAGCACCACTCAACAATCACGAAAACATATCTATATTATTAGTACTGTTTTCAGCACAAATCTAAAGCATAGCCCCATACTAGCTACTGTGAAGAAAATAACTATCCCATGTAAACCAACACACTGGGAGATCCACACCATTTATTATAATGGAATGTAATAAAGTTTGTAAGTTTTTGTGGAGTTCTTCATAACCTTTTTTTTTGTTGTTTGTTTTTCCTTCTTGTTTTACTAGAATAAAGCTTCCCTCTTGATGAAGACCTGTGCACTGGTAACTGGCTTGCTACTTTTCCTCCTGCTACCTCCCTTGTTATTCTCTGACAAAGAAGGCTGGTCTTATGAAGAAGGCTTCTACTATTCCTTCATTACCCTCAGCACTATAGGGTTTGGAGATTATGTGATTGGTGAGTACTTCACATTTCATTGCTTTCATCTACTAAACAGCAAAGCCAAATGCATGGCCTATGAATCTCCCCATTTGGCAGTTTGACACCACTGGCAGTCCACAGACCTGATGATAAGTATCTTGTGGTAGGCATTTGACAGGTTGGTGATTTCTGAGATAGAAATGCCACCTGTGGAAGAAAGAAATTGTTTCCCAGTCAATGAGTAGTCTTCCAGCATTCAAGTGGCCTGTCCCCTGAATGGCTACACCACCAGCTCAAGTGCTGTGTTTTTAATGGTACAATTATTGCACTCCAATGCATCAGCAGTGATTAGTTTTAAGCAGATGCTATTCTGCATCACCATTAACAGACAGTGACTGTTTCTTCTGTCAAAACCCGAGACAACTGCTTTCTAAAAGGCAGCTTGAGTGACTTAGGTGTAGACTGTCAGGCACCAGGCACAGCCTAGTTCTGAATGCCAAAACCCTTTGCCAGAGGAAATAGAGTTGGACCCACACCCGTTGCATTTGTTGAAACCCAGGACACACCTTTTTGATAAAGAGTTTCTCATTAAAAACAAATTGATTATAGAAACACATGCACCCTTGAATCCCTGAGAGACTAAAAAGTCTTATTATGGAATTCTGTATTTTCTTTTTTTCATAGCACTTGATTGATGCTTAGACAACTTTGTGGCAGTTACTTCAGGACTTGTCTATAATGCATCAAAGTTATGATTAGAGATTATGTAGGCACACATAAATAAGCTGGACTCAAGTTAGCTTCTGTAAGGGTAGCCAGATGAAGCTTAACAAAAGTTAGGTCAGTTCAGTATTTTCCTGGGTTGATTTTATAGGTCATGCTTAATTCTGTGCAGCAGCAGCTTTACTTCTCTCAGTTTCTGGTAATGAATTTGGTATATCTCCCTCTTCCAGGTGTACCTTCACATGTGTAGTACCTTTGTAACTGGAATACTGCCATAGATATGCTAGTTCAGTATGGGAATAAATGTGTCAGTGTCCTGTAGCCTTACAATCCAATACATGTGGTTTATGTCTTAACAAAAAAAAAAAAAGGTTCAAGTGACTGTCACACTGTTTCCCCTCTAGTATGATACAAAACTGGGAGGAGTAGCTGATGTGCTGGAAAGCAGCTCTACAGAAAAGGGCCTGGGAGTCCTGGCAGACAAGCTGTCCATGAGCTAGCAGTGTGCCCTTGTGCCCAAGAAGGCCACAGTGGTATCTGGGGGTGTGTAAGGAAGAGCATTGCCAGCAGGTGGAGGGTAGTGATCCTGCCCCTCTACTCAGAACTAGCGAGACCACATCGAAGTTCTGTGTGCAGTTCTGAGCTCCTCAGTACAAGAGAGACATGGAGCTCCTGGAGTGGGTCCAGCAGAAGGCTACAAAGATGAGGAAGGGACTGGAGCATCTCTCTTAAAAGGAAAGGCTGAGGGAGCTGGGGCTGCTAAGCCTGGAGAAGAGGACTGAAAGGAGATCTTATCAATGCATGCACATGTGTTGAGGGTGGACATCAAGAAGATGGGATAAAACTCATTTCAGTAATGTCAAGGGGCAGTGGGCACGAACTAAAACACAGGAAGGTTCATTTGAATGAGGAAAACCTTTATTTTGAGGGTGACAGAGCACTGGCACAGACTGCTCAGAGAAGTGATGAAGTCTCCTTCTCTGAAGATACTCAAAACCTACCTGGACACAGTCCTGTGCAACTTGCTCTAGGTGAACTTGCTTCAGCAAAAGGGTTGGACTAGATGATCTCCAGACATGCTTCTGGTACTGTTTTGGGCCAAGGAAATTCTGGAGGATATCACATGCCAGGAATGATTTCTAGTGTGCACTTTGGACATTTTTGAACTATTTTGGGGAAAATATAATCCAGGCTATGGCACTTGGATTTTAAGTCATAGACTCATCCCTAGCCTGTTTTATGTAGTAATATTGATGTAGCTTCTCTTACTGGCCCTGAAATTTGCTAATTTACACACTCACTAAGCTCTTCTATTGGACACATTGTGCCATGTAGGTCCTAAAGAGCTTTGGATCTTGTCATCCCCAAGACTGCACCTATCATATCATCTCTGTGGGAAAAGCATTCTCCTTGAAAGCCTCAAATAGCCCTTTGCTCGTGTTTTCATTTATTATTTAGAAACAAACAGTTTTTAAACCTTTGAATTTAGCATTGGTGAAAGGTTCTTGTTTGAATAACACATGTAATAGTCTTCCTGTTTGAAGTTCACCTGCATGTGGAAAGCCAGCCAAAAGATTAGTTACCACAGAAGTGGTTGGTAGCTCCTAAGCGTTTACAGGGGCTTAGTGACAACTATTATGTAATATATAATAACACAAACTAAATGGGTGTAAAGGATTGGCTGTTTAATATGACTCCACTGACCAGTTTCTACTTAGCACAATCTTGTAAACAGTAACAGTTCATAGACCAAGATTTGGGAACTGCTAGGACAGTATTCTTGCACACAATCTGTCACAGATGACAAAAACCTAAACACCTGTTTTGATGGATGTCCTGTTTAACCCAGCCCTATGAGTGCTTTTCACTAGACTATGGTATGGAGCAGTTTCCTGGAGGTACTGCCTTGTATGTGTTAACTCCTCACATTCCGTCCCACAATTATTGGGTATTCCATAGTACCTGTTGCACTATAGTGTAGGTATCCAGTTATAAAGTCACAAACCTTTCTAATGACGCAGGAGAAGCAGTGGAGGAGAAAGCCCATGCAATGGTTTCATTGCCAGTGATTTGTAACCTGTACCTTACCTGTGTCTGTAAGGGCACCCTGGACTGCTTTACAGCTACAGCCCTGTGACTTCATAGTGCATTTCCTATATTATTATTGCTACTGACACTAATTTATCCCATAGAAGCCCCTTTGCACTAAACACTGTGAAAATGCAACTAAAAATATGGCTTTGCTCTGAAGGGATTGCAAAGTACCTGTCTGAACAACCAGAGGAAGCATAATTTCAAACTCTCTTCCAAGGCTTGGTTGTTCTTGGAGTGTTTAGGACTGTTCAGGCCACTTTCCTCCCACTCTGAGACTCTCTCACTTGCTTATATCTGCTTTAACATGCACTGATGTGTAAACCCTGCTTACCTCTCTGCCTGCAAGGCCCCCTATTACGTATTGTTATACTGAGTGATAAATAAAGAAATTAAATTGTGTGCTTAAATGTGAATAATTTCACTTTGACATAGATGTAGTTTGGAATTTAATTTTCTCTCTTATGGGTAATCTTTGTAATTCTTAGGGAATAGTAGGCTGTTGGTGATGTGTCATGAACCACATTTGCATACAATTTCTGTTCACATGCTAAGTAGATGGCATACTTGTGCTCTATATAGAAATCACTAATATTTCATGATATTTCAGCTGTCTTTGCTGTTACGTTTGTTGCCTCCTTTGAGGCCCTCTTGATCCAATCTAGAAATGTTTTGGGTGATTTTGTTCTAGGGATGAACCCAGATCGCACCTATCCAAGGTGGTACAAGAATGTAATCTCCCTGTGGATCCTCTTTGGGATGGCCTGGCTAGCACTGGTCATCAAATTTTGCATCAACCTTCTAGAGAGCTCCAGTGACTTCTGTCAATGCAACAAGAGCACAGAGATGGCAGAAGACTTAAGGGATGGTAACAAAAATAGTATGACAGGGCTTCCCGATGTGGAGACCTGCAATGGCAAAGATACAAAAACAAAAGGACCAGCTGAATCTCGCACCTACACACCTCCTGCAGAAGCCCTCTAAAGAAATATACCCTTGGTGTCCTGTAGCTTTTAGTGCACCAGAGATGCACCATTTAGAAATGAGGGAGTGGAGCTCCCCTGACCTTCACATGGGATGAAAGCTTGCCTATTGAGCCTGAAAGGCTTCTATTCTGCATTGAGCAATAACAACAGAATGTTTCATTTCCAGCATTCACCAAGAATTACCAACAGGACTCTTAGCCAAAAGTAGATTTATGGAGATGCTATGTACCCTCCCACCTCAAGACATGAGGTAGCCTTTGACATTCATTTACAACATCAGCTGTTGTCCTTTTCTTTGCATGCAGAGTTCTAGCAGCGTCTAGTTGCTGTGTCTGCCAGTCTGTGGCATTTTGCATATAACACAGCTAGAAGAGCAAGTGCCATTTAATGAAGGAAACAAACAGCTTGTTGCTAAAAGACTAAAGCTATCTATCAGTCACAGCAAATGTGCACCATGATCTATATATTTGTGCTTGTGAAAGGTGGTAATAAGTTTTTGCTCTCTGATCATTAGTATGTGGATGGCAATGAGACAGAGCTTGTTGATGTGTCTAATAGAAACAGGTCATTCAGCTTTTTTAAAAGCAGATTCTACATCAGTGATCCACTAACATTTAAAACAATCTAGGCTGGCTATTCCTTACTTCAGAACTTTTGTAAGTTCATCTTTTTTAAAGTATTATGTAGACCAAATGTCATCAGCTGAATGTGACAGTTCATTTAGTTAATTTTTATTTTGCCACGTGTGGGAAGTCAAAAAAGGACTAGAGTCAGTTTTTACTGTCAGTCTTTGCAACATTATCCTCTGTCCAATGTTAAAAAAGGCTGCTTAAATCTAGAAACAGATGGAAGTATCTTCAACGGTGATCAAGAGATGCTATTTTGATGAACTTCTCATATCTTAAATGGTGTACCAGTTCTATCTAACATCTTTAATATATCACAACTGTCTGATTTGTGGAATACCAGACCTGCTTATTTGGCCTTTGTGTCAGTCATGAAACAGAACTGTTTTGTTTTTTCTAATTCTGTTAAATTCTCAAAAATCTGTTTATAATGCCATTGATAAAAGCACAACAGAGTCTAACTCCTGCTGTCATTTGTATTCCCATACTAGTTTTCTCATTTTCTTATTCCTGTTGTGCTACTTGCATCCTCGAGCCTTAACTTGACCATAGCAGCAAACCAGAATGAAGCATTTGGGTGAGCCTTCAGTTTTTGCATTGAACCAAGATTACACATGAATGGTAGAGAAAAGATGGAAAAGACTGAAAACACAGTCCATTGGAGTATGGGACTTGGGAATTAGCTATATACACAGAAATGTAGTGAATGAAAAGTTTCCAGTCTTCAGGAACACAGCTCTGAAACATATATTGTGAAAAAAATGTCCAGTCTGAGTGTTGATTTGTGGTGAAATTGTTTACAGGAGAAAATGCAGGAAAGAAATCAGCTGGATGAAATTTAGTCTGTCAACGTTTTGCTGATTACATAGTAGTAAATATTCTCTCAAATACTGTTTGAATGGGCAGCAAAGATAAGAAAGGGGGTGCAGTGAACATCCCAGATCCATACAAAGATGTCCAGAAGATAAAAGTTTCTACTGCCGAAGAACAGGAATGACTATGCTAAATCTACTTCACCTTCAACTTGAAATGTTGGAGACTGTGGGGTTTTCTGCCAACTCTGCTCTTTGATGAGAAGGCTTGTCTTGAGAGTTTCTCCTTTTGAATGTGAATGTCTGTTATAATAATCTCATTTAATTCATATTCCCATGCATTTTTAGTTTGTGGATGGGGTTTTCAAAAGTGCCTTAGAGGTTTGGGCATCCTGGTTCCACTGAAGTGCAAACAGAGTTGCATGCATTTGGATGGCTAATACACACTTTTGAGAGGTAAAAAGAGTAGTTCTGTAAAAAAGAAAAAAAAATCCAGTAAATTCTTCATAGATCTCAGTGTTTCCACTCTGTGTCAGGGTTCAGCCACAGACCTAAGCATGTAGCTGGGTCTCAAGATGCCTTGTTATCTGCCCCAGCAATCTTTTACGATTCCCTTCCTTCTGCAGCCATGCTGGTGTGTTACCCAGCAGCTCACCACCAGCACAGTCCTGCCATGCACTGCCTGATACAGCACGGGTGGCACATCTGAACTTCCTGCAAGCCACGTGTACCTCCAGAACTGCAAGTTGCTTGCTTGAGTCTTGGATCACCTTAAAAAATGTGAAATAACTGAGCCAAATACCACTTCTGCCTGGATTCTCTGACACTCAATTAACATGATGTCACTTACAAATATCCTTTTTTTGACAGTTCCTCAGCTTGCTTTTGATATGGACAAGAGATATAATTGTATCTGAGTCCCAACAAGTTGCTGTGCCTCTAGTCTTTCTGTTCTTTATAAAGCTGTGTTGTGGTTAAATGACATGGATTAATTTGTTCCCAGAGGGATGAGAAGAAAGTGGAGTTTTTCAACCTCACAAAAAAACATCATCAATGTGTCTATTATACCAAAATATGAAAGGTTATCTTCTCAAGGGTAAAATAAAGAAAACAAAAGCATGGTGCTGTTATTGTTCTTGTCACAGCTGACTTACAGTCTTCTGTAATCTGCGTTGGAAAATTACTGATGCTCCTTGGTGTATTTTTTTTATTTAATGTCTCTTCCTGTTCCAATAAGTGTGTAGTTTTCATTACTGAGTTCAAGTTAGACTTTCACTGCTATTCTTCACAAGTCAATTTTTTCTTATTTTCCTGTTTTCTTCCTTGGGAGGAGCAGGGGTTGGAAACAGGTTGGGTTAGTAATGGTAGTTGTAAATATTTATGTAACATCAATCTCCAGAGTCTTTTTCACAATCACATAGAGCATAATGTGCTTCTGACCTTTATACAGTTTCCCAGGAAATCAATCCCTTGAAGCAAGAAAACAGGCCCCTCTCTATCTCCCCTACTCCAAGTACAAGTCCTGGCTTCAGCCTCAGTGTTTCTTATGCTGGCTCTCCCAGCTAGTCCAAAAGAGATGTTTACCCCTTGGGGAGAGATGTGTCCAGAAGTACGTAACAGGATGTTAGAGCAACATAGTACAGACTGCTCAGAACTGCACACTTTTTGTTTAGTTGACCACAGTATTTTGAAGTCCCTAGACTAGAACAAAAAAGCCCTTTTTCCATGATGGTCTGTGGCTTATAAACAAATCCAGGTTGTCAATTTTATTGCAGTGGTTGGCTGATGAGATCTTATCCTACAACTCAGTTTGGAGCTGAGACTGCTTAGCCTAGAGAAGGCTCAGGGGCATCTCCTCATTGTATATAAATACCTACAGGGACAGTGTGAAGAGGATGGAGCCACGCTCCTTTTCAGGGGTGTCCTGTGACAGGACAAGAGGTCATGGGCACAAACTGAAACACCAGGAAACACTTCTTTGCTATGAGCCAAGAACTGGCACATATTGCTTGGAAAGCTGGTAGAGTCTCCATCCTTGGAGATATTCAAAGGCCATCTCTCGGTGACTCTGCTTGAGCAGAGGAGTTAGACCAGATGATGTCCAACCTCAACCATTCCTGAGTCTGCATTTCAAGGTCAAACCATCCTCCTCCTCACAGTCCACAGTACTCAGCCCTCCACTCTCTCCAGACTATCTCCATCAACATTCAGGTTGCACTGTCAGCAGGCCTGATAGGCCTTCCTACAATTTGTGAACACTAATTATTTTTATCTCACAATCGGATATGCTTTGTAAGAAGGGTAGTACAGAGCAAATACAATGGGCGGGGGGGAATGTCTCTTCCAAACGTTAGACACCATTGTGCCATTCCAAAAATCTGCAATAATGTTCAGCTTTTCAGGTTGGTACGTTATTTATCTGCCTACAAGTTCTAGAAGAAGGATTCAGTGCTTTATTTCTGACACACCTCAGGTAAGACAAATCCCATTTTGGTGTACTTTTTCTAAGTGAAAGGCTTATATTGGTACAGGTTGCTACTTGCCAATTGAATTAGGGCAAAATTTTAATGTAATTAGGTCCTATAATGCGAGCCTGCCATCTGTGTCAATGAATATTCTGGCTGATGGAAGAGATGGATACAATAAATAAATGGGCTTTTTCAGTACTGTTATGTTATAGTCTAGTGAATGTGTGCTTGATAGTGTCTCCCCTTCCAGTAGTTCTGGCTGTGGGTTAGCTGGCATCTGGGCAGATAATTTTTGTGATTGCCTCTGAACACCTTTTTGGGTTTAGAAGGTTTCTTCTTTTATGTCTATGCCCTTAGAAATCCTCTTTTCTCAGGACAGATTCAAACAGATGCTTAGGGTGGAGGTTTTTTCTGAGATAAATTGATACGCATGTTTTAAGCTAGCAGTAAGCAGGTAGAGAGGCTCTCTGGTACCTCAGAAGTCAAAGCAGGGGCCAGTAAAAGCCACTGAAAAGCTGTCACTGTAGGAGGAGGAAGCAGCAACGTGGATTATTGTACTCTTAAGCTGTTTCTGTTAATATAGGTGCAGATATAGTTTCCAAAACTTTTTATTCCTTTTCAAGTTCTGAGCTAAAGTACATATATTTTTAAGGGAAGTTGAACTAGAAGACCTTTGCAGTAAAAAATTCTATAGTGCTTGATTCTAGGTACTGAAGTCACCTCTTGGGGCAGAAGCAATACAGTGTAAGTTAGAGAGGTTTTGAAACTCTTCTAATTTTTATGGTAATATCTTCCCTGATACTGAAAACTCACTGGAAAATAAGACTTAGTTCTTGAGTAATATAAATTTCCAAAATCTCTAAATTAAAACAAGAGCGTGCTTACTAAAGCGAGCTATAACAGATGAAAATAGAAAGGGAGGGAAAATAATAGGAAAGAAAACATGGAGGAAAGAAGCCTGTGGAGTTTATTAGTCATTCCTAAGGAACCTGGTTATCAAACTTGATTAGGTTCATACATTTCTTTTTGGTAATGCCTCTAAAAGCTATGTCTTAGTACATCTGTATTTACTTAGTAATTATGGAAATGCTTCAGACATCCATGTATCTGAGTGAATAGAGAGGACCAATGCATGAATTTAGTGCCGTATAAACCTGCCACCAGAGTGAAAACTGAAGAAGATGCAGGTATGGAAACTGAACAAGAAGGCACACAGTAAGGATAGGGTCAAAAAGAAAGGATTAGTTGAGGCAAGGAGGAATCCAGCGAGGTAAGATTTGCTCAGCTGGCTATGGTAAATGAGGAATGGGCAATTGAGGGAACTTCCAATATAATTGAGAATTAAGAGTAACATAATTTGGATAACTACTGAACAAAAGTCATGATTGTACTGTAATTGCTGTTACTCAATACATAATTCTATTACAGTTTGAAGTTGCAAAATTGTTTTTAAAACATTTCACTTTTCCAGTTAATGTTGTTGTTAATCCCTTTTTCCACTACTATTTCGGACTGCCCAGTTAGAACATTATTTTGGTACTAATGATCCCCTGCACCTCAAACCAATAAACAAGGTGCCTTCCAAATGCATGTTTAAATCTATTGATGAAACGTTGGTTAAAACTTAAAAATGCAAATTGTATGAGGTATAGCACAGAAAAATACAATCCTGGAAGGCAAATGGGGTGGATTACTGCATGATGTACTGGAAGTATCATAGAGAATGCCTGGCAGCTTGGCTTTATATGGTTTTGCTGTCAACAAAGCACAATGAGGAGTTTTATTAGTTGTGGGCTTCAAAATACAGGAGAATTGTGCCTTAGTAAGCAATGAATGTAAGACAAGACTTCAGTGCAACATAACCAGTTTAGGTGCACCCAAAATAAAGCCCCATTTCAGATCTTAGTAAGGAGACTCAAGGCTTAACACCATTTGGATGAAAGGACTTCTGAAGTCTTATAGCCATTTAAAGTCCAGAGATTCAAAAATATCAAGTCATACTTTTCAGTGTCTGCCTTTTGTGTTTTGAGCTGTTATTGCAGTGCACAACATTGTGTGTCTGTGCAAAGGAAAGAAAGGAATGGTGCTGCTAGTGTTCCTAATTATATTAAGGTCACGTTAATTCCTACAGCATGTTCCCCACATGGCTCCATCCCCTTTCTCAGAAAATAAAAAAAATATTTTATAATTTCTTCTTCATAAACCATATTTTTCTCGTCCTTTCTTCTGGTCTTGCTTCTGCCTAATCAGTCTTGATCCTGCATCAGTTCCCTCACCACTCCTGGGCCAAAATCTGCCCTGCTCCTCTTGTATTTCCCCTGTGTACTGAAACCCTTCTCCCATGCCAGGAAGAATTGTGTACAGCAGAGTCTTCTCTACTTTGCTGGGGCCACCACTATATATAATGCACAGGAGGGGAAGAAGCAGAGAATTTCCTACTCCCACTCTCTTTTCCTAATGATGTTAACTATAGGATCCTTCCTCTGAGGAGGGTTGAGATCTCCGCAATATCTGCACCAATTCTGATCTGCTGCTCTTTACCTTGAGGGGAGCAAGGGAGTCCAGACAATCTCAGATGGCTGGCTTGCTTTCAGCTTGGTTATAACATACTGTAAAGGTGAAGCTTTTATTGTCAGCTCCAGCCATGCTCCAAGCTCATTTGGCTTGTGGAGTATTTGAAAGAACTGACAACACTGAAGATCTTCAGGAAAAGGCTGAAGGAAGGTAGCAATAGCTTCACACAAGTTTGTCTTCCTTTTGATAGAACACTAGTTGTAGTAATCCAAGAAGTAGAAGGCGACAATGAGTGACCCTGGGAACTGAGCAGGAAATAGTCCTCCCCATGGATCTCTCTTGAGATCCAGCAGCTCTGGATGTTATTACTATTTGTTCCATGATAGTGTTGCCTTTTGGGTTCAGAACAAAATGTTTCAGCTGAGAAATGAGTTGAAGGCACAAGGACTGAATATGAGGGCATCTTTTGATGTGACATAAAATATAATGATGACAGCTAGTAGCCACAAGAGAGTGTACTGCATAATGTTCTTGTTATGACACTGGACTAAAACTTTTGAAGTTTAGAACCTGTCACAGAATTTCTTCACGATTTCACAAATGAGGACATTTACCACTCTATCTGCATCACCCCTGTATAACCTCTAGTTCTCAGGGCAACAGTACAATATTCCCTGGTGTGCATGGGGTAGCTAACAGGAGGATTCACTGAATCCAGAAAATAATTAAGGGAGCTAACCAAGCCAGTACAAAAAAAAAAATAAAGGCACAACATGTTGACTCCATTCTTTTTCAGTCATAGTGAAGTGCCTTTGTCTGGACTATGTACAGATATTAGGTGTAAAGCCAGTGCTTTGTCTTGAAAAAAATTAAATAAAGTGCTTGGAACTTATTTATATGGGAAGGAGGGATCCATTTTCAAGTCTTCAGTCTGACTCGTAGGGCAGGCCAGCAGTATGACATGAATGCCATCTACTTAAGGTTCACGAGCAGGCCATCTCAGCCACTCTTGAAGCTGTTTCACTGCTCATAAATTATTAACTTCACTGTAAGGTAGGGAACTATTAGCTATTCCCTGTCTTGATCCATGAATCACTACACATGTAAATCTTTATGTAGATTTAGCCCTTAGGGCATTGCTACAGTAGGAAGAGAAAGAATACTCCAGTGCTTGGATTGCAGTAGCCAGCAGTGTGAAAATTGTTGTCACAGATGTTGTCGAGTTAGCTCTTGTGGGTCTGGATCCTTGCTGGTTCCCAGGTGCTCTAACATCTTGGTGCTACAGGGACTTGTCCCATAGCAGAGCCCTTAGCTCCAAGAATGGTAAGCATGTTCCCATTTAATGTATGGGAATATTTATATTTCTTTAGCAAGGAATCGTCCACATGAGCTTGAAAAAACAGGCACATATTAAAAGAAGAAAGGATAGATACAGAAATACCTGACTGACATTTCCACACAGCACTCAGCCACAGTTTCTTTGGCAGAGACAGGCACCTACATTTGACTTTTCTGTTTGTGGAAAACCAACTAAGACACCTCAAAACAGCCAGAAACTGAATGGTTAGGGCAGTCATTTAGGTTAAAGCACCACACGTTCATAATTCTGTATGATTAAAATCAAGGGATTTAAATCTGTATCATAGCAAAGCCCCCTGGCTAAACAGAAGTTGGTCTGTCTCAGGCTCCTTTGGTAAGTATTTGTTATAGGAATAGAGAGCCAGTGGTTCAATCTATAGCTCAGTTGTGAAGGTATGGACGTTGTGAAAATGTTTAGGATCCATTCCTGTAAGTGTTAAATACTCACACCAAGTGGGACAAATGTACCTGCAGAGACTGAAAAAGACTCAGCTCAAGGTACCTCACAGCTCCAGTTCAGGAGGGGCCCCAAATCCCAAGGTGAGTAGCTAGTAGCAATTTGGAGAAGGTCACTAGACCCTAAATAGCGGATCTGAGGCACCTACAAAGCAGTTGCCACTGGAGAGCCCTGAGGATGCCAGCTACAGTGCAGAACTGCAGAGCATAGTTAAGCTCTGCTGAGCCTGGTTAAGTTACATCACACCTGAATGGTCTGTTTTAAAGGATGTAGCTGTACATACAGCTGGAACAACTGTGCAATGCCATTACACAAATAAATGACGTGCAGAAATAAAGTCGAACTGTGGGTGGGTGAGCAAGTTTCTCACCTATAATCTTCCACACCATTTGCTTTGCAATGAAAGGGAGCTGTCAGAGACTGCCAATGGGTGCTGTGTCTCCTAGCCTTGCCCTCCCTTATCATATTTCTGAGCAAAGCCAGCTGATTAAGCAGCGTCTGGTGTGACTGACCTTGTATCTGAGGTCACTCAGAGACCTGCAGAGCAATCTGTTGATTCACTCTAACAAACAAAGGTACTAACTTTCAAGTTTGCAGCCCTAGAAGCCTTCAGTCACATGGCCATGGGAGGGTTACTTTAGGTGTTGGTTTAGATGTCTCTTAACTTGCTGTACAGTTCAGCAAGTTGCTGGGGGTCAGGGCACTTACATCCTGAGAAATGAGGGATGATGAAACTCTGCCTGCAGACAGACACACACAGGAGTACATAATACAAGGAGCAAGATTGCAATAAGTTAAGTCTGTGAGGAACAGTGAAGCAGAATGGGGAGAACATAAGCCCATGCTGTAAGAACATGTGTTTCTGGAGTAATGCAAACCTTATCTGCACAAGGAAGTATTTGCCAGTGTAATTTCAATTGGTATTGCTATACCAGGAAACCCTCCTAACAAGTATAAAGCTCATATTACTTTCCAAAAGGAAATAAAGGCATATCTTATTGGAATAACTGTTGTATTCTGGACCAACACAGTTAGGCTGGCAAATCTTGGAAGGAGAAGTAAGATCTCTCTTCATCCTTTTGCTTTTCCATAATTTGACTTCAATCGCAAAATGGGATTAACGTTTCTTATTCTGTAGCTCCCAAAAATACTGCAAGAAGTTGCTACTTAAACTTTGTACAATACTTTCAGAAAGAAGATCTCTAATGCACTCTGCTGATGCAGCGGTGTACTGTTAGCATGCTGTGAGTGCTCCCACAGCCCCTTGGACTAGCTGGTGACAGCATCCACACAGCTGTTGAGGAAAATTAGATATGGTCTGCTCTGCTGCCAGTTACTTAGAGGTAATCTGGTCCCCAACTATTGCATTCCTGCAGGGAAAAAAGTGTCTAAGCGCACCTGAAGCTCCGTCAGTCTTGTCATACCAAGCTTTAGCTAGTGCATGTGGCTGTAATTGTGCGGGCCTATATGACAAGCCAATGGTAGCTATGGTAGAATCTTTTGGTATATAAGAAGCCTAGGGAATCACTGTCACTGCAGAGATACCACAGAACAGTTCCAGTCTTCCCTTATCTCACCTGTTTCTAAAATTTTGTTCCTGTTTCTGCTTCTACTGTTCTTTAAAATGCTTAATTTGCCTGAAAAGGGCACTGTAATAAAGCAGACTGATCTGTTAAAGATCAGACAAATAATTCATGTCACCCAATATTAGGGACCTATACATAAATCAATCAAAGGACTTTGTGATTTGTCTGATCCACTTTTAGAATAAGATGGATTTCACATGAACAGTGTGTATGTTTATGGGAGGCCTTGGCATTGTGCACATTAAAATGTCAGATGAATCACGTCCTAAAGGTCTTTACTTGCCCTGCACCTAGGCCTCTGAGTAGTCTTCTGTGTGGATAGAAATAAAGCAATCACTTTTGCTTTTATTTTAGGTCAGTTTCACATTTTGGTTTTCAGGCACTTGGCAGCTGTGTAATGTTTGGTTTGCAAACACTCCCAGGGAAGGGCTCAATCCAAGCCAATTATTTTCTTTACAAAGAGATAAAAACTCAAACATTTTTCTTTACTCTCACATTTTGTAAAACATTTTTCTGTTTTTCTACCCCAAAAACATAAGCCCCAGGCTCAAACTACTTGTTGCTATACCCTTCATATGTTTAAAAATCTCCTCTTTCCACACTTTACTCAGAATTATTGAGTTGTTCTGTGCTCGATTTCGATGGTGGTAGAAGTTTTTTTTAAAACTCCTCTGTGACAGCCCAGACATCTTAGAAGCTGGTAAAGGCACGGACATATCCACCCTGTGCAACACAGGCACATGAAGTAATGCTGATGTATTGCTGCCTGAGCTGGTAGGTCTGAACGAGACAGGGCAGCTGCCTTTGGAGAAGCTAGCTGTGGCTGAAAAGCAGCAGGGTGCTAGGAAAGGCCCTCCCTCCCAGGTGCTGTGCTGCTGCAGCCCTCCCACTTGTGCTGCCAGCTGCTGTGCTGCTGGATGAGGCGTCTCTGCACCCATGCTTTGCTATGTGATGTAGACATAGCAGCAGCCATCACTTGAAACTGCTTTCACACCTACTTTGTTGCCATGCAATGGAGAGCGCTGTTCTTAGGAGCCTTAGTATGTTCCTTGGAGCCTCCAAGGAGGAATCAAAGGGAGTGTTTAAAGCCAGCACCATCTATAAACTGTTTATAAAAGCTGCGTCTCACTTCAGTCATTTTCCCATTGAGAAGCTCTCAGTTAAACTGCTGATCCATTCTTCATGCTTCCTCACGCTCATGAAAGTCTAGAGATTAAGATAAAGGAAGAATATTAAATATGTGTCAGATACTTGATGGGATAAATGAGCATATTGTGATTAAAGGAAGTGAATCATATCTTCAAACAATGTAGTTTTGTACAAACTTACCTCAGCCAAGAATGTAGGCCCACACTCATGTTTTCAGCTGGAATTGAAAGTTAACTAATAAGTGAGAGAGATTTAGGTAGCAGGTCAGTCAGACTTGTCCAATCTTCCTCATGTTGGAGTTCAAGAAGGAGCTCTGGGTGTCTTCCACTTAAGCCCCAAGTCTCATAGTGGTGTCGTACACATTCCTGGTGCAGGAGGACCCCTTTGATTTCCACTCCCACTTTTCCTTTTCTGCAGATGCAGCAGCTGCTACATCTGCTGAAGCAGGAGAGGCTCCCTGTGAATCTGTACAAGACCACTTACCTGTGTAAAATAGTTTGGTCAGTCCAACTACAGGTGACTCCCAATGGATAAGAAAGACAGCAATTCTAGCATCATCAGAGCTGAAGAAAGCAGGTGAGAAGGAGTCAGCTCAAAGATAGCACCATTAGACACCAAAACCAAAAATGTCCTCTGCAGAGACCAGGTTGTTTTGGGTGTTTGTTTGTTGGGAAGGTTCTGTTGGTTGGTTGGTTTGTTTTTCTTTCCTTTTTTTTTTTTTTAATAGATGCATTACATGGTTTAGCCTCTTCTATTTTTTTTTTTCAGCTGAAATGTCTTCAGTCTTTTTCTTTAAAGATCATTTTCTTCACCGTCTTGGAGAATGCAGAAATGAGCATGTTGGGCTTGTTTGATTGCTGCCACACAAAAAAAGAGCAGACCTCTGGCATTAGTGGAAAGTGCCAATTTCATTGGAAAGATCTAGTTTTCCATTTTCTGGATCGGTGAAATGTGATTTTAAATACAAATGAGTCAGACCCAAGGGGATTATCCAGATTAATTCATTTAAATTAGCATCAGTGTCTGAGTGGATGCTCTTGTGTCAGTTTCTAAGTGATTTTTAAGGGGCATAGATTGGGAAGCAGACAGATAGATGAATGAGCAGGTTAGTGAGTGAGACATGAGCATATCTCAGAAGTCATGGTTACCTACAAGGGAGAACAAAAGGAGGGAGCTGCTGCATGCAGGGATGCCAATTCAACCACTATGGCAGTGATGATTTTAGATCCATCCCTCTTCTCTTGATGGGCCCACCAAAAGACAGAGATGTCCCTGGGGCCTGAGATAGGTCACCTAACCCTCTACTGAGATTTCAGCAATGGGAAGTGCAGAAAGCTCCCTCACTTGACATACATGCTGCTCTGGGGGGAAGACCTCGCTTTCAGGGCTGCTCAGGTACTACAGAGCTATACAGCAGCTGGTGTCCTAAAGGTTGTTCAAGGATGCTTTGTGTAAAGAGAATCTGGTAATGAGGTCTGCAGAGTCAGAGATGGGGCAAAGCAACACCAGTGGCAAAGTGCACTGAAGCTGGTGAGGCAGTGATGAAGTCTAACTCACCCTGTCTTCTAACTCACCCTGTCTTCTTGCAGAGTTTACAAGTGAGGATGTATGGCAGCATTTCCCAGCTTTAAATGATGTAGGTTATCCAGGCTGTAAAATGTTTTGGTTTCCTTTTACTGCTTTCCATACAACAGCCACAAACATGCCTCTCTTTCCCCACTGCTCCATTTATTGCTCCCAGGCTTGGGCCTGCTGTTATCCCACTGCTTATTGTTACAGGTATCAGTGCCTCTGAGACAAGGACAAAACACCCTGTTCATTGGAGCAGGCACCTGGGAAAACATTTTCCATTGCCTTTAATGTCACTGTCTTTTCCCTCGCTTTATATATAAGCCTTTTGCAGCCTTGCAGCATAAAGGGTACCTGATACAGGGTTTTTCCCATCTCTGGTGGGAATTTCTTGATACTCGGGGAAGTGGGGGTGCTTTTGAGACTCAGGAGGCACACAAGCTGTCTTGCTGTTGTCGAGGGAGTCATATGTACTAGTTGTGAATCACTTCAGGTGGTTTGTGAATGCTGGCTATGCCCTTTCATTATTACAGAACTCCCTGCAAGAACTGGCCTAGATGATATTTTGTATTGTACTATTGTTCATGAACACTGAATTATGCATGGATGACTTTATTATTCCAGAGTCATTCATGCACACTCACACAGACAAACCAGGTATCAGTTTGGATGCTACTTTCTGCTATAAAAGCATGCATGCCTATATGTAAACCTACACTACAAGAGCTGCATTCATACACTAAATCTCAGCTTTTTCTTTGTCTGCTTTACTTGAGGCAAAACATGTCTCTTGTTAACCTCAGTGGTGGGTTGTAGAAAGATGAGTGCAAACCGGTGAACTGTGTGGTTAGCCAGTAGTTTAGAGGTCTGGATTCTGTTCTCTGTTTTCATTTTGACCTGGTGCTTGACCCCGGGACCTCTCTTTGTTCATCTTGTCTATTCAGATTGATGGGCTTCACTGAAGTCTGTCCTGGATGAAGTACTCAAGTCAAGGCAATCAGGGTTTCAGGGTATGCCTGCATTGCAATTTTAAGCTGTGCTCCTGCCTGTGCATTTGCCTAAGCCCACTGGTGTGTCTGCACAAAAATCTTGCTTATGTGACTTGGATTAAGTGATAAAGCTCAAACTATTCCCAGCTGCTAATCAGTGAATTCCTGAGAATGTCTTTTGTTATGTATTCTTGGCTTGACCTGTTGACTAAAATTACTTGTATCCCAGAACCACCAGTCCCGAGCCCGGTAGCTGCTGGCTCATCCAAGCCGGAGCCAAGTAAGCTCAGCAGGCACCAACATTATTTGTGAGACATGTACATACATTTCTCTGCAAGCCATACAAGCTTTGTCGTCCAGTTATGGGCCAGTGTACCTCACTAGCACAGCAAAGTGAAGAGTCCTGGTGCGACTGACTGCAGGAATTTCCAAGCTGTCCGCCTCTCTCCTGCCTTCTCACTTGCAGGAGTGGCAGAGGTACTGTGCCAGGTCACGAGGCCTGCAGAGTCCTTCCAAAACCCTCCCATCAGACTGGGACCCACCCTGCAGTGTGTTTTTCCCTCATTTTTAGCTTATGTCTCTGTGAACCAATATGAATTACTTCAGCTGTTAGCAAAGAAATTTACTGGTTTGATATAAAGACCTTTGATCTCTCAAACTTTATAGCTGAGTGTTGCAAAAGTTACATCTTTCACACCCTGTCTAATCCACAATCAATGCTGGTTTGAGTCTCATTTCTTGGCAAGACAGGACAGTAGTTGTTGTTCTTCTGTAAATTTCTTAACAGTTCAATAATATTTTTAAGAGAATATGATTCATCACTCTCTGTACTGCACAGTTTTTGTCAATAGTCAATAATTATTGTTGGCAAACATGAAGTATTTCATGTCTGAAAACTAACATCTTGCTGTCCCCAGTTTCTCAGCTAGTCTATAAGGGTACTCAATTTGCCTGCTCCAAAAATGTGATTGTTGATGACAGTTTTGCTGATGAGATGTAGGAAGATCCACCTACACACCTTTATTTGACAAACATTACTGTTTCCTGACACCATTAAATAGGGGCCTCAAAAATTCAAGACACAGATCTGACCAATGATGTGTTCTATTGATGAAACAAACATCTATTATTCATCAGAGTAAATGAATCACTCTTTTCAAAGTCATTTGCCCGCTGGTTTATAATTTAACCTTTATCTGGGAGTGTGAACCAGGAACCTGAATGATGACGGGACAGTTAAGGAAAGTAAGTGGTGTTTCCTCATTCCTTCCAAGTGGTTGTGCAGAAAATTGATATTGTAGCTTTTGTTCAACTTGTGTACTCATAAGCCCTTCTCTCTTTCCTGCTCTGAACCACAGTTTGTGCGGTACTACTAACACCATTAAAAATTAAATCATCCAAAAGGACTGTGTCTCCAGAAAGGGGTGAAGAGTCAAAATCCTTTATCTCAGAGATAACTGGCTCTTGAATGGTGCATTCTCAGAGTGTGGTAAGTTCCAAGAAAGAAACATTTCATTTTATGCAAGCTTGGAATAACTGATTGTGCAAAACAAAGCCCAGAAAATCAGATCATGTTAGCTGTGTATCTATTGACATTGGGGAGATTAGACCTGAGGTTCCTATTTCTTGTCTTCTTCTGGGTCACAGAGGCTTTTATGTCTGTGATAATTAAACCTCAGATCAGTTCTCTGAATTGTTTTTCATTACATCTATGTGCTCAGTCTGAGACTTTTGTTAAACTAATTTTCAAGATGCTGAGAATTAATTTTATTTCTTTATTTTCTCTGCTGCAAGTAGACATTATTTTCCAGGAGATTGGCTAGCTCTGAGTGACCTCAAGACCACAAAGTCAATATTACAGATAGGACTAAGACTCGAAAGTCTTGTCTCTATGACAGTTCTTCCAGTGTTAAACTATTTTTTACTCAGCAACGTTTTTTTTCAAACACATCATCCAGATTTCTTTAAAGAAACATATCGAGACAACAAAAAACAAAAAAACCTTAGCCTACTCCCATGCCTTGAGAACCCTTTTCATTCTGCTTTGTAGGCTAGATCAGTTCTCATACCCAGATAAGTTGTTCATAAGAAGAGAAACCCTCATTAACCTCAAATTAGACCCAACTGATGAGATTTTTAGTTACCATTTTGTCAGTAAAAGCTAAATTACAATTAGATGATGTCACAAGCACCCAGCAGAGGCAATCTTAATGGGGTAAGATTCACCCAATGTAGACACATCTGAACAAGATACTAAGTCCCCCCGATAATTAATGGAGAGAAAAAAATTATGTGGCTAAGGCATGATTCATTTCATTCTCAAATTGCTGATGAAAAGACAGCAGTTAAATCTGACTATGAAAATATATATTTCCATTAATTATAAAGCAAATTTATACTACTATCTTATGGAGAGAGATTTACATCATAAACATCTAAAGGCAATAAGATCCACCAGAGCATGAGATGCCACACAAAAGGTGAGTACAAATGTGCAGGTCACTCTGTGAAGTGAACACTGTAGTGCCAGAGGCCACAGTCAGAAGAGAAATTATGATGCTGAAGAAGTCACCACTTACAAGACCCCCAGTCAGAAGCTCCAGTGCCTGCAGAGTGCTTGCACTTAAAATGCCAATAACCAGATTTGCAAGATACTTGCTAGAAAACCAATCTATAGCATAGGCTGGAAGGTCTTTGGTTATCCACCAAGTTAGTTAATTGAACAGGAACAAAGGTCAGCAGGGTAAGGCGATGCAGGAGCCTTGCAAAATAAAAAGCCCTTTAGTCAGACTAGGGCATGTTAATGAGACTGATACACCCAGCCTATAAATGCCTTCATGCCAGACATGCAGGCAGGAAAGCCATGTGAGCACCTGCATGAGGATGTGGTGTTCCCTGTAGCAGTGACAGTTTTTGCTCCTTGTCCACACTAGGAATTTGTCATACTGAAAGAGCACTGGGACAGCCTGAATGGGATTTCACATTCCCATTGATTGTTGCACTCCAGACTGCCATTTGCCTCTCTCCATCCCCTCTGTATCCCAGGTTTCAATCTCTGACCCATACAGTGATTTATGTGTTCCAGAAGGGTTAAAAGTAAGCTCCTGGACTTTCTCCCCAGAAACAGAAAGCCCCCATTTGTAGCCACCATAGCCTTGCAGGCAGCAGTGGCTGTGAGGCTGGATAGGTGCTAGTGCAGCTGGTTCATGCTGACCTCTTTCCTGACACAGCTATGCTGCTTGAATCCAAGCTAATATCCACCTCTACCCATGTTAACATCTCTTAAGTTAATTTAAGCACTGCTACATAAGTTTCAGTGGCTACAGCTCAGGGGTGTGCAGAGGTTGCTGCCTGTAGGTTCACAGGTACTGTAAGCACAGCCATGGCAAAACAGCAGCAGGTGAGGAAGCCACAGGGACAAGCCAAGCCCTATCAGCAAAGCACTGCTCTGCAGCCAAAAATGCATCAGTGCAAGAGACTTCTGCTGGAATGGCCACCTTATTCAGGGGCCACTGCTCTCCCAGCCCTGCCACACCAGACAGAGGTATAGGTCTGAGGTCTGGCTGTTAGCTGTGGTTGGTTCAGTAACCTAAATGTTCTTGCCCAGTGCCTTCATTATCAGTGTGAGCAAAGTTCCTCTGATATTCCAGAGAAATCTAGCTACTTTAGCAGGCCTTTCATATACTCATATCAGGGCAAGAGTAGTTAGCAGGCCAGAAAAGGTCTAAGCCAATAATTCCCAAATGCCAGACTTGCGGGCCATGCCATGAAAGCAATTCCTGTTAGGAGGTTTGCCACGCAAGCAGAGAAGAGTCTGCTGCCGTTCTTCTCATGGAGAGAGACCGGCACCGTGCTGAGCGTACGACTTGACTTGCGAACCAGCTGCAGACCATGCCTTGGGGTCCCAATCAGCAGTTTTGGATGATATTTTGGGACACCAGCATAGTGCTTGGTATCCTGGAGTTCTGACCCATCAATTTGATTTTAACTCATTTCTGTAATTAAGAAAAAAACCTGTGTGTATTTCTTAAAACCATTTACTTTAGTGAGACTGTTAATGCTATGAGAAACTTTCTGAGCGTTACAGAGATTTGTCTGTTAACAAGAACTTTATGAAATGTTCATTATCACCACCTACCTACCAGGGGAGCTAACAATTTCACACCCTTTTTATTCTTAGCTGCACATTATACCCTCTTAACAACATTTTAAAAATAACTGCAGGAAGAACTGAATCACACATAATTTGAGCAATTAGAAGTGACAAGCTGTTTTTCTCATCTAGTAAAATATGTCCATTTGGCATCCTTTGCTGTCTAGCAGAGCTTTTTTATTCACACCATTCCAGTCTCTAAGGAAGCCAAGCTATTATTATTATTATTCCATTGAAGAAATGGACATCTGTACTTTCAACAAGATTAATATATTGAATGCACCAGAGTTATTTTATAGACCATGAATTTGTTGTTATGAAGCAGACTCAGGAAAGTGAAGACATGAGGCCAAGCCAAGTGAATTCTTGTGAAGTCTCCCTCCTTGGTCCACAGAGGTAGCCAAACAAAATTAATCAGCCCTCCTGTGTGTAGCATCTCCTATTTATAAAGTGGGCCTTGTACCAACATTTGCTCCTCAACTTAATAAACTTTTAAGGGTTTCAAGAAGAAGGTGCACTCCATGTCAAATGTGGCAGAGCCATTCTCTAGAGAAAGCAGGGCCCCCAAATTGGGCATGTTATTCAGTGATCTTTATACCAGACACACATTTTTTCTTTTCATCTGTGAACAGTCAAGTTCATGTCTCTTGCTGAGCAACTTGCTTGACCTAACAGGCAAGCTTAGAGTCAGGACCCAGAAAGGACTTGCAAAGACCCGATACCTGAGGATGCTTGAAGCCTAACTCCCATCACCTTTCTCCTTAGAGACCTAGGCATAGCTTCAAGATTCTGTATCTCTTTTAGAAATTAGTCACTTCCATCTCATTTTTAAAGTTACATATGTGCTTGAAAAGGCAGGTAAGTGGTTAGTGAATATTTTAGAAGTAATTTCATATCTAACTTCTGTTGAATGAAACATCAGCTGACTTAATGCTTTGAAAACTCCTAGAAAGAAGATTGCTGAATGCATTTACATCTTTGGCCACTGTAATCCCATCAGTGAAATGAAAGCTAGCATAACCGCCTGTTCCTTGAGGACAATGACAAGATTTTCGTAGGAAATAAAGAGTTCTGGAGCGAGAGTGCTGCTAAAGAAAGTTAAGTAGGTCTCATGCCATAGGGAAAAGAGGAGGCAGTGAGTTGAAGCATTTCTTTTCACTGGACTCTTATTTCTCATATTTGGATATGGATAGCTTCTTGCCTTCACACATCTCTGATCCTCTTTGCTCTGCTCTGTTCCTCCCACCTGCCACATACACAACTTCTCTCATCCCACCTTCTTGGATGGTAATGGGAGGTGAATTATCCAGTGAGAGACAATATGACTCCTTTCTTCTTATCCCTCTGAGCACTGGCAGAGTGCTCATAATTATAATTACTTCAAATAGCATGCTAGGTATTTCAGGAGGTGAAAAATACTCTCTATTTGCTACAAGCAAATCCCATTCTTTTCTGCTTGATCCACATAGTTTTTTTTTAATTCATCTGTTTTCTAGAAGCAAATCAAGCATGCTTTCATTGCATACTCTATTAGCAGAAAAGCAATGTCTAATTTTTAAAAATACCATGTTGTTTTCCCTTCTGTCCCTTTGAGGCTAAGTAATCCCTTGTGAACGATCTGACCCTATTATGATGGAACTGTAAACTCAGAAGAAATCAGTAAGTGTCTACTTGCTGGTGTGCCAAACAAATCTGGATAAAGCACATCAAAAAGATAAGACTGATCCATTTCCGTGGTCCCAAAGGGAGAAAGCTTAATGCATTGCTGTGCTTTCTTGCATAAACTGTAGTGACTACAGGAGAGATCTGCCTGGTACCCGGAGTTTCTTCCTTTCTACAAAGCAATCCTATCTTAATTCTTCATAGAGGAAATCTTTGTTCGGTAGTCCAACAGGTAATCCTGTTAGTGCTTTGGTTTTGTAGTGTAGTAGAGCTGAACCCATGAGACACTGACTGTCCTTCACTCTCACTGGGGGCAATGGGAACTGATGGTCCTAATTACTTTGCAGGACCAGACTGCAGAGAATTCATTCCAGCAATTACAATTTGTCCCCTCATGATCAAATCGGGGCTTTTTTCCTGTTACTAGGCATAGAATTCTAGTCTTTTTAGCGATTAAAAAGTGTATTTAAATGAAGGTAAATTTGAAGTCAGGGTTTTGGTTCTGTGGGAGAGGTGGGAAGGGGGACTGCAAACTTTGCATCCAGAAGGAACTGCTGCAGGAAAAGAGAAGTGAAAGAGGTTGCTTGATGTGGTTAAGGAATACCAGAGATTTGGAAAGCAGTGCTTTGCAAAGCATGAGATTCTCAGTCTAGTCGTTAAGTGAGTGTAGGAAGCAGCCCTATGTTGGGCAGCCACACTGCAACCAGGTGTACCTACCTTGCCTCCAGCGAGGACTATATGTTAACAGCACTGTTATCATCCCTGTTCACAGGAACCATCAAGGATGTTTGCCTCAGGAACACCCTTTTGGACAATAGTAGCCTTCCTGCCCTCTCCTCATTTGAAGCAGGTAATAATTTACTGCTACATCAACAACAGTCACCGCAGCCCTCAGGCAATTGGTTTACAACTGCAGCTAAAACACATAGGATTGGGCAAAAGTTACACCCTTTCACTGTCATATATATTTTACAAATGGCTTAAACTGGTGACAAACCCTGGAAATTCCCTGGTGACATATTTCTAATATGGTTAGCCTGCATAGGGCTGTGAAGTCACTTTTTATTGCTTATGTAGTTTGCAAATGATTTATGATTTTGTGGGATAACCTAAACATCGAAAACCAGTCACGGTTTATATCAGGTTCTGTCTCCATTGAATCCTTTGAGCTTGTGCTGGTGGAGCTTGTGCTTATTTCCTGATCCCTATTCAGGCAGCACAGTCAGGGCTACATCCAGAGTGGGGCTGTCTATCCTGAGCCATTAATTTGGGTCCCAAAAAGGCAGGAGGGTGCCAAATTTACAAACCTGGAAAAGCTCACTCTACAGCTGTGTTACAAAACATCTGTGTTTTCTTTTTGTATTGAGCTACAGTCTGGGGAATAAATTAAGAGTTGTTGGGTTCGTGGGTTGGTTTTTTTCCCTGTATAATGATTTATTTTTTTTTATGAACTGAGTTTCAAAGATGGGAAATACATGCTATTATGTGGGGAATAATGTGACTGGTAACAGCCTAGCAAAAGACCGTCTGTTTGGATCTATAACTGCTTTTCTGCAAACATTCACATCCACAGCCTCCTGTTTTCTTTTCTCTCACAAAACTTTTTTTATTAAAATTATGACAGAAACAGTTCAGATTTTCAAAAGTAAAGATTTATTGCAGAACTTAGACACCCAAACTTACTCTGCAGAAAGTACTGCCAGCTCAGAACAATTCCTGGTAGAGCAGGAGACCTGGTAATGGGACACACAGAAAAAGCTGAAGATCTCATTTCCTTCTTTTCCTAGGTCCTCACTGTCAAAGTCTGCCTTCAGCCTCATAGAGCTGCGTGCCTTGTGGCAGAGTTTGAAGGAGACAAATATTGCTAATGGTAGGGAAAGATTAAATCAGAGACTGTGTAAACAAATGCATCAGCATAAGCATGAGGATATGTACAAGTCCTTGGGATGTGATGGCAGGGATCGAAGAGTTATGAGGGAGCTGGCTGGTGTAATTGCAAGGACATACTCTATCATATTTGAAAGATTATGGTAATTTGATGAGGTCCCCAATGCTAAGAAGAAAGGCAAGTATCATACCCACCTCCAAGAAGGCAAGAAGGAGTACCTTTCTTAGGAAGAACCTTGCTAGTAGGACAGTTGGGTACTAATGAGTCTGCATTTGGAGAACTGTGTCCATCTCACAGGGGGGAGTCCAGCAGAGGACCTCAAGTCACATGACATGGGAGAAAACACTGAGAGAATGAGGTTTATTTAGCCTAAAAAAGAGAAGTGGAATAGAAAAGCTTACTGCCATCTTCCACTGACAGTAGGGTGGCTACAGAGCGAACAGAGCCAGATTCTTCTCAGACATGCACCAGGAAAGGTATAAGAGGAAAAGTATATAGTTTGTAGTAAGGCAAACTATAACTGAATATATGTGAAAAACAACATTTCCTCCTGAAAGTGACACTGCACTGGAAGAGGGCAGAGAGGCTGTCACGTCTCAGTCCTGGGAGATTTTCAAAACTCAGCTGGTCAAAGCCTTGAGCAACATCACTCAGCTTTGAAGTTAGCCCTGCTGTAAGCAGGTAGCCTGGTCAGATGGCCTCAGGGATGCCTTCTAGCCTGAATTAGTCTGTGATTCTGTGATTCTTACTTGTTGGGGCTGAAGAGTCTTTCATGGGTTCTCTTTCCTCTGTGTATTCCCAAAAGGACAAGACAGTCAGGAAAGTAACTGTTAAATCATGAAATAATTCCCTTACCCTATTAGAACATGCTGAAATGGACCAAATGATATATTTTGTTCTTAGCTTACTGTTGTCTGGAGGAAAATGATCCCAGGTGAAGGAACAATGAGTACTATTGCCTATTAGTAAAATGAAGGTGTTTTGCAGGGTACCTCCTGGCTTTTTAGCAGTAGGCTAAGTTTACTCGCAATGACAGGAATTTCTTCTGCTGCGTCTGAAAGATTTCAAATGTAAGGAAGTCTGAGTCCATGCTGCTGATGGCTTGGTGAAGAGATGGTGACTTCTGGTGTGTGGAATGCAGTCTCATCTGACACATCTGTGCGCTGTGCTGGCCTTCTGCTGGGATCTTCTTTTCTTGCAATCCCAACATTGCATTGCATCATCAGCCAAAGCTGTTCTCTTTTAACTCTTAAATTTAACAAGTGTCTAAGAGCTCCAAATCCACATAAAAGATGCTAACTTTTAAATATTCTTCTGATATTGTCTTTTGAGGTTGGAGCTCATTCATCTTAAGATCTTTACACAATGAAAGTAGATATGCTGGGGAGAATAAAATCAACATGATGGACAGACAAACACTTATTGATTAAAAACACTGCTCTTTAATGAATCATCAGTTTGGTATGGACAGTCACCAGCAAGCATAATCTTACTAATATAGTGAGGCCAATACTAGTCTATAGCAAAGACATGGAAAAACAATCTGGCTGCACAGCATTTCTGTTACTGTTATGCAGCACAAAGTAAATTCCACTTTCAAATTTCCGTTTACAAGAATCTGTAGGAACATCTTGTATTCATTCACCACGCACACAGACACATGCATACACAGGCATAGTGTCAAATAGTCCATTCATGGTTGTTATTCATATGCTGTTTGATTGGATATTTGCAGCCACAGGTTTTCCAGTTGAGATTACCAGCCCAGTTAACACAGTGGCAGCACAAGTGTTGTACACATGTATTCCCTCAGTTGACATTGCAAAAAAAGCTGACAGTGCAAAAGTGAGAAGTTACCTCTTTAGAAACAGCCTGAGTACCTGAAAGGAAAGCTAACTATCCATTCTCTTCTGAATGCTAAATGGGACAAAACTCCTTCATGTAGCTCCCTGAGTTTTGCCTGTGTTTTGGCTGAACTGAATGTGCAACAGGCACATTCCCATGGGTTTTGAATGTCCAGTGCCACTCTCAGCTAGCACTCAGCAAAGCACAGTAATGGATTAGGACACTCTCTTATGACAGGGCAGATATGTGTGACATGCCAGGCCAGGTCTATTTTCTGCACTTCTCGGTGCAGTGCAATACACAAAATCCTTGCGGCAGCTAGCTCACCTCAGTTCCTTGGTGGTGCCTGAATACCATCCTGCTTTCAAGGTCAAATTTTTCCAACTCCACGCTCCTCTTGTTGGCCAAATCCAAATTCAGTCCTCGCTGAACAGACTTAGCTCCCATATCTTCCCATGAAAAAATGTGCTCCAAAAATGTTGTCATTCATTTCTGTCATGGAAAGAGCAACGCCACTCCTGTGCACCTCCCTTGAGAGCCTTACACACACCCTAACTCATGCTTCAATTCATCCTGCTTAGCTAGTGTGCCTGATGATATGATCCTGTGTACTCCACCTTGTATTAATACCCAGGCTCTGAGTCCAAAAAAGCCCCTTTAGCAGCCTCATGGACTAGTAATGATTCATCTCTCTAATAAAAGGTTAATTCTGTTTTTTTCTTGTTCATCTTATCTCTTGGCCCAGAAACAAGCTACAAACATTTTTTGCATCTAAAGCTGCCAAAACCCAGACATCTTACACAAGAGCAGCTGCTTGGGACTTTGTCCTTAGCTGGCTGGCAGTGCAATGCTAGAGCAGAGCCCAGTTTCCTCCCCTCCTGGCTGCAGCTCAGCTTTGATTACACAGACCCTTGAACTTGCAAGTTCCCACATGACAGCAAAAGCTCTGCTTTGGCTTCAATTGGGTCATCAAAGTTTTAGTGATACCGTTGCCACACACCTAGTCTGGGGATGCTCTGCAGTCCCTAAAAGAAAGCTGTTCAGGGTGGGTTACTTGCATATGGTACATCTGCCAACAGGGCAGTTTCATCAGTTTTAGGGCAGATGTTCCATTCCATAATTAACTTTATGCTACAAACAATAGCTGTTAGTTCACTTACAATGCCCTCGCCATCTCTGATGGTTGCCTTTATACTAAGTGTACTGTAGCTTTAAAGTTCCCATTCTTTGCAGTATTTTTTCTTGACCTCTGATTTATAGAAAATATAATGTCTTCCTTCTTCTTCTTCCTTCCCCACATACCTTCACACTCCTTCTAAGCTTTTATCAATATCAAGCCTTTTTGAGCTTGTGCATGACTAGATAACAGCATCATTACTCATAGTTTAAGCCCAAGTCCCACTCCTGTATATGTGCCTTGGCATTTCAGCTGACAGCCTGCTGTGCATTGCACATGGACAGCCTCTCCAACCTTGCATTTCTTTCTCAACCAAAGGACCAAATGATTCTCTCTTCCATGCTACTGTACAGAATTTAATGAAAAAAAAGGTAAGGCATGAGCATACAAAGTCAAGGATGCAGATGTAGAAAGCAATATTAAAGCCAAATACTGTATGTTTCAAGAAGCAGAAGCAATTTCTTATGTTCAGTGGCATTCATACTCTGGAGTTCTTTCCAGTTTGAACATTTGGTTTTTGACTACTGTAGGAGTTGTCTATGCAAAAATATACTGCTATTTGCTTGTCAGTGTACTTACACAAGTGCAGGAATTCTGCAAGTGTTCTATGTGGATGCTCTTGTGCTATAACAAGGCCATGAGCAAGGGGAGCTGTACAGGACAGTACACCCTGTATTCCTTGCATAAACCTGTAAGCACCTGAGTTCACAGTGAGCTTTCGTATCTTGAAACAAGCAAAGCATCAGATCTTCTGCATCATCCTTCTAAACTCTTCCCTCATTTCTTATATTATTCTGATTGATACCTTGATACCTCCTGTGGTTAATCTTTGCAACAGTCTCTTCTCAAGCACTGATTCTGCACTCTACCACTGACAGCAAGCTCTCTAATCAGGCAGTCCAGATGAATGGATGCAAACATAATATGCACGACTTGTCTCAGGATTGGAATGGTAGTAAGAGATAGGTCCTTTGAGGACTTTCACCATAAGATATGTTCCTTATGAGGCACTGTGCTATATGAAGCCAGGAAACCCTTATAGCATTAAATAAGGATGAAGCCAGTAGTGTAGAATTAAGCAGGGCTCAATAAAAATTTCTTTTAGAGTAAAGGAGGAAGGAGAAGAGGAAATGGTAGTCATCAAAGTGTGAGATAACAATACAGTGGTAGAGAATTTCAGCTGTACAAGTGAATATATTTGTGAGAGGATGCAAGATACAGACTCAACCAGCCTAAGGCAATAAACAATCACATTGAATATCGTGTTCAGATTACAAGTCTATATGAGAAAATAGTATCCTAAGAAATTTAGGCAAAAGATCCAATATGTTATTTAAGATTAAATAAGGTTAAAATGACAGCTAGGCATCACAAGCAGAAGTTCTGTTGAAAAAAAAAAAAGAATAAATCAGCAGGGATGAAATCACTTTTTCAGTTCTCTACACTCAGGTGGTCACTTCCAGGTGGGTGACACATGTCTGCAGAAGCTCTGCAGAGCAGTGTGGCAGTGACTTTTCTCCCTGAGTGTGTTTCAGAACTAAGTAAAAAGAGGCCATCAGTGATGGTTCTTTAACTGTTCTTGCTTCTGTGACTAGATCTGCCTTTTGTTTCCCACTCATACAAAAACAAAAAAAAACAAAGCAAATTAGAAAAAACACCAGCTGATGCTGGCAGACAACTTGCTATATCAAGGATTTCTACAAATTGTGAATGGCTCTTTACAATTGAGTCTAAACCAATGATTCTTTGTCAATTTGTTTGCAGTGTCAGTTGTGCCTGATGCATTTGTGATAGCTTACCATTCAGCCTAAGAGAATAGAAATGCAGATATTGAATAGAGGCCACTTTAAGAGGTTTGCTTTTCTTTTATGTCTACTGGTGGAGAGCCGTGTTTCAGCTGTAGCAGGGTGCAGGTGTGTGCTCTCTTCATAAACTTAGTCCAGTGTGTTGTGCAAGCTCCTGCTCAAGTGACACAGACCCCCAAATGTGACTGCTCACTCACCCTTTCCCCCTGCTCTCCACTTGCATTTTACCAACATCTTCATAACCTGCTGTGAGGTGAGAAGTGGTACCTGCTACATGCCTGTATATCCTGTGACTCTTTTAAACAGCAGAGAAAGTGCACGTTACCACATCCTTTCTGAGATCTGTTGCCAGTTTTCCTCCCCATCACAGGACTCGTGTTTGCTGGCTGTTGAATTGCAGACTGATTTGAAGGCAAGGGACTTTGTTCTTGTTGTTTAAAACTGTCTCTGAATACTGTTTGTGCTTCTTTCACTGAGGGACTTAAAAATGCTGGTATAATTTGGTGCTTTTGTTCTGATACATTTTGGTCCCACCATCAAATACTGGCTGTCACTCCTTTTTCTGAAAGCCCTTTCAAACTTTACTTCTAGCTATATCTCAGAATATGACTACATAATTGTTTTAGTTAACTCCCACCACTCTGCTCCCCTACCAGCATGCTGCTTGTTTGCAGTCAAGAGTATGATTTTGATTTTCACTGCCCCATGTGTCAGTGTGCAAGCCTGAAGGGACCTTTTTATAATTGTAATAACAATTCTCAACAAAATCAATGGCACTTTCATTACTGGTATGAAGTATCCATTTTCTTTTGCCCTCAAGGAGTGGATGTCTTATTGCAGATGATGTTACAATAGAGGCTGACAATCAGCAGTTACAGAGTAGAACCACATCACAAGAAATCTCTGTCATGAGGCTGCCTTTAATAGGCAGCCAGCAGAACTTGGCTCACACTAACACTGAATTCTCCTATCAACAAATTTGGCATCAAAGGAATTACAGTTTCTTCTATATTTTCTGAGTTTGCCTGAACCTCACTGATCTGGTGGCCTCTGCCCTCATAGCAGCCTTGCTATATGTTGGAAAATAGTTATTGTTCAAATTTGATATGGGAAAAGGAGTTTCTCAAGCAAATGTCTACCCAGGGTGTCACATCAGTGCAAGGATTGAAAGTGCTGAACTACATTTTCAGGGACTTGACCTGGCTCATAGTAGATACCTGTAGATTCAACAACAGCTGCCAAAGATCTTGCTCCCTCACCATTGCAGGAGCACACCCAGCTCTGGTCTCACCCTTGCTTCTGGGTTTCTTTCACATGAACACAGAGACAACATGAAGAGAGTAGAGCCTGGTGCATGCCCAAGCCTCATTCTGTTCAAAGAGTTAGGCCTTGGACCTAACTGGGGCAGCCACAAGAATATGAATGTGTTTTCAAGAAGCACAGAGACAGATTAAGGCGCTGTGGGACATTATGACGATACTAAGCCAGTGCCGTTCCTTCTTCCCTCTGCCGTTTTATTCTGCCCCTGCCAAGGGTGCACCAGTTGTGCTGATAGAGCTGCTTGTGTGATCACTGTGTGAACCAAATTGGGAGACGACAACATCTGAAAAATAATTTCCTTTTTGTTATTTTTGTGAGTGAAGTGGTTGCGCAAAGCTGTTTACAGCACAGCTGCACTACTGAGGGATAGCGTGGCACTGGACAGGGTGTAAATGAGAGGAGGCATCTCTGGGGAGCAGTCTGTAGGGAGAGGAAGGAGATGATACTTTAAATCAGAATAGCTGTGAAACTCTTTGTAATGTAAACTACAGCCTAAGTCAGTTAGCTCATCTTCTTGGGCTTTCTCTGTAGTCACCGGGGAGAGATAAGCTCTTTCAGAGTAATGGAGAGCAGGAGTCCTTATCTCCCCTCACTGATTATAGAGGGACCCCAGACAGTCAAGTGCTTAATGTTACCCCCAAAAACAAGCAATGAAGCCAAACTTCCACCATCTCGATCATTTTTCCTCTTGCTTGTCTTCATAGTAAGGAAATAACTTCCATTCTTGTGCCAAGAGCCTGTCAAAATAGCAGAACTATGCTCCTGAATGTAAAAATACTTTGTAAATCTCATCAGCCGACAAACAGGAATCTGAATCCTAACTTCACCTACCACTCCTGACAGTCCTCATCTCCAGTTTGTTTGGTTTTATTTTCAGAAATTACACAGTGTTTAAGATAGGGGTCTATCCCCACTCATACCTAGTAGATTCTGCCTTGACTTCTTTTTGTCTTCCTCTGAGTAAGCTTTTCTTAGTCTCTGAGCAATATTTCACCTTTGAGATCGCTTATCCATCTCCCACTCTGCTCAGCAAAATGCTCCTTCATTAATTCAAGTGGAGTCTGGGCTAAAAGGAGGAGAAACTATACTATGTATCCTCTAGTTAAAATGGAAGGAGGAAGCTGCAATTCCTTCTCCATCAATACCCCTTTCTGTGCTCTGCAAGGTCATGTGCACATTTGATATGGATAAGTCATGAGTTCAGGATGTTTTTTTAGGCAGATTAGTTGCAGGAGAGCATCTGTTACCTGCTAAAGTACTCCTTCAAAACATTTTGAATATCCTTGAGTCAGCAGAGAGATTAAGCTTACTTTGGTGCCTCATGTTCTGATATCACAATGATTTTCATCGGTGATTAAGTACCCTAAAAGTAGAATTACCATATCAGGGAAGTCCAGCCTGAGAAATGCCTGCCAGCAAAGCAAGCATCCTGTATTTTCTCTTGTGAGGATGGCATTTATACTCACAGACACCCTTGTCCAGCCATATCAGAATTTGCAGTGTTTATTTATATAAGCTGAAAAATGACCACCCAGCTATTGCGACCACACAGTTGTCAGCAACCATCATCCAAGCAAAACAATTTTGCTTGTTAATTGACCACTGAATAGCATACTCTGACTTTTTCTTTGCTTTGCACATTCTCCCTGTGAATTACAGACCAATAAAACTACCATACCATAGGCCTATTTTTTTGCCATTTTTCAGCTGCCAGACGTGTAATTCAGTTCACACACTGCACCAAACATGGTTATAGCACAAATCAGATTGTAGATTTTTTAAAATTAATTTATTATATAGATGTAGACTATACAATAGCTGTATTAAGTTACCTGATTGAAATGCACTACATAAAACTATTCCATGCAAGATCAAGCTATGCCATGATCATATCAAGATCTAATCAGATCCCACAAGAAGATACAGTTTCATGATATACAGAAGAATGAAAGCATGTATCTTTCAAAGGTTTTGCTATTTTTAAACTGAAGTTATGATGATAATGTGTCATATAATTCCAACCTTCAATACTGGCATGTGTTGTTTTAGTTTATATCTGTCTTCTGTGGCATACACCCAGTGAAAACAAGACATAAGCCAGTGTCAGAATCTCTTTATGTGAAATTGCACTGTTAACTAAATCTGTGCAGCATCGCACTATTTGTCGAACTGATACACCTTCCTGTTTAGAGGCTTCTATTCCTTTCCCACTCTCACACCCAGATATAACTAATTAATTTTTATTGTGTTCTACTTCAGCCATATTTAATGAAACCCTCCACATAATACTATGAGCAAAGTCATTCCTCATATAACAAAATGCAAGATTATTCTCAGCCTGGTAATGGGAGTTTAGGCCATTTATAGTCAGTCAAACAGAAGTAATTAGCAGTACATAGGAGTCCCCCCTTGATAAGTCTTTGCCTCTTTCTTACAAATTTGCTCATGCTGATGAGATGACCACTAGCAATTTCCTTTCTTCTCTCCCTCTTGCATTTGGAATAAACAGAAGCAAAACCAAGACTCTTATATAGCAGGGTAAGCACTCTGGCAACAGAGTGCTGGGCCATCTTTACATGTATCAAGTAAAAATGACCCTGCCCTATCACAGTTTGGGGATCAACATCTCCACACCTCCACAGACTGGTCCCACGCTCATGCTGACACAGCTAGTTGCAGGGCCATGCCCTGAGCTAAACCACTGAATGGAGATGAGTTACAAATAGGTGCATCTCTCCCTTCCTCAAAAGAGCTATTTTTACTGAGGTTCACTTCAGTGCTGTGGTTCCCAGCACAACCCCATGAATAATTGCAGTGGGGCTGGTATCAGCAAGCATCTAGAGGTGGAAGGGATCAGGGCATGAGCTCCTCAGGTGGGTTCATGGCTGAAGTCCCCATATTGTGGCAGCGCAGTCTGGGCAGATGGTGCCAGTGAAACAACACCCAGTCCCAGCTGAAGGTGAGGTCTGGCAGGTCACTGCTGAATTGCTGGCTGGCCATGCTGACTCAGGGGAGATAAGGGAAAGATGTGGGCTATGGCTGTGATAGCGAGACTGTCTATCAGGCAAAGGTCCTGAGGGACAAACATGCCTTGTTTAAAGGGCTGTACCATGATACAGAATTGCATTACAGTAACAGTATCATCAGTATCAATAGTATCCCATTCTGCTAAACAGCTATAGCAGAGATTAAGGTGGATCCTGTTTCAAATGCTTCAAAGGTCTGCAGGAGACGATGGAAAATACTGCTTCTGTCTTTGTTCTTTCCATATGTCACAGAGGTACATAATAGCTCTGTTTTCCCATTTCAGAATTGTCCTCGTTTCTACTATTTGGTTGGAGGAGGTCTCTGCATTTACTGGCAGCCCCCAGTTTGGCCAGATGGCCACTGGCATTCCCTGTGACTCCCAGTGATACTGGCACTGGAAAACCCAAATGTCCCCAATATCTGACTAAGATCTATCAACTACCAAACACGGGATCAGGAAGGAACTTTCCCTTGGTTCAACCTGCCCAGAATGAACTAACTATCTATCTATCTATCTATCTATCTATCTATCTATCTATCTATCTATCTATCTATCTATCTATCTATCTATCTATCTATCTATCTATCTATCTATCTATCTTTTGTCTTCTCCTGTAATGTAGGGCCACACTCCTAAATCTCCTGTGTATTGTTTATCTAATATATCCTTTATAGGGTAATAATGCAGGGTACTAGAAAACGCCTTTGATACTCTGATATCTACCTATGGCACAGTTTGCATTGCAACCTTCCCAACAGAAGTTTGTTGTAGAGTATGGTAGAAAGGTATGATGTCTGTGGTAGGGCATGGAGCAGATGGCATGTGGAGTGTTTTGGAGCAGCATTGCTTGCAGCTGAAGAAGTATTGAACCAAGGTTGTAATCCATAAATGAGGCTTTTTTTTTTTTCATGTTAAATAGAATAAGAGTCATCAACATTTCCCCTTGCAGTTTTTCTCTTACATTCTTAGTCCTTCGCAACATATCTCTGAGGGATATCTTTGGTTCCTGAAACGTTATTGCTGTTTCATCTTCTGGAGTGACAAAGGACCTTTATGATTAGCACTTTTTACTGCCTACAGTGATTTTTTTCTTCAGGACCTCCATTCAAATCCCTTTGGAAATTCCACAGGCAGTCTCCCTTCCATGTCTCAGTCTTCTGACAGTGGTGCCCACATGACTAGCTCATGGGTTAGTCTACTGACTAACTGTTTTTCCGTAGTCATTGTCTTCATATTGTGGTTAGGAGTAAATCACTATCAGTCTCTATCTGCCCCAAATCAAAATATTTCTGTCAGTCTTCCCAGGTCTCTCTGAAATGTAATCCTTTAGTATTAGTGATGAAACTGAAGCACAGCTTCATTCCAGTGCAAACATCCTCACATCTGCTCTCCCCATGGTCTCTCCTGGCCGCCAAATCCAAACCAGAAACCATGCAGTCATGTTAGCACAGTCCTGCCCCTGAGCACAAAAGCCTTGCTGAGAGACAGACAGTCTGAGCTCAGATGTAAGTACCACACTAAGGCCATCACCCCTATGTCAGAACCGGCTCATGTCCAGCTTGGGAAGCAAGCAGACCAGCCCTGGGATCACCTGCACCTGCGCGTCTAGAGGCACCCTCATCATTGCTAGTGGGCAAGGGCTAAATCCTCAAAGCACAATGTCCAGCTTCACTGACACTGAAAGCAACTCCCAGCCCCAGGTCCCCAAGTCCAATGGCAGGTTGAGTAAAGAACCTAAAAACATTACTACTTAAGAGGAGAAACTGAAGTTTTACATCTAATTGTGTAAAAAGGGATGTAGCCTAAGCAAGTGAAGGAAGATGGTCTAGCAATGGGTCTTGTCTTGATGGTAAACACTTAAATTATGTTCTCTGTTAAAAACAAAACAAAAACAAACCCAACAACAACAAAACCCCAAAAACAAACAAATAAAAAACCCAAAGAAAAAAAACAAACACCCCCCCAAAAAAAAAAACCAAAAAAACCCCCAAAAAAACAAAACAAAATCACTATAATTGAAAATTATTGAAAATTGAAAATCCTCTGCTAAGCATCTTCAAATGGCTTAATCTCTATAGTGTCATTAGGCAAAAGGTTTTTCTGTGGATCTGGGATCACTGTATGAGGTTTATCCATTACCTGTGCAACTTGGCAGCAGTAGAGAAGCCCATTGCAGCATCAGGGGTGAAATTCTTGCTTACTTAGGTGGAAAATTATTAGCATAGTTTTCTTGTTACCTAACAGCAGTCTGAATTCCTGAAAGGGATAAAGGAAGATGATCATCTTCATTCTTTCCAGCTGCACCAAATAAACAGCATTCCTCTTCCATGTTTGTTATTGCTTACAGACCAGGCAAAGAGTTCCATTTCCTTCTCCAGCTTTGATGCTTATGAAAAATTGGAAATTGTAGGGACACACCCTGCAGCTGTCTTCAACCAACAAAGGGTTAATTGCAATTGCCCCGACATTTGGCACTCAAGAAGAGGATGATAAAACCTTATCTACACTGAAGCAAAAAAATCTCACTGGGATAATAAGCATTGCATTGAGGAAAATGGAGTTCAATGAGCAAGGACTTCTTAGTTACAGGAAGTTTTGCAGTTTTTACTGTATTTTATAATCAAAGCAAGCAACCTTTCGCCACACTTTATCACAAATATAAAGATACCAACTGAAAGTGCTGTACAGTTAATTTTGGCTTGAAAAGCAATAAAGTTTGTATTACTGTAAGGCAACTTTGTCTTGGCCTTCTAACGGCATAAGCATTTGTCTGGTAAGAAACAATGTATTGCATGTTTGATCAATACATTTATAACCTGTGTAGGGTAGGCCAAAAATTCTAAATCTGAATCTAGAAAATTGTGAATTGTCCCTGGTGTAGCTCCCTCTTTACACTTGTGCAGTGCATCTGTAATTACAATGTGTAAATTGCGTTAAGGCCATAGTGACATTAAGAACATACTGACATTTGTAGAACAAAGCCCTTAAGAGGCTGAGCTGTTGGACTCAGTTGAACCTCGAGCGATGCAATTGGCTTGAATATGCTTTACTTTCAGTAAATTGCAAATTTATGGAAGCCACTAGAAACAGCCATTGGAAACAAACATTGAACTGAAATGAAGAGTCTGGCTACTAAGGCCTTACAAGTGTAATAATCTGAAATGAGTCTGAATAAGGTCTGCCTTTGCTCACCCAGTTGAGTGCAGATTCACCCCACAACCTCATGTCATTTCAGCTCATCCTTTTTTTGAGCTGCTGCACCTCTTTGAAGTGGTAATACTTCTATGAGGCCTGTGTGTCCAGAAGCAAAGGTACTATACAAACATCAATAACTTAACTCCTAACACTGTGAACAGCAAGGGACAGATAATCCAAGACTGTTTTGTGAGCTTTAGGACTGTGGGACCTAATGGGTTAAGATGAGTTGTTGAAGAGAAGAGGTGGGGGAAATGCCCATCTCCTCCCAAAGTTTTGTCTGCCATATTCAGCTGTTCTCAAATTTTCCAGTGAATGTCTCACATTTTCCTGCCTCTCAGAAGAACTGCTTTTTTCTATTTGCAGTCATATAATATTCCTATGCTGTCTTCAAGAACTAACATACGGAAAGTATTTAATGTATTTTACCTAAGGCAAGTACTAAGGCTATTAAACAACTACTATGATTTAAAAGGTGTCAGTAACAGTTTTGTATCATATGATGTAAATTGAACTAAGTGAGGTTACTTTGGCTGCATATGCTCTTACAATGCAAAAGGAGACATGGAGTAGTAGAGGGAAAATATACTTTAGCGTTGAACTTCAAAATTTAAAATGATTTTATCAATTACTGTAATTAGGGATATACTGACAATCTTACTAATGGAGACGTACCTAATGGGTAGAAATTAATTAGCTGAATTAAATAAACTGGATGACCCAAAGGATTAATTTTCTTTCTTTCTTTCTTTCTTTCTTTCTTTCTTTCTTTCTTTCTTTCTTTCTTTCTTTCTTTCTTTCTTTCTTTCTTTCTTTCTTTCTTTCTTTCTTTCTTTCTTTCTTTCTTTCTTTCTTTCTTTCTTTCTTTCTTTTTTCACTTCCATTGCTTTTTCTCATTCTGTTTTAATTGCATCTGTAGGAGTAGAGGTGTGATTTTATCTTTCATTCTTTCTTCTGGGATTGCATACCTTCCCTTTTGCTTTCCATGAAGATTTTCACTAGCAGATTCAAGTAGTTTAATGGAAAAAAAGTAAATTTGTAGCAAATATCAGATAAATAAAAAAACTAATATAGACCTTGAAAATGCAATTCTGCATTCCNTTCTTTCTTTCTTTCTTTCTTTCTGCAAAAAACAACTGCAAAACAACTGCACTGAAAAAGGGAAGTTAATAGAATCAAACATATCAAATAGCTGGAAGGTTTCAGTGTAACCCATTTGAAAAGTAGTAGCCAGGTACCTGTAAAACGCATTTCAGCTAGGGAATACAAAGCAATACTCATGGTACACCAGGTCTTGACACAGAACATGATGTCAACTGCATTGACATCACTTATTCCATCCCCAGGTACAGTGACCTCCTGTGCCCTTGGAGTAAGAGAACAAAGTTTTGTAGTGGAGATAGAAATCTTGGGTCAAACCTAAGCAATGATGTTTTCATGCTCAAACATTTGCCTTCTATCCCTCTAAGTAAATCACATCCTGAAGTACCCAGCAGATTTCTCTGGGTTTACTTTTATCATCTGTGGAGCAAAGGGGCACAATTCCTCTCCAGTACATGCTGTACCAGCAGATATCCTACAGTTGACCCAGTTATATCCCAAAGTGCCTTTCTCAGTGCAGTTAATAGGTAGTTCACAATATCTGAATATATGACTGTTCTCTGGTGTAAGTATGTTCCCACTAGGTGTTAGTACAGTATAGGGACGCCTTATGCCCTAAGTAATACCTACAATAGTGTAGTCTGAAAGCTATTTGCCAGAATTAGACAGAAGCTGAAATTCATCTAAGATCCCATTGCTGCTGAAAGCAGAGAGTACCCCTACCTCTGCCCATTCTTTGGCCATGGTGTGCTCATTAGGGGATGCTCACATGAGAACTGCTGCTGCTCAAAATGAGTTTTATCAATAAAAAGCTTTTGTTTCTTCTTCTTCAGCTGCTTTGCCAGGCTGACTGTGTGGGTACACAAAGACTCATGGCAGCACATAGGAAGGGACAGAACTTCATCAAGTGCAGCATTAAATCAAATTAAGATAATTGGGTAGGTAATGTCAACAAATAATGTTGATCGGTGAATGAATATGAGCAAATTCCTTTCTATTCATGACAACTATCCATGCAGAAAGATGAAAATGTGTCAGGCAGATATGTCAGTTACAGCAAGGAATTGGTTCAGTTCTCCTTAGTTCAGAGTAAGAGGAGTGATAAGACATATTAACCCTTGAATTAATGAACAGAATGTTTCAATTTTAGTTTGACTGGAGCAGAAACAGAAACACTTAAGCTGCCTTTTCTTCTTTTTTTTTTTTTTTTGACTGCTGCCCAAGATGTGGGCTGTAACAAAGCATCAAAAAGGTTGCAGTTGATTTGGAGCATATGGCAAAATTCTTTGTCAAGGAAAAAGGGGGAAAAAATTTTTGTTTGCTGGAAGAAAAAGAAATGAGAAGACCAAAGCAATTCAATCTGCTGAGTGTGAAATGCATTAAGAGGATAGGAGTGTTGCACAGCTGAATGCTGTGCTGTCACTGCCAGACACTTCTCTGCTGGCTCCAGGTCCTGGAGCTCTGAAGTAGGTCAGGCAGTTCCAGCCCCATGTCGGTCAATGCCACAGCCCAGAGCTGTAGGGACAGGAGCATATTGACCAGGCCCAGTGTAGACAGAGTGGGGGTTTATAGGCATTTTGAAACAGAAGGAAAATCCTTTTTAGTATTTCAAAACAGAAATGCAGGCAATATATACCTTATTCAGAAATGGATGGCATTTGCATCTGGAAACTGCACATCTGTAGGAAAAGTCCAAAGTTTTGCCTGTGTTCCCAGATTCCTGTATTCCCAACACTGTCTCCACCATTGTAGAGTTCTCAGCAGTCCCCTTCCCTGCACACCACCATCACTGCAGGAATCAAGTTAGCCTTGGTAGGAAATGCAAACTTACTGTTTTAACTCTTACCATCTACCAGAGTGTGCCTTGTATAATCACAGGCTCTGTCTTGCTTCTAGTAAAGGAAGACAATTGACCTCTTTTCTCTCTTTTGGGAGAGAAGGAGGATCTGAAAAATATTTGAAAGTGAAAGCTACTTTGTAAAGCCTCCTAAAACTGCCACATGGAATTTACATCACACTTGGGAAACCACTGTGCTTTGTGAGACAAATTAAAATTTGGTTGCAAGTGAGGCCACAGAGATGAAGCCACTGACTGCAGAACCCAAAGCAAGCCTGCAAACTTTATTGCTCTCAATGGACTGCTTTGAACTTACTGGGAATGAATTGAGACCAAACTTATGCTGCCACACAGGCTTTGTGATCTTTGATCAAACATGTACTATTAATGTAAAGGGCACTAATGGTCTTTCTTGGTTTAGGTGTGCCTGCATTTCGCACACAAAATAGATACAATCAATCTATGTATCATTGAAGTTACAACTGATAATCCAACAATTAATCAAAATGCCAGTGAGAGGTAGATCATAATTTGGAAATCAGTGTATGGCCTAATAAAATAGTACAGGAGGAAACCTGAAGGAAGAGGGACAGAAGTCAGCCACAGCTTGTGGAAGGGATGCCACCAAGAGATGTTAGGAAGCCCACATGTATTACCTTTTGACTCTTTCATGAAAACTCTGTGCTCCAGGTAATGGGTTGGAAAGTTATTACTGTGGACATTTTGCTGCTTGAATCTTTGTCCACTTTCCTCGCAGAATGCTTAATCTTTCTTTGGATTTAAATTGTTTGCTGCTGGAAAGTATTAGATAAAATGTTTTGAGGACTCTATGCTTATAAATTAATAGATATTTATTGCAGAAGAAATTGTAGCAATTCCCTTGTTCTGCAAAATCCAGCTGAAGAATTTCATCTTAGTGCAACGAATTTATCTCCTACTTAAGTCTATGGAGCTCTTTCTATAATGTAATAACACATTATAGAAATGTATTCAGAAAAGAGGGATTGAAATCTTTCCCAGTGCAGATCCAGCCTGGTAGTGAATTATTTCTGCAGGACGTTACTTCCATAGCTTCATAGCTTAGCTGGGGAAGAGCTAAGAGGAAAACAAGTACTATAATTCAAAACAGCCCAACAGACCATAATTTTTTTTCACATTCTTCCTTTTTTTTTTTTTTTTTTTTCTTTTTTTTTTTTTTTGGTTTGACTGAAAAAAAGTTGGACCAATCCAGCTTTGAAAACAGTTTTGTATTGGCTGGCATCCAGAAACACCCCAAAATCTCAAATGAAAAGTTTATAGCAGTCAAACAGGCTCTTACTGTCCTCCATCTACCATGGAGAGAGTTGGGAAAACAGCTGTACTTTCTGTTTTGATACAAGCAGAAGGGTCCTTAAAATTAAGTCCATAATCAGCCTTCATTATATTAAGGTATATTTTAGACAGTTAACATGGAATTAGAATTTAATCATTTGAAGCACTTCAGTTGCTGACCAACTCCATGCAGACATTTAAAATGTGATTCTCTTTTGAAATGTGATAAATAGGAAAGAAATTGCAAGTGCTGATAACCCCACAGTGTGTTCTGAGTGTCTCACATGATTTTAGTGCTTGTGGTGGCCTGTTGTGGTTGTTGCCTCTGTTGTGTTGGAGAGGGAGTAGGCAAAGAAGCGAAGTTGTGTGGATATGCACTTATTCCTTTTCTTCAGTGGATCTCATAGTACTGCACCAGGACTAATCTGTTCCATGTTTCTGACTGAGAGGAACCTTAGGTGGCAGAAGAGAGGAAGATGTAAATGTAGGACAGTGCTTTCAGGAGCTCACCCTAGGAGCTTGGCTGGGGGTTCATCCAAGAATGCTTGGCATTAACAGCAGACCAGAGAACAAAGCCCTGGAGGCCTAACTCTTGGTCTTTTGCTCTAACCTCAAAATTACATACTTACTGAAAGGTATTTATATTACTTCCTTAGCAATTTCCACACGATAATCTTAGTTTTGCTCCCCTGTTTTTGTTATATACCCACAAAAGCTGGAAAACAAATATGGAATTGAATGTTTTCATATATGCTAATGAAAAACTGAAATATCAGGAACACAGCTCAGAAGAGATTTTACTGTCATATAGCAGACTTAGCTTGGGAAACATGATGCTGGCTAATTCCCTTTAATGGTAGGTACTTCTCAATATTACCTGCATACCTGACAGACATAAATAAATACAAGCCATTTCTAAACTTACTTGGTATCTTAATTATTCAAGAAGCTGACACCTGCCATAGTAAATAACCAACGTGACCACAGGAAAAACATTGTGTCTGTTTGCATTTATGTATTTATAGAGCACATACCTCAGTGGTATGCAAATATTCAGTTGCATCACATTGCCTATAACTTCGTTTATAACACAGATTGCTCACAACAGAGACTGAGCTCTGGCAGACAATTCAGCTGAGCAAACTGTCCTCACAGGGACTCACAAGAAAAAAACCTACAGCGAGCAGCCAGGTGATGGAAACACAGCAGAACACAAGCTTATTTTTATTGTTTACTCACTTCCTTAGCTCACAGAACTTCCAAAGTGCTCACTGATGTCCTACAGAGGAAACCCAAACTACCATTCCTATGATTAAAAAGCAATTTCTTCTAAAAGAGGGTGAACTCTAAAAATGGTGGACTGTCATAAGTACAGGTGCACTTCATCTGCTTTTGTATTTCATCCTCTTTTGAATCATGAAACCCATCCAAAGATTCATTTTTGTACAAAAACTGATGCATACTTGCATGAGACAAATGATTGAACACTCTTTTCCAGACAATAGTGCTGAGAAATGGTTTGCCATGGATGAATTGAGGATTACGTAACTTCATTAAAAAATAACATCAGGAAAAGAACATTTCTGGCCTCAGACCATGTTAATTCGAATTTCTGTGCACATCTTTTTCAAAAATCCTTCTGAGTTCCCTCTTCTAATCCTTGCAATCACAAGAATGAAGCTTTGATGATTCCACATCTCCCAGCTCAGCTTTCTGCCTCATTTTAGTACTTCCAGTGTAGAGAGCACCCATGTCAGGGAGGTTCCTAAATTCATTGGCAGATCTTATAGTCACTGGGAAAAATCATCATCAATGCAGAGTTAAAATTGTCAACTAGTATTTCATGCCCTTCAAGTCAGCTTCAGGTCTAACAACCACATCTGAAAAAAAAGGGAAATAAAGGATTAAAGGACATATCTTTGAAACCTTGACACTGCATCCCTGGAATTATGTGCAAATCATCCAAACTACCTTGCTTGTGCAGAGTGTGATTAGCCAGAAGGATTAGTCACAGCAGTTCAACAGAGCTGTGATTCATATTAAAAGGTGATCTGGATGGACCATTCCCAACTGTGAATAGAGGAGAAATTCCTTGGCAGGACCCTCATTTGATCAAAGGAAGACTTCCTGTAGCTTCAAGAGCTCTTACACACCTTATTTAAGCACTGCATTGAATCGGTCACATAAGTAAGGATGCCAGCAGCTGTCTGTGCATAGGCTTTTAATGGCAGGTGAACATAGGGTTGGATCCTGTCAAATACATAAAGGCAGAGAGACTACAAAAGAGAGGCAAAGGCCTTATCAAATGTGAGAGATCTGGTGTTCCAGGGGTGAGGTGCGTCAGGAATTTGGCTGCAGGGCAGGTGTAGCCACCCCCCTGCAGAGTTCAAAGCCACCCTCAGGTGTGGGAGCAATTCCCGGAGCTGGGGTGCACAAGCCAGGCAGGGTAAAGGTTGCCTGAACATGTACTTTAATTCTTCATTCCTAGTATTCAGAAACTTGTATTTTTCTGACTTGACGCTTTCTAAAAAGGCACGGGACTTCATCAGATAATCTTAGCTGTGCTTCAAGAAAATTATTTGAAGCTTAATTTTGCATCCTTATTCTGTTTCTCTAAGGAGAGAAAAACAATTGGCAAGGGTTAGACATCCCTTAGGTAGCCATAGATATCACAGTTTTGTAGCAGAGACACTATGGCAACTAGTTAAATATAAAGGAAGCTATGTGATCTCCTTCTTCTGTTATTTATAGAAATGGGAGCTGAAATATTTGGGGTTGCTGATATGGATTCTCTTAAAGAAACAGTGACATGCTCTAGATGGGATAACTATTCTATGACTTGTAAACTTGAACCTACACCCTGCAACAACAGCCCGTGCAAGTGCATCTGTAGTTCAAATTCCCAATAATAACAAGAATGATCACCTTATTCTTTCAGGACTTCAATGCTAAATGTTTCAATTTTATGGTGTCAGAAAGAGAGAATATTTTTAAGACTTATCTGGAGGATTAAGGTGAATACCAGAAAATTATGCTGCAAAAGAGCATAACTGAAGCAGGGCACTAGAAACAACAGAATAGTATTGATCTTATATAAATGATAGATGAATAATATCTGCGGGTCACTCTAAGTTCAGCTTCAAAATGAGGGGTGATGCTGGGTCTTATTAGATCAAGATGTTAATTTTTCAGAAATGGTGACCCTTATCCAGCTGAATCTTGAAAGAGAATACTGGACTGTGCTGAGGTTTATTACAGTTGGTTAATGATCTCCTAGTATATTTGTAGAATGTGATAAGCATGTGAATTTAAGACACCCCTGTAAAACAGATGACTGCTACTAAAGAAAAGTTCAGTGATTTCCTCTAAATGGACAGCAAGGGCAAGCCAATAGCCTCTCTGCCACGAACGAAGCCTCTCTCTACCTTACCTTTCTGTTTTCATTTCCACCATGAAACACCTCCCCTTCTCTCTGTTGTCTCTCCTGCCAGACTCTCCCAGAACCCTGTTTCTGTAACACTACCTACCAAATACAAGCTTTTAAAATGGTAGAAAAGTACTTGGACATTCACTTTCTCTAGTGTGCAGCAGAAAATTGTCACCATTTTCCTACTCTTTCCCTCCCTCCCTTTAGTTTGTTGTTGCTTTCACTGGTTGTCTGACATCTTTCCTTTTAGGCATATCCCTTCCAGACACAGGGCCAGGCCACACCTGATCTCTTTTGAGAAACATCAACACATCTACTGAATGATGGCTGTTACTTTTAAAAATGTACAATTAAATCGTTTATTCCAAAGGCTTGAAAATGTGTGCCTGATAAGGGTGGTAAAGGAAACAAGCACTCATACAGATCCATGTTCTACTGATCGGCCTTTTGGTATTGTCCATGAAATGGCTATTCCTGACAAAACCTGGACCTCTCTGCTCTAGAGACACCCACATGGAGGCAAACTGAGGGTATTGTGGGTCTGAACTGTAGCTTACATTTGAAGACATTTAGGATTACTGGGACTCAGACACTACTAGCACATAATCACGTCAGTGAGAAAGGAAAGGCTCAGGCAGGCATAACTCAAGAGTGGGGATTCTTATTCCCTGTAAAGCTCAAAGAATTTACCTGTGCTCTTCTAAGTGTGTCCTCAGAAGCAGATAAACTGCTACAACATAACATTGCTTGGAAAAAATGAAAAAGCCTCATCCAAGGTGGAGGTTGTTCACAGTAATTTCTCCCTATGCATGTGAGTAATTCTTGTAACTTGACTTAATGACTCGTAACTTGACCATTACTTTTGTATTTGACTTTTTTTCCCCATCCTATCTCCACACTTCAGTTTATCCTCACAGCACTTGCATAGTACACACCAATACTTTTCTTCCTTTTGCAGAGGAGGAAATAAGGCATTGAGACATCATTTGCACATAGCTTTAATGTGCAAGTAGTAAAAACATGAATTAGGATTTTCTAAATCCATGAATGTTAGTCCAGCTACTTCTTCCACAGTGACTTCTGCTTCCCCTGTTGGTTAAGTGCATCTTCTTCTCTGTGTATTAGAGTCCTTCTTAGGTGGCCTATATCAAAGCAGGATTGTGGGCATTTGAAATATGTTGCCTAGTTTCTGAGGTATCTCAGAAGACCCTCTCTAAAATGGTTCAGAGAACTGTGATATTCAGTGCCTAAATTGTGTGTGCCCACCTCCAGAGAGGGAACCCTTGGTGCTGAGTGAGGTCTCCCACAACAAGCAGGCAGGGGCAGATATTTAAACTGGAGCTTGACAGTAGGCATCCCAGTATTTAGAGCACTTGAACCAGACAGCAGGACATGCTGAAGACAGGGACCTGTGTGAACTTCTCCCTCTTGCCTCCATTTAGTAGTTTAACTCAGTTATACAGTTAGGTGTTTTTATGAGGCAGAAACTAAAACCAGGTCATGACCATCGACATCTCAGTCATGCACTTGAATGCAGACAAATGAGGTGGAAGAACAGCCCATTCCAGTGGCCCTCCTCAGCCTCAGGGGCATTGAACCCAAGGCTCCCTCTCTGCTGGACAGTCAGTCACCAGTCATTGGCCATTCCTGGTGGACACCTCCTATTCTGTTGAGGATAAGGGGTCAGGACTACAAAACTCATTTGACAAGGATCAACAGGACAAGAGAGACTGTATGTCACCACATTGTCTGAGGATTCAGGAAGGAGGGGAGGACCTGTAGCTCCTATGCCATGGTTGGTCAGATACTTTGTGTTGCTGATCTATTCTGTGGATACAAGAAAGAAACTCAACTTCTCAGTCCAAGCTATGTCCCTAGGCAGTTTAGATGAGATTTGAGTTATTTGCCTCGAGTAGTTAGAAAATTGTCTTAAATTGCTCTTTGTGTGGTTAAATGCTGTTATGGATCCCACAGTCAGTTGCTGTAATTAAGAAACTGTAATTTAGTGACAGATAGGAGACCTGGTTTCTATTTTTTGCTTTGTTACAGATTTTCATCATGACCTTGGCAATCAAATCAATTCAGGTCAAGTAACAGGGTACTCAGTGCTTTAGGCATTGGCTATTATAAGAAATTGGAATGTATCTGCACCTCATTTGTGGAGTCCAAAATTCACCCATTTCTTATACATAACAATCATGCAAATTTACTTACTCTCTTACATTTTGTGAATGTGCTGACCAAACATAATAGTCCATCTTGGAATTAAACTGAGTTTATAACACTTTTATACATTATAGGTAGTGAAATAATGTTTGCAAAGCAGTCTGAGACTCTCATGGGCATTAAATTATGTATAGATGCTTATGACTTAATGCACATACCTTAGTTGATAATTTTTAATCTTCTGAAGTTTCACAAGATATGTCAACCTGTGATATGGACGCTACCTTAGGCAAGAAGTTCACAATACAGTGTCAATCTGTTTCTGACTCTGTTCCACAGACTATGACTTCAGACAAATGTTTTGATTATGGAAATGTCTTGACCTCATCTCTGTGAGGAGACAGAGTCATAGACAGTGCCACCACTTAAGACATAGTAATGTATCAACAATGTAATTAATGATTAATGTACTATTTATATTGTGGTAATGTTTACAAACCACAGTCATACATCAAGACCTGTGTCTGCTGTACAAACACACACAAACATGATTTCTGCCCCAAAGAACTTGAAATCTAAATCATGAAATAGAAACCATTTTAAGGGTCTGAAAAAGAAAAAAATGCCAAACCGGTGACGATAAAAGATTGTGCAAAGCAAGTCAGCTACATTGCAGCAGGGAACTCATGGTTTCTGTGCAAGGGAAAGTTACTTTCATGTAAATTGGAGAGATTTTAAACAATGTAAAATGTTATGTATATACTCCTATTTCAGTATATTAGTGTCTGATTTAAGTGTAGATAGAGATTTGCCTAAGTGCTTGTCTACATGGTATATATTTTTCTCATTATCATAATATAATTAACTAATTACAAACTTGGTACCATTTCCTCATATAGGTGTCGAGAGAGAATACAGAAGTAGGCAATTATGCAGTTGATGCAGAGAAGTAATATTGGTGCACTCAGTCATGCTCTTCAGGCTTCCTAACAGTACAGTGTATGCACCTGACTCACATATCTGCAATTCAGGAGTTCCATACTTCCATGTCTTTCCAGGTGTGCCCAGAGATTGTGTCCATGTGCCCAGCAGCCCAGGTACTACAGTAGTACAGCCCTGCCTGGACTGTCTGACAAGAAAGCCCTAAGAAATTTCTAGCAGTTTTGTACAGATTAAAGTTACAGATTTTGTGCAGTTTGTCCTGCAAGCCTCACTGTATTGGATGTTCACGCACTTCATGACACAAATATATTTTTGTTAGGGAACTTACACAAAGAAGAAAAGGGAGCCCTCCCTAAACCAGAAAACTGGTTACATAGAATAGATACTGCCCATGTAACTTATTTTATAGAAGAAAAGTATCTCTTCAGTTTACATTGTTCAATTATTCAAGGCACACAAACCTAAACTGGAGAGAAAAAATTATACATAATATTAGTGTCTGAGTGGGGATTGTGTTCCTCCTCACAGGAGGGAAATAAAGTAAATCCACATCATGGCTTTCTTCTTGCTGAACGTGGCAATGAAGAGCAAATGATAGAATAACTGGAGCAGTAGTCTTGAACTATGGCAGTGAATTTTGCTGGCGTTCATCTGTCAAAGCTGCAAAGGCAGTGTCCACATCAATTTCATTATACTGGCACAAATTCATTTCTCAAATTAAAATCAGTTTTTCAGACCATCCTTTTGCTGTCACATAAAACTTGTTACCATTTGGTGGATGAAACTAAGGGAATCTCATAGTGTATAGGACCCATCCAGATCTTTTCAAACTGACAAAAATGATGTGACCTCAGCTCACCTTCAAATGAATATTACAAATCCACATGGATCAAGAGGATGGGAAGACCAGAGCACTGGAAACTGTTTAGACAGGCTATCACATCAGAGCCCAGAGCCGCCCGGGGGCAGGTCCAACACAGCAAAACCTGCCCCAATGCTGGCATGCCACTAAATGCTTTGGATTCCTTGTAGGTAAACAGATGTACCCAGGACAAACCCATTTGAGTGCAGAAGGGCTATGCACAAATAAAAAACATATGCTGGGAATTGAACACAAGGGATTAAATTTTGCCTCAGGTGTCTGCATTTAAGACTGCTGTTTTCAGTGCCATTACCCTGGTTTGGTGCCTGTCACAGGACAGAGAGCTGTGAAAGGAACTGGAGCTGTTGTTGCTTGGGGCTGTTATTGGAGGGCATTCAGCCAAGACAGGCACTTGCTGCTGCTGAATGTCTGGACACAGAGACATGCAGGGAATTATCCCTCCTTAAACTGTGTTTTCCTTCAAACTCAGTCTGAGTCCTCGGCAACCTCTTCCACCATGTCACTACATGTCTCTGATATGCCCATGGGTCCTCCACTTCCACAGGCAAGCTCCAGCTCCTCCACATTCCCACCTACAGTCCCCCAGCCCAGACCCATGCCCTCCCATCCGGGCTCTGCCCTGCCTTGCTTCTGCATCTGCAATGGCGGGGAGGCAGTGGGAGTTTTTAAGATGAGACTGGATGTGGTACTTAGCACCATGATCTAGTAATCACAGAGGTGTTGGATCAAGGGCTGGACTTGATGTTCTCTGAGGTCTCTTCCAACCCAGATGATTCTATAATTCTATGATGCTGGAAGCAGCTGCCTCACTGCACAGCACTCAGCAGTGTGGGACAGCTGATTTGGGCCATCTTGCTTTGTTCCAGGTCAGGGCCCAGGTTCCATGTTATTTACAAACCTTGTTCTCCAGGAATCTCTGATGCACTCTAGACTGGGAGATTAAAATCCCAAAAAGTTGCAAACATTTTATGTAGTGGCAGGGCTTACTAGCCTATATGTCATTCACCTACATCACTTCTGGACCTCAGAAAGTGTCTTGATCATTTATTCTCCACACAGAGCCATCTGGAGATGCTAAATGAGGAATCTCTGCACTGCTTTCCATTATTTACTGTACACGTGCCCTAGGATAAGTGAAATTAAAATATGTCTTGCAGAACCAAAAGCCTGAACATAATAATTCTGAAAAGAGAAGCGTATTTATAGGTATCTATCTGAGAATGTCTTTGCTCAATATTACCATATTCTCTGGCTAGAAAAAAATCCCATCTTTATGAAGTGAAAAGCACCAAGAAATGCAAAAATGGAGAGTGGAAAATCTGGACATATTCTGCACAGTTCCAGATTTGTATAAAGACTTTTTACAGTTGCAGCTCTTAATTGTATGTTAGAAATGGCATATTCCTGACCCGTACTGTCTATATTACTAAAGTCCATGAGAAGCCCCGCAACCTTGCCTTGCAAGATAGAAACAATGTATTTTTTTACCACCACCCATTCAACATTTGGGGACCTTGAATTAATACATCAATAATCTTCTGCAAAAAGTGGTCAAACAGGAAGCATCAAGCCCTCTGTATGAGGTAAGAAAATACCTCTGCCATATACATAACTCAGGATCATGATTAACTAACACAGTTAACTAACAAGGTAAATTTTTACTTGCCCCTTTAGGTATTAGGAATAGAGAGGCTAAAATAGCATTAACTAATTACACACCCTCATTGCCCAGCTGCACTGAGTGTCCTGTCCTGGAGTTTATCTTCCAAAATGCACTTACACTTTTCTGGGCTTTTAAGTTCATTTCAGACTGTTTACATAGAAGGAATACAGCTGCATTTGAAATAGGGTAAAATCAGATATATATATTGTCTTTATCAGTGTCTGGAAATATTTCCATGTTATGACTATGAACTTCAAACATGCTGTTAAAGGAGATATTTCACTATTTAAAATCAAAAGCATCTGATAGTAACTCATTAATAAGAACGAGCCAAACTGTTTAGGAAATACTTTCCTCAAAGATAAACAGTGATACCTGAAGGAAAGAACAGAGATAAGGGAAGATGGAAAACCATAAAGTCCTCCATAAATTTAAGCATCAGAAGAAAAATACATGCTAATTTGTGAATTTGGCCTGGTAGCCTGAACAGCTCTCAGGCTCGACTGTGTGCATGTACACATGTATGGCATGGTGGTGCATCCACCTACAACACCTGAATTTCACCTTAGAGCTACGTTAGGGGTGGTAATCAATTGGTGTATTTACCGACAACATCAGAAAAACTGATGGATTTTTACAAGAAACACGGTGTAATATTACTTTTGAAAAGCAAATTCAGACAGGAAAGTAAAGGAATTGTTAATATAAAATTGCAGATTCTATAGAATAAGGATAAGACTTCCAAGCTGGAGCGAATTGCCTTCTTAGTGTATTTTAGTACTGGTAGGACTTTTTTTCTCCCTCAGATTTCAGTAAAGAGCTAAAACTGAGAGGGCTGAACTCATTCTGTAGGTAGTATCCACGTGGTTTGAAGCTATGGCAGAACAGATCAATAGCTATGGCAAAGACAAATGAAACAGTTTTTAAAAAAGCTAAATAGTGACATTTTTTTTGCTAGTGTTGTCATGGGTTTCCCCATGATAACCTCTCAAATGATGCCTACAAGAGCAAAAGAAAGCTCCCTGTGTTGTAAGATGGTCTGTTATTCACAGTATATTGTTTTTAAGCTACGAAGTTTTAAATCTTTGCCTTTTTGGGTTTTGGGAGAGGGAGTGTGTGTTTGGTTTGTTGTTTTGTTTTGTTTTGTGGGGGGTGGGGGTGGTTGTTTGTTTGGTTGGTTGGTTTTTAAGCTGTTACCAGTTGTGGCTCTGGATAAAACCAGTAGAAGCTTTGAGAACTGTTCTCTTAGTGTGATTTTAGGAAACAACAGGAGCTGAAAAGTAACAGTTTTCTGCCCAAAGAAACTTCACATTATAGGTTGGATCTGGAGCTATATTCCTCAAATCAGTGGATTCACATAGGTAAATGTCTCCCTGTATGTGAGGAAGAACAAGACCAGGCAGACTGCAACAGAAACACTCTCAAACATGTTATGAAAGAGAGTCCTCAGGGCCACAGAATTATTGGAGAGGCAGACATGGGGATGCATTTGAGGTTATACCTGCTTTTATTTATTTCCACAGGAATATTGGTTTGCACATCTTCCTTGCATCAAGGAATATACTGAAATCACAGTAAAAAATGAAGTCTTAGTGCATGTAGAATGTCAATATCACATGAAGTCAGTCTCCTACCTGTTTTCAAATAGAAGTAGTTTGTCTGGCTGGCATAGACATGATATGTGAATATGAGATGGTGTAAGTGGGAAATGAGATAGTGCCATTGGGCAGGGTAAAAAAAGTGAAGGATACAGGATGCTCTGTTGATAGTGAGCTTCTGACTATGAAAAACTTGGGCTCCTGTGTTCAAAACCACATACTGCCAGGTCTAATTCATGCAGCACTTTCTTTATCCTTTCACAATACCTTTCTCTTCTGTGATACTTTCACACTCAACATAGCCACTTAAAAGTGCTTAATAGAAACTAACAAAGAAAAAAAAAAGAAAAAAAGACATGGATACAATTAGGGTTCTTTATTTAGTCACTAAGTTCTCTTTTTCGGAACTAGTGAAATCTCATGCCTGAAGATGTCCTGGACATTTATCACACTTGGTGTCTAGCTGTGAACCCATGAGTTCAGGCATCCATTTTAAAAAGCAGGTGAAGCTTTTCTTTGTATTTGTGAGCAGCTTGAATGTCTATTGCACAGAGAAAAGGTGAAAGGGCAGTGATAGTGAGGTGAACACACTATCTCAGGTATCAGGACATCTGGAGTCTTTGCCTGGCTCTGTCAAGCCTAAGTTGCATCATCTCTGAGCTTCATTCTTTCCCATCTACAGAACAAGGAAAACAAATCCCAATTTACATTGGCATTGCAAGCATTAATTCATCGCTGTCTGTAAAGGAGATCAATTCTCTGATAAAAGGTGCTAGAGGAATGCAAAGCATGTCTGTAATAAAAATATGAAAATGGGGATGCTGTCAAAGTCTGTCGTGGCTAAATCAAAGGTTCCAATACCAACTGCAGTCCTTCTGAGGGATGAAACCATCCGGTCTCTGGATATGTGGCAGGATATGTGAATTCTGATCAGGGCAGGAATAATATTTAGCACTAGAGAAGATTTTCTTTAAAGGTAAAGTTACTGTTTCTTGGTGACACAGAGCACTTTGCTCTCCAGCTTGTCTGGTTTGTAAAGAATGTGCCTCATCTCTTCTATATATTCCCGCTGGCTTCTGTCAGTGGAAAGTACATCAAGGTACTCAAGGACCTGTAAGTGGTCCATCACAGTTCAATGGCCCCTTTTATTTCTTACTATGGAGTCCCATAAGGTTCTAGTGACAGCCATTAGTCTTTATGACCGACATAAAAGGAACATTTAGGAAGAGACTGAGTGAAGCAAGTGAGAAAAGAACACTTGTATTCTAAACTTACCTCAAATGAGGGTCAATCTAGGACACAAAGTGCAGAAGCCAAATGTAAGTAATAATAAAGGGATTGTTTTACAAAAAAAACCCAAATAAACAAAAAAAAAACCCAACAAAACCCAAAACTTTCAACTTCTGGACTGTGGCTGGAGTCAGCCGTTCCTCAGACATACATGATTCTTGGTGTACTCCTGTTACCTATTCAACATACCCTGTATGAATTCGTAAATATTAGCAAATGGTGTTCCTACTTGCAGGAATGCAAATTTAGAGGCAAAATTTCTCAAATGGTCTAGTCTGGTGGGTAAAAGTGCTAATAATAAGAATACGAAGAAGAGTAATTCCTTATTCACTGGAGTGGTGTTAGCAGGGGCAGGGTAAGGATTCTGTGCATGGGCTGTGACCAGCCTTTTGAATCCTTCTGCCATCTACCTCACCACTTAGTTCTTCAGCATCACATACCATATTTCCAGTGTGTACCTCCCTTTTGGCATCAGCAACATTTTGCAATGATTCCAGACCTCAGGCAATGGAGACTGTTTAAGCATCACAAACAGAATTGTCTCTTGACTTGGCTACAATTTTTTCCACCAAAACACATTTTCCATAAAATAACACTTTTTCACTGGCAACTTTATTTTTTTTTTCCCCTGGAGACACACTGATACTTTGAAAGTTTTTGGCAGGCATCTGGCAAGTTGGCTGCCTGGCTAAAGGTGTGACTGCCTGATGGACTCACAATCTGGCTAAGCTTCTTGGGGAATCAGCCAAATTCCTTGGCTTCTCTGCTTATAGCTGAGCAGGTATTTTGGCTGGGCATGGACTGGGTTGCTCCCATTCGCTGGAAACTTGGCCACTAGTGTTTTGTCCTAACTACAATGTTAGCAGCCTGGAGTTTTACAGAAAGTAGAAGCTGGTTTGGTTGGCTTTTTTCTTCCTGTCACTACTAGTCACAAGCAATATACAGCACAAAGTTGTGCCCCAGTTATAAGCTGTTGCATCCAAAAAGAAAGGCCTTGATATAATTTTTGACCAGAATTTGTGTTTCAACCTATGTCAAAGTTGGTGGCAGTAGACTGATTTCAGGAGTGGTGTAAAATATGACTTATTTTCATTAATTGGTTGATTTTTGCAAAAGTAGAAAAGAAGATGAAAGTCATTGTGTGTCCTCCTTTTTCCTACTCATCTTGTGATCTATTAACACTTTTCAGAGAGTCTCCTGGCTTAGATCCTTGACATAAAGAAAGGATTAGAATTTTTTCCTCCTTCCTGGTACATGTGAGTGCATGTGATGGTCTTGTCTATTTTTGTTAATGTAATGAAACATCAGTGCCCCAAAGGCACTGGTCATTCATCTACTTATGCCAGCATTCTTGACACTGTCTTGGTTTTTTCCAGGCAGTCTTCTTGTGCGTCAACAGCAACACATGAGACAGCATGCCTTTTTACATCTTTTTCAAGTGTCCCCTTGAAAGTTTTCTTTGTCTTCTCTACACAGTTTCTTGGATTTAAATGTAGCTAGCAGGCAACAGGTTTGAAAAAGAGTACAGCTATCATATTTTAAAGAGCTAGGTTCACTATGTTCCAAATGAATTTGTATGAATATTTTTTTCAGGAGGTATAACTTTGTATATCTGAAGTGTCAAAATGTTTAATGGCAGTAGTTTAATACAAATTTTACATTCAATTTTTGTCCAGCCCATCCCGGGAATGTCTTTTATATTTCATTAATGTAACTCTCATGTATTCATGAATATATTACATACTGCACCCATTCTGTGCAGTTACAACTAAAACCTTTTGACCACGATCCATCTCCTTGGCTCCTGAATTCTCCCATGTCAGACAATGCATAAAAAACACACTCTTTCCTCAAGAGTTTGCAAAGAAATTACTGGAGCTAGACAAACTTTGAGCCAAGTGTGTTCAGATTATTTACCCCAATGTTATTTCCAAATTCAGAGTGAATTCATTGGATACCTTCTTCTAGATCCTGGTCTGCCTTCTCTTATCACAGGATAAAGTAGATGTGACAGATACTGGATTTATCTGATAGCCTGGGAGTCAGACTTACCTGGGCCGTGAGAAACCCTGGCTTAACACCACAACTCTACTTAGCACAAAACATTACAGTATTACAAAAGAAAGACCACAGAGAAGTGTCTAGGAATGAGCCTCCACCTGTTGTGTGAGAAAATCCTTGGAAGGCTGGAGCTGCAAATGTTTATCTAAAGTGAAAGTGCATGAGCAGATAACTGGAGAGGGGCTCTTTGACCACATATCATGATTATGCCAACTTTCTGGCAGATGAGTAATGGAGACAGAGGACAGAGTTGAATTTGGGTAGCTCACATCCTGTGTAGGTGCTACAGCTCCTGAAATACCAAATAAAGGGGTAACCATCTCCCTGGGAGCAGTCCCAAGAACTACTGCTGCTCTGCATGTTTATATTTCTGCTTCTGTGAAAATTCTTTAAATTAAATATTTTGTATTAGCCAGAGCATGACATGTCAAATTAAATTAATTTCTACCATTTTGTTTGGCAAGAAAATTCAAATTCTGAATTTCCCCCCAGTTTTCATTTGGCTTCCAACCCACAAAATCTATTATTTGACAGCCATCTGGTAGATGTGTCTGATGATATTGCTCAGAACAAATTTTACTGAAAAATTTCTGTTTATGTAGACAGATAACCTCATTGCCAAGACAATATTTTTAACAATTTACCTTCCCTTTGACTCCTGCATTTCTGTAAAATTTTCAAGCACAATCAAAACATCCAGACATATGTTGTTCTTTTCTGTGAGGATTTCCATGTGGTACTCACAAGACCTATAAGGAGAACAATCTGTGGTTTTGTGGGTGTTTTATAAAAATGTTTGTATTTTCTTATTGTGTTGCACACGCTACTGAGAAGCCAGATATGTGCTATCACTTTCTTTTGTAAATACAGAAAATGAAATATAGGTAGGTAGATTATTGGCTTGACTCTACCTAGGCAAAGTCTGCATAAGTAACAAGTGTTTAAAGTCAGAGGTTCTCTTATCTTTAGTGAATTTAAGGGGTTAGGAGCTAAGATACAGTAACACTGATCACAGTCATGGTACTAGTCATAGCCATGCAAACTAAGGGGACAAGTCTAGATGTTCTCCAGAAGGCATCTAAAGCTATCCACACTCAAACAGTTGTGCTCTTTCAGCTGAATGGGCAGCAGCTACTAGTTGTGGGGTGGTTTGAGCAGTGAAACTACTACACACTCACATTCAGTCTCAGATACTCCACTGTGCTAGCACTGGCTGGGAACTGATGCAACAGCATTATCAAGCCAACAACTGCAAGAAAAGTGGGTAGTTCAAGCTTCTGTTGGAACTATATCTGCTTCCTCAAACCTGTAGTGCTCCATCTGCATTGTGAAGCTGACCCATCTGTCCAATTTCCTTGTTTAAAAGCCTGACCTCAGGAATTGTTTCAGATAGTTATACAGATTAACTGAGCAGATGGTTTCAAATGAACATCCACCCAAGTGGTTAATACATGCTATTCAACCAAGCAGAGCTAACAGTCATGTATCTTTGCCCATTCAGAAGGACCAGAGATGGGTTCCTCTGAGTGGTGCAACTCCTGCAGTACCCAAAAGTACCCACGTAAACTCTAAATTACCAAAGCATTTAAACATGTCTTTAGATGTTACCACAGCAATCCGACAAACCTTGAATGAAGAGGCTTTTTCAATTAGAAGAACATAGAAATTTCCATGAGAAATCATATTGAGCATCCAGTTAGTCCAAGCCCACCTGAGACTGTGGTCAGACAGATGGAAATCCATCTGCCCCAGGGTGGTTTAAGTCCTGAGCTATAAAATCAAAGAACTGCTGTTCTTTTAAGTTAGTTCCCAGTCTCCTTTTTCCAGACCACTTGCTGTATTACATACTTTTCTCATGTACCTCTCACTTGCCTCTGATCTATGAAAGTATCACTCTCTCTTCCTGTGAGAGGTTTTGATCATTCATCATGCTTTTCTGTTATCAGTTCTGTATTTGCAGAAGCCTTTTGGAAAGTTGCTCACCAGGGCATCCTGTTTGGTGCCTGGCGCAGCAGGGTGCCTCTCCAGTTTTCATTCCTGATGGTAAGCAGAGGGGTCAGGGAGAGGGAGGGAATTTCTCGGCCCCTTTTTGTCACCATGTGTCATTTTGTAGCTGCAAGCTTTGATCCTGAAACTGTTTGTAGTTAAACATGTAAAGGGTTTTTGAGTAAAGCATGCATTAAGTAAAGCATGCATTTTTGAGTAAAGCATGTGATGGGTGTAACTTGAAGGGTGCTGGAACTCTGGGAAATAAATGAGGCTTGACTTCTCTGATACAGTTACTAAAACTGCAGATAGATCAGCTCAGCCAGAATGGATGATTTCAGTAATTTTGCATTGACCTCAAAGCAAATACATGTCTCAGAAGGCATATGCTGAAATATGTAGGGTTCCAAGCACCTTGAGCTGATTTAAGTTTGGGAAGCCTTAACCTTAACTTCTCCTTTTTCTCCTTCCCAGCTTCACATTCCTTCCTTCTTCATTGTGCTAGATCTAATATTTGCGTGTCTGCAATCTGATCTGGTTTGTGAGATGATAGAATAGTTTGGGTTGGAAGAGACCTTTAAAGGTCATCTAATCCAACCCTGCTGCAATGAAGGGACACCTTCAGTGAGATCAGGTTGCTCAGAACCCCATCCAACATGACCTTGAATGTTTCCAGGGATGGGGCATCTATCATGTCTCCAGGCAACCTGTTCTGATGTTTCACCACCATCACTGTAAATAACTTCTTCCTTATATCTAATCTAAATCGACTCGCCTTCAGTTTAAAACCAGAACCCCTTCTCATATTGCAACAGGCCCTGCTAAAAAGTTTGTCGCCATCTTTCTTATAGGCCCTCTTCAAGATGATCTGGTTTAAATAAAATCCCTTTTTTTAAAGAAAAAAAAATTGCCAAGGCCACTTCCATGCCTGTGGATCATTTATATCCTTCCTTCCTTGGTAAATGGAAAGTAAAAGCTTCATAGACTTTGAATTCACCAGCCACAAAAGGACACTTGTCAGCCATCTCTTTCACTCAGCTGTGGGAAGATGTAACCTTCTGAAATTCCCTATTCTACTTAGTAGCATGTCTTATTAATTTTCTCTTAGTGTTTGGAGCTGCACTGCATATGGGAGCACTGCACCTGCAGAACCAACTCTTAAAGCCAGAATCAGACCATACTTTTGGCAAGAGGCCACTAGAGCGGGAGAAGCAACAAACCTATTTATAATAGGCATTTTGTCCATCACAAGAATGGCAACAGAAAAATTGCCATGACCTGCCTGAACCAGCTCAGCCCTCCTGCAAATGAAAGTCCAGATTGTATTGGGAATGTTTGTTTTGTCACTTTTTAAATAAATGAAGAAATCAATGGTGTATTCGTGGCAGCCAGTAGAGCAAGTAGTCATTTTAGATGGACAATCCCAGAACCCTTACTGCTGGCAAAAGGAGACTGCAGTTCTGGCTGGTATCAGCATTAATCCTATCTGGGTAAACACAGATTTGCTTGAGTCACAAATTTAAGCTGTATCAGCTGCCATGCTTTCATCTACTAGTTTCAGGAATGTGGCTTTTGCACTAGATCCATCTGGAAATTACCCCACCCCACCCCCCTGCCCCAAGACATATTGCTTTTCAGTATCTCCTTAGGGCTTGTCTTCAGTGCTGAATTCTGTTTTTCCTTTTGTTTTTTCCCCCATCCTTGGGGTAGCTGATGAACATTGAGTATCTGAAGATAAAAGGAATGGTAAAGAATACCTGCAGTCACAAGAACAGTTGCAGTGGGACAGGGAAGAAATGCTGGCTGTGGGTTAGAGCCTTAATACAGTAGGACTTTGTAATCTTAGGGACACCTGGGAGCTGCCTACCCTGTCATCTCATTCCTGCTGGCACACTTGCTGGGCAAGTGAGATTGCGGATAAGACTGTACAACATCCGTAAGAAACACAGACATTTTTTTGGTCTTTTTTTTGAAGGCCTGACTCTTCCATTTTGATCTATAAAAAAAGTCAGTTCTGTGCTTTTCATGCTGTTTTACACTCAGATTACTCTTAGTTTTCAACTACATTAAGGCACTCCTGTACCTTCATCTTCATAATTTTATTGCATGCTAACCCTTTTTATTGACAAGGGAGAGGCTTGTTGTTAATATTTTCAAGATAGTGCACTGGAGAGGAACATTGCGCAGCATTGTCCAGCTGTTCCAGTCTCCAACAGAATCTCAAAACTTCACAGTGCAAATATAAAGGGCTGGTGTGGTCAGGCCACAAGGTCCATCAACAAGCCCTGACACATTTGGCTATATTCCACTAGTAAGATACAGAAAGAGGCTATTCTATGAGTCTCTTATGTAGATATTTAGATGCTTTTCTGTTCAAATCATCTTCCCTCCTCATGGAAAATACTTGTCTCTTGAAAGCTAGGATTAATGCTAAAACTTTTGTTACTCACATTACAAGGCGAGGTCTTTAAGTTTAGCCAAGAATATATGATGATGATGTACCTTTGTTTCTCAGATTTGGAACGGATGCCACCATATTCAAGGGAGGTTCAAGTACATTAAAATATTAAATCTCCTTGGTTATATTAAATTATCAGATTGATGTATGAGACAGGGAAGGAAAATTAAGATCATGAAGCTGTCTTAAGCTATGCTAACATTTTGCTTACTCAGTGTATTGACACTGCCAGAAGATATATCCTCATTCCTAGCTTTTTTATGAGTGTCCATATTATATGAAGACAGTTTAGCAGCTGGCTTTTCAGCTTGCGTGTTTGCAGTTCTCTATTTGACTTCAGTTACACTTTGCATGCCATCTTTCCCCCTTCCACGCCCTGCTCTTTCCTCTCAGTAAGAGATTCAAATACCAGATAACTGACAGTTTTAAGAGCTTATGAACACTCACTGCATTTCATGATTGGAGATGCTTATTAAATGATGCATGAGAAATCCCTAGGCATGGAAAAAGTGTAGCTAGCTTGGAGTTCAGGGCTCTCCACAGATTTTATACCTGGAGATTTGAGATGTCTTAAATATTGAAGTTCCTGTCACTTCTGAGTGTGAAGGTGACCTCGAAGTGATCGCTGCTTCTAACCTGCAGCTAGGCAAGTTTAAACAGTCCTGGTCAGAAGTGTGAGTTCTCTCTTTGATCTCTCTGAACTGTTAATTGTTTATCCTCAATTAAATATTTACTTTGGACTTGTTTTCTGATCTAGGGTTTTATGCCACGCAATGCAGGTGCAGACTCTTGCCATTTTAAGACCACTGATACACTTTCCAAGATAAGCTTTAGTGTCCTGCAAAAAGTCTGAGGCTCCTGAACATGCAAGTAATTTCTAAAAGGAGTCTTGGGCTTCTAAATCACTTTACAGAAAACTATAATGATTAGACAGAATGCACCTTGATACATAGGAAGTTATGAGTAGGTTTAAGGATTTAGCTTAAGTCAGTAGGCAATTAACTAAAGCTAAATCAACACAGGAACTGCTATGTCCACTCGGATTATATCAGATTAACATCAATTCCCATACAAATATAAGAACTACTGGCCTAATACCTTTACAGCTATGTGAGTGTAACTTTACACAGGGAACTGCTTTGAGAAGTATGAACTCTTCAGCAACACCAGCCTCTACATCATTATTGCTATAATATCACACCCTAAATTAAATAATTAAATTAAATAATGATTTGGTGTCATACATTTAGTTGAGAATTCTGCTGTGGTATAATATGATCACCCATCACTTCTGGGTGTCCTGAAGTCCTTCCCAGTAGTCATTTCACACAGACTCCCATGTTCCAAGCATAGGCACTCAGAGACAGGAAGCAAACAAACATTGAGACCACTGTTTTTGAAACAAACCATATGGCAAAGCAGGGCTGATAAATGTGAGCCATCAGGTCAGCACTGTGGCACTGTCCCAGAGCTGTGGGTCTGAAGCTCTTGGTTACTTTCAAGACCTAGTGGTCTGAAACTCACAGCAAGCTGCACATCACCAGTAGATCCAGTCTGCGTTTTATCAGAAGTGCATTAAAAATATTCTGGTGAAACATTTTGAAGTTTATGAGTATATATTTTATAATAAAACCCTGCTACATTGCAAGTTTCTCACTACTCTCAGCAGTTAAATTTTTACAATCACCTTTTGTCATACTCACATAGTCTGTCCCAAATTATTTGATTCACTTGATTCTGCTAGTGTTTGGAAGTCATAAAAAAACTCATTTGCAAGAAAAAATGACAACAAAAACTTAAAAGTAACCTTCACAAAGATTCTCATTGTTCTCTGCCTTAGAGGTTTAAGTAGATAGAATTATCTTATATATGTTAATGATGCACTTCGCTTCAGCATCATATTCCCTCACAGTGATTTTATGACTAATCCCTATATATTATTTCTCTCTTCATAAATCTTGTTTTCTATCTGTCCTTAGACAATTGCTTTTCCAGAACAAGCATACTCTTTTTCTGAATCCTGTCCATCTAGCATATAGGAGGGGATACATAATAATAGCATAATATATCATTAATAAAATAAATATTTTTAAAAGTTACTATTTTATATGTGTGGTAGCATTTAGTATACTTCCTGGTTAAAAAAATACGTGTATAATAATCACTCTCAGTAATAGTCAGTAATTCTTGAGCTTAAGAATGTGTAATGTAAAAGGAGAACTTCTAAAAAACATGTAGTTATTCATTTACTCACTGGCTTTTGGTTCATCAGAACTCTTACCTAAATTCCTGTGCAGCAAAGCACTAAATCTTAGATTAACTTAATGTTTTACATACATTCTTTTTCAAGAAAACACTTAAACTAAACATACCCATTATCAAACTGAATTATAACTTCACATTAACTAGGATGGCCAACTAGGTTTAAATAGATACATGAAAAAGTCATTTGGACCATATTTCTGCCCAGAAATTGTACTGCTCCAACTATCTTCTAAATTGGGGATGAAGATATATCAACAGTGTAGATGTAGATGTAGATGTAGATGATGAAGATGTATCAACAGTATTATCAGAGTAGTTCACTACAATACGAAAAGCAGAACATTATATATGTTTTTTTCAGCTGCATTTTTCCTATGGGTTTAAGCTATATAGTTATGCTCATAAAAGTCAGACCTCAGACCGAAATATTATACTAATACTAAATAGTCCACACTGAAAATGACAAAGAAATTAATAACCTCATCTGTCAAAGACATCTTGAGGTTGTGAAGATAGAGCTGGATGGAAAAGTGTTTGCTGTGCCTGAAAAAGTGGTCCTACTTCTTAGTTAAGCAAAGGGTTCCCAAACGATTAGGCTCTTTTGGGGGGTAAGCACAAACATTACGTATCGCTGTAACAAGATAAAAAACATATGAGGATAGTAAAGACTGAAGTAGGGGGCTAAAAGAAGGTACAGATTTATAACTTTATATTTTCATTGTCTTTAGTGACTTGGTTTCTGTTTTCTTTCACATCTTGTAAATGGCATAAACATTAGACAGTAAGGGAAGCAATGAAAGAGGCCCACACCAGTAGGAAGCAGCACTGTAACACAGCATCTAACTCAGGGTAAAGCTGGAAGCCAGCAGTAGGTAAAAACAAGGACAGCTGGCAGCAGCCAGAACCCAGCAAGGGACAGAGTGCCTGTAACAGCAGCTCTTCTACAATCATCAGTGGACAGCACTAAGACTGTTTTTGACACTTTTTGTTTTAGGCTTGACATTTTCGAGTAAAATAACATAGTCTGATTATGAACTGATTTACAAAGAGGAAACAATAATTTTTCTAGTTGTCATGAGATTCTGGAATTGAGAGGAGTTGTCAATGCTGTTTTTTAAAGAGTGGTTTACCTACAGAACTCTCTGAGGGGTCTTGAATGTTTTATAATAAGCTTTTTATTTTTCTTTGAATTACTGTCGTCAGTCTCTGATTAAGTAATATGACCAAACAGGAAAGAAAGAAAGAAACATAAAGTCTTTAGCATAAAGACATTTTTTGCCTCCTAACTCTTCATGGAGCATTAGAGTTGAAAATTTGCAAACTGGAAACAGAGTTTTAAGTACACAGAAAAGAGTTCCCATCACTTTGGATAATCAGCTTCCTTTTTCTAGTTTGTTAATGTTCTATACCAGTGTCTGCTCACTGGTATGATACTTTCCCTAAAATTTTATCATTCTTAAATTTCTATTAAATAACTTATTCCTAAAAAAGAAACCAACAAGGTAGAGAGTCCAGGAATTCAGAGGTATCCTTTTGCTCTTTTTTTTCTACAAGGAAAAAGTGCAGAAATCTTTTTTGTGCTATTACTTAAGAAGAGCATTGCAGGTTTTGTTGTTTGGGGTTTTTTCCCCCCAAATTAGTCGGTAATTTTTGAGATTAAGACTTTAAAGGCATTGTGGTAATAGGATTTGATGTAAACATATTTAATTTAATCCAAAAGATCAGTATGAGGGAGATGCCTCTGGAGGATTAATCGAGAGATTTGATCAATTCCTAACATCTTATATTGATTAATGTTCTTTTATCTGACAGGAAATAGTCAAATATCTAAGGCTATAATATAAAGTTATGCCTATAGGCCTATGGGCAAAGTCACATTCATGGCTCCTAAGAGTAGCTTTATGGTTCCTATGAAGCATTTGAAAAACCTAGATGTGCCATTACTGCTATCCAAACTTTAATCTGATCCCTAAACATGAAATGTAGGATAACTTCTAAAATTACCTTTCTTGGAATTCTCAGCCATTTAGAAACTAAAAATCATACTGGGAAACGGTTTTGTAAACATGTGAGTGAGAGATGTTGTATATTTAACGTAGGAATATCTGGAAGATATTTCTGTTTCCATGAGAAATTGATGAGATTTGAATTCTCTAAGGTTAGGTAAAGCATTGATCATTTTAACCACCTGATTTTATCCTGAATTGATAATGCAAAAATACTTTTATTTTTTATTTTACTGCAAAAACTGATAATACTGACAGAGAGCTGGCAGACTCAAACCTTAAGCCACGTCACTTTTCTACATTCATCTGCTAAGGTCAGGACTGCATGTTTGTCTGTTCTCTAAAGAAAAAAACTATTTAAAAAGGTTGGTGCCAGAAGCCCAGCACTCATGCAACCCTTTGCTAACAAGTTGGTGCCAATAAGTGGCCAGTGGGACTGGTGACACACTTCCTTTCTGAGTACTGACAATACAGAATTTAAATAGTACATTGCATAACTTGAAGATTTGCATTCCAAAAAATAGAACAAGAGTTGCAGTGGTCTACAAACTGAAATGCAAACACCCAGGGATCATGAAATCAGCTATTCTCACAGGCCACTACAGTGGGAAAAATTTGCCAGTCTTGCTGTCCCACTCACTTCCCCAAAATGTGACAAGCAAAGACAACCTTGTACGGAGTTTGTTCATCACATTCTCAGTTTGCTAAGCACTCTTATAGCTCCAGAAGTGTACTCAGATAGATAGGTTTAGTGCATCTTTTTATTTATATCTATCTATAGATTTAGGTATATTCTTACAGATTTATAATTTAATGTGATAAAATCCCATTATGGGAAACAAATACTAGAGAACAGTTTTCAGATTCCACTCCTAACTATCCATAGTACAAGTATGAATCCATCTGTGAATGCAAAATTAATTTACACTTGCAAATTGCATAACTGATTGAACAGTTGCCAGACTTGTGTGCTCAGGTGGGGGATTATTTTAACATCTTCCTCAAATTGTGTGGATGCAGTGTAGGCGTTCTGCTGAGTTTATGACTAATATCCCTCAGGGGAGACCTATGAAAGGGAGTAAATAATCTGTCAAGAACATACTTAACTTGATTAGTTTGAGCCTAAACATTTGAGCAGCCTTTGAACCTGAGACGAGATTGTTCCAGGAACCTTCTTTACGACAAGCACCTCTGACTGCAGGTTCAGGATTGGCATCTCTTCTGTATTAAAAGAACATATTGTACAACTAAAGGGATATTATGCTCTATTTGGAAAATATTTTACAAGTATGTAGAAAGTGTCTGTTTAGATACTTAAATACAACATGCACTACTTTCAGACAGTATTGTGCATTTAGGGCATGACCCTGACTCAGGAGGTTACATATGGCAGGGTTTGTTTGGTTTTCAGTTCCATTGTATTTAGTGTTTCTGCTCACCACTATCTTGTTTAATTGTTCCTCTTGCTTTATGCATCCACTGACTGCATGTCTCTTCTAAGAGAGTGTAGACAGTTCCTTTCTATGCAAAGAAGTGACAAGTAGTACTTGGTTTGGTTTTTTTTAAAAGCTGTTTCTCTCCATATGTTCCTTCTCTCTGTTTTAAAGTTATTTCTCTCCATATGCTGGACCTTGAGAGGGCAATGTACCTTCGGAAGTAACCAGTGCCCTTCAAATTCTTATCTAAAGGAATCTCACAGGAAACCTTGGAGCTCTTACAAAAATTTGGACTGTCTGTTATTTATCAGATTTACAAGGACACTAGTCTTTGGCTATCAAGTCCTCTTGGAGCCACCAACTGTTCTCTCCTCATTGCTTTTAAGAGTAGGGGTGAACACTAACATAAGCTTGCTTCATGTCCTCAATCTGTAATAAAAAGAGGTTAACTATAAATACTTACAAGATTTTAGCTCAGTATTAGTCCTGAAGCTCTGACATCAGTGCCTGTTTATGTCAAGCTATGGGCTCTCTAGCAACTGACAACAAACATTTGGACCCAGCCTTTACTGGGTGGGGAAAGTGTAAGAGCATCTTTCTCTCAGTAACCACTGGTCTGCTATCACTTACCTGGCTTGTTAGTCAGAGCCTTTAATGGGTGCACACTTCTCTACATCTTCTTAGTTACAGTTTCCAGTAGTAACTTTTTTTTCCCCATATGGAAAGACCCATACATTTCCTATAGGACTGGTTCTTGTGATAAAACAGAAACTGAAATAACCTCACTTGAGTAAAAACAACATAGAGACTTATTATAAAACTGTCTTTTAGAGCATATTTCAATTGTGTCATTGTAATTATATGCATGTAAAACACTGCACAAACATCCAATGCTTGGGAAAGTCAAAAAAGGGATGGTTTGATAGATACAGCCTATTCTAATATCTAAGGAGCAACTGGGTTTAGAAACTATTTCTAGAGTACAATAATACAGTTTTACCTTCTCTGAGGGGAGACATTAGTATGCCTTCCGGAGGGAACCTGGCAAGCACTCAAAAAGAAGGCAAATAAAAATATCAAACCCAACATTATGTAGCGCCATGACAATGTGTAACTTGACATCCTGTTGGTCAGGTAAACTAGTGAGAATGATGGTGGCAGAGAATACTGTTCAGCAGGAATAGGAGGCAAAACTTTCATGTTCCATTCTCAGTTGACTCCCCGGCCTTTTCTTGTCCCTTTCCCTGCCTCCTTTTGTTTTACTGTTTTTTTGGCTTGGGTTTTGGTTTCAGGTGGGTTTTTTTGTTTGTTTGTTTGTTTTGTTTGTTTGTTTGGGGTTTTTTTTAAGTTTTCTGAATTAGTGTAAATCACATGACCATATCAGAGCTGCTTGTGAAAACACATTCCCACAAGCAAGAGCTGTAGTTAGTGCTAAATAATGCCTACAAATTAATTTGAGACCATTAGTTAAAAGGAATAAAACCACTGTATTCTATTATTGCAGTATTCTATTATTACATTAATTCAAAGACCTTCTGATAGGATACTTTTTGGGCCAAATTTTGCTCTTTTTGCCACTCAGAAGCCTTTTCAGTCCATGATAATTTTCTAATGCTTCCAACTTGCTGAAATATATTCTGTCCACAGCTAAACAGCTCCTGACAAATCCAGACAGTTTGAATCTAAGTACTTGAGTTTATGACATAGTCATCTGTACAAATGTGCAGACCTACAAGGTTAAAGTTCAGTGTTTTAAGCAGTATATCTTCACACATACTTGTCCTCAGCTTTCTTAAGTGTATTATTTAAAGCATTTTAAGCAATGAGATTACTACGGCCACCGCACTCACAACTCATTTTTCTACATTTTTACCTAGACTAATATCTTGTGCACGCTATTTTGTGATAAACAATCAAAGACAACAGAGGTTAAGTGAGTTGACAACAGAGATGGGTCTGCTCCAAAACTCCAGTTCTGAATGTATCTGGACTTCAGCAAGGTCAAAGAGAAGTGAGAGCAATGAAACTCAGCCCTTTTTCAAGTAATTTTTTTTTCTGATGTCGTGGGTTCTGTTGCTTCTCTGTGATACCAATGAGTCCTCACCTGGGGCATTTACATTTGCTTCTCTGAAATACAAATTTAAACTGGGGCTGGGAGGAGCATCCTGTTAGCACAGAAAACAGAGCTAGTGGTTTAGAAACAGAGCTGGTGGTTCCTCTTTTTCTTGCCAGTTGAAGGGGCACTGTCCATCTCACTGCCTCTCCTTCCTTCAGCTGGCTCCATGAGATTTCCTCTCCTCTTCCACACTTCTGCAATTGCTGACGCCCTTCCGAGAGTACAGAGAAGTGCAGTTTCTGTGTTTGAATAGAAGTGCTTTTCAGAACTTTGGCTCTGAAACACAGGAACCCAAAGAACTTGTGTATTCTCTGGCCTCTTCTCTATAATTTTTTTTTAGTTCTTTAACATAGGCTAATCCGTTGACAATGTCAATGTTTTTCTAGGGGAAAGGGAACAGTATTTGCTTTGTGAGGAAGTTACAAGGAGCTTAGTAACCTGTATGTAAAAGCTTCTCATTAAAAGAGTCTCTCCAGCCAAACATGCACTAATCTTTCAGCAATAAGATACAAGACACAACATTTTTAAGAGAATAGAGAAGGCTTTGGGCTGATCTGGTAGGAAGAAACTGAAGGCTGACAGGTTACAGCCATTTGGCAAGTCAAATAACATCCAAGACATACACAGTTCACTGTATGAAATTTCTCTATTTCTAAAAGGATAAGTCAACCTTGGTCAATATTTCTGTGGTTGTGAAAGCAGCAACACAATACATTAGTAGATGCCAAGAGCAGTTCTGCTGAGCCTGAGGCAATTTGAGTGAGATTCACTCTGCTGCTGCTCCTGCACTACTGGTAGCACCATCCTGCTGCCCCCAGACCTGCCAGCAGCACCCCACAAGGTAAGAGCTGTGGCTGCAGAGAGGAAGCTCTCCAGCCCGGGGCTGGAGCAGGTGAAGGAGAACCTGCAGGGGCCAGCATTCAAAGCAACCTCGTTGTGCAGCGCACGCCTGACAGCAGTGGAGTGCCCTGTGCATCTTCTCCGTGCATGATCTGACATGCCCAGTGTCAGATCAGGATTAGGAGCTGAGATGTGGGCATGCATTCCCAAGCAATGATTCCCTCTGACCTCCTCCCCTCTCACGTGATGCAATTACTTGAGAGCCTCACTGTTCCAGGCTTTTGACAGTTCAGAGGTCTGCAAAGAATTGAGCCAGACTTGTTTTGTATTGAGAATGAAATATATCTGGGATGATGGTTAGAATGAGACCTGTCTGTCTGTAAGACTTGGGGGATTTTAGAGGTATGGAGGGCTTATATCCATCCCCTACAAAAACAGAATTTCTGAAAGAATTAATGGGCTGTCTGTTTTTCAATAAGAGCTTGTTGGTTTTTGCTTGTCTTATTCCAAGATATTATTTTTGAAGAAACATATTTAGTTCAGCAAGTGCACTTAGGAGCCTTCACCTGTATCAGCACAGCCACTGTACTCAGATGGTTGCAACTTTCACAGCAGGTTGGAAAGGCAGACCAATGCTCTGTGCCAGGCACCATCTATGACACAATGTCCTATTAACTAACACCGCATGTAGCAGACACTCAAGCAGGAACATTTCTGAATAGAAATCGTGCTGTGAAAGCATGAACAATGTATGGAGATGGACCAATCAAACGGGACAGAGTGCTGTTGTAAAACCTTTTCCCTGTCATAGTAGTTGCAACCTTCAATCCTTGTCTTTACAGTTCAGTAGACAGAAGGGCTTTGGTTGTCCTTTCCAGAATGAGAAAAGAAAACTATAACCTCACTCCTTCCAAATGATGTTTCATTTGCCCATGTGCAGAAATGTAACAAGAGCTATCTCCCACTTAGAGCCAAGTGTTGTAGAAACCATACCCTGGCCCTGCACACAGGGCTGAAATCCCCCAGTATTGTGCTGTGAACAGTCCTTCACAGAAAAAGTCAATATAAGCAATAAAGAATATACCAGTATTACTACTGTTATCCTATATGTGTATTTTATTTCACTGTCTTCCCTGTTGGCCCAACAAGTGTTGATATTACCAAAGAGGCAGCTTATCCATCTAGAAAACAAGCTGGCTGCAGGACTAGACATAGAGAAGATACTGCGAGAAGAATCAGAATATGAGAACCTGTCAGAGCTCACTGGGAATAAGTTATGTGCCTAAAACTGCCCCCAGAAGAACAATATATCTTTCTAGTTTGAAGGCCTTTTTAGCAGAGGTGACTTCATAGTTCAGCTTTCTGAAGTGACTGTTTCAGCTAAGGGCTTTGCATGTTGCAGGTGGCCTGTGTTGGTTTCAGTGGTTTTTTACAGGTGCCTAAAGGAGGATTTGTGAGTTTTGATATGTTGACTGGAAGTGGCCTCCCACATGTGTCACAGAAAGATATGACTTTTTGTGCCCTGCATTCCAGTTCATGTGTAACCTCCCACACTCACACTTACCTACTTTACCACCATAGTATTTGCATAGTTTTAAGAAATATAAATGTACTGGGAGCAGGGAAAATTCTACAGACTTTTTACTCTATGGCTGCATAATGTCTGCCTTTCTGTGGAGCTGAGTTTAAAAGTTGGATCAGGTGTGCTGGAATCTCGTCTCCTACCCAGTCTGTTTGAAACCAGGCATAAATGGTGTAAAGAGACTTACCAAAAAAGGCAGAGAACTGGATACACAGCTTTGAAATTAGTTCAGAAGAATATCAGAGTCATTCTTTCCATTGTTATTTGAACGCCCTCATTACTGCATGGTACAGTGTATTCTTTGGAAAAGGAGTGCATCAGGGGGAACAGATTGGACAGTGTTATAGTCTAAAGTTATTTGTTATTCACTCTGCAAGGTACAGCTGAAAACATAATTCACTGCAGGGACTAACTTAAAGGTGCACATTGCTTCTGTATGCACTGGCAAGCTGTCAAGCTGCTGGTGTGAGCTCTTCCTTACCCCTCATCCCTGTCGTGAGGTGGGGTACTCAAGTGTTGTGAAAAGCCTGTGTTGAACTGCTAAAGTCTCACATGGAAAAGACCAAGAGGTTATTTTATCTGTGTCCTTTGCAGTGCAGATTCTGTCTATATTATTCAAGGCATTTTTACTCTCCCTGTCTTTCTCTCTCTGTGCAGCTATTTGAAGATATTAAATGCTTCTATCCACACAGGACTGAATTCAGGCTTTATCTCTAAATCACATAAACAATATTAGATTTCTGATATGGAAAGCTGCCAGACTCAGAGGTATTCTCCACAAAGTGGAGACCATAAGGAAAGAAAAGGTTCAGATTTGAACTGGATCTTAAAACTTGGGATCTCTGTTCAGAAATACATATGAGTTTGCATCATGATTAAATGCAGAAATGACATTTTAGTTTAGCCACCCCAGATATGAAAGCCAACTTCTTTTCTGGAAAATGAAAATGATAGCTGGAGTATCTGTTCATCATGTGGCACTGTTGCCTATCACACAATCATCGAAGGCCTGCCTTGGCACCCAGCCTGCACAACCTTTCCTGCAGGCTTCATCCCACTCTTTCTTCCAGTGCCCAGATGCCTCCAGTAAAAGCTTCCCACTATGTCTTGCCAGTGAGGCACCGCACCAGCTTTTCCCACTGTCCTATAGCAAGCAATGATATATCAAAATCCCCTCTCTGCTTTACCTATGAGCCCCAGTAATGTCCTTCCTACACTTCTATGTTAACATGTGTCAGATTTCCATACATTATCATGATAATAGATATCCAATTTTAATCTTTCCACATTGCTCTCCAAGCAGATTTGGGCACTAGTATTGCAGCATGCCCCACAAGCAGTCCAGCAATAAAGAGGGCCAAAAGAATTTAATCTCTCTAAATGTCATACAAGGCATCTGAACACTCCAATAGAGAGCTGCAAAATAACTCACTTCCCACTGCTGAGAATAAATATTTGTTAGTTATGTATAATTGTGTAATTAGGGCCTTTCCCAGCATTAGAAAGAAATTTGGGAGGCATGTCTTCAGTTGATACATGCAGGTTTAATGATCTTGTCCCAAGTGCTTGTAAAAGACTAGTGTTGAGACAAGCCCAGAACTAAATGAGGCCTTCTTTATTAAGCAAGGCTGCTGTATTTGCACTAGACAACACAGCAGAAGAAAGACGTTTCTGACAGTTCATTTTTTGAGCTGGCTTAGACATTACTTATTTGTCATGTTTTAATAGCTCTGTGTTGATTATCAGTTCCTTTATTCAAAATGGAAGTTGCACTGTTGTTTGTTTATAATAGACACACATTGAAATAACATACAACATGGTTAACGTCAAGTGGCAGGTTCTGGCCACTTCTGTTTAGTGAAAGCAGTACAGTTTCTTCAACCCAGCTATGGAAAATGATGTTTTTGGTAGCGCAGAGGCAGGTGTCGTGTGATCTGTTGTAAACCTAGTACAATAATTTCAGCAAGGCAGCCCAAGCCTGTCCATGTACTTGTGACACAGTGGTAGTAATGCAACACTGTAAGCTCCAGACTAATTTTAGACCTATCTTGCAAGAGGGGGAGTGAAGGGTGGGGGGAATGTAGTTTCTGCAGGACGCATTTCTGCATTCAGATATGGGCTGCGGTAATCAAATCTCTCTTACGAAAATTAAGGGCTTCAGGCTTCTTGGTATCGTGCCAGGGCAACCTTTACTTGGACAAAATGCTGCTGCTCCTCCTTCCCCTGTGAAAATTTCATCACAAAAAGATGATGATGCAACTTGCTTTATAGGATCACAGACACACCTTTATTAACTCTGATTGTCACTGAATTGCAAAAGATTGGGGGTGAGAGTAGGGAGTGAAGCAAGCGTAGAAGACGAAGCAGACCTAAGAGCCAGGCTCCCCAGCCTAGACAATCTTTATTTTTACAAGTATCCCCAGTCAGTGAGAGTTCTTGGCTGCTGAGATGAGTGAGCGTTTGCAGATTGGTTTCGTTATTTGCATACACTTCCTTGTTCCACATAAATCTTGCAAAAAACCCTGCATGCAAGGAAAGCACTGAATTTTCTATCTTGACTGAAGCAATGTCATCTGCAGAGTTCACCTATCTGCCTATGTACTTAATCTTATAAAATAAATTAACTAGCCCATTCAGTTTTTATTTCCTCCTCTTCCCTTTTTCTCCTCTCTCTGGCAAAAGAAATAACTAATACCCAAAGGAAATAGGTTGTGAAACCTCTAACAGGTTGCTAATCATTAGTTTTTGTAACCCATGTTGGCAATGCAGTATTCACTGGGGACATTTGGTCTCAGAGGGTCCTCTTGAATGAACAAAGAACCTAGGGATGTTCACCGCTGTTTGGATGCCCTTAGAGAGCGCCACATCCCTTTGTCTTGATGGAGTCAGTGTTCCCTTCCCCATATTCTTTTCTATCTGTCTCTATCAACTGCTTCAGAGATTTTTGCAGATGTACAGGTATAGTTAGGAGTTGTCTATTCTTATGTCCTCTGCCTTTCCCCAACTCTGCTTCCTACCAGGCCTCTGCTACACCTCACTGTTGGCACCTTTGTGAGTTTGACCTTAGTTACCAGGACTTCCCCGTGGAAGGAAGAAGGAGAACAGCAATGTGGGCAATTTGAATCTGCTCCCATTCTCTCACTGCTGCCTCAGTTTCCCAGGACTTCTGAAAAAGAATGATGAACAGAGTACTGCTGAGGTGCTTTGCAGTAGGAAAAAAACCTCCAGCATCTCACTTGACAACCATCATTCATGGATTATCTTGCAATTGACTGTGACCACCCACACATACATCCCTATAAAGTCACTGAGAGCCAAGAGCATAGCGCTCACCATGAGACCAGCAGCAGTGTAAGTTAGAACTTGCAGGCAGCCTTTATGCTTACAGCAGTGACAACAGTCTTGATGTTGACTGAAGCACTAGACCAGATGGATTTTTTTCTGGTGTTTTAACTCAGTCATCTTTGTGCCAAGTTGCTTCCCTAGAGTCGTATCTGTGAGTGACCTGGAGTTGCTTGCTACTTCTATGTTGGTTTTGGCATGTGGCAGGCACCACTGGAAGGTAACAAACACTGAATTTCATGTTCCTCCAAATCCTCTTAATACCTCTCCTGATGATGGTCTAGGAGGATGTAAAGTGTAAGTTAAAAGTCACTAACAGCTTGCAAGCCCTTCACTTGCCAGACAGCTGTGGATGATAGGGCTCAGCCTTTGCTGTCTTCTTTCCCAACACCACCCATGATGGAGGAAGGACCACAAAGGACCACGTGACAGGCAAAGGGGCTGTGGAGGTAGACTATGCCTGGAACTCTTATCTTCTTCCACAACTCCTTTAAGCATAGAAGGAAGAGGCACATGCATGGAAACAGCATGGGCCATGGGTCTTCTTTTATTCCAGGATACCAAGCACAAAAGCAACTAGGGTCCATAGGAAAAAAAACCTTAAAAATCCATACTCCTTTAACTGTGTGTAGCCAACTCTCTCACTTACTTACTCAATCTTTTTTTTTCCCCAGATAAGACCCAATCAAACCTCACAGGCTGTTGCTGCAGGGTTTGGAACAGGACAACAGATGATAAGAATATGATCCTTTTCAATGTTTTTTGGGTGTATAGCTATCTTTACTTGTTATCCACAAGGCTCTATTCATCCAGAAGGGAAAAAAAAAAAAGCCATCAACCTTCCCTCTGCTTTTCCTCTGCCAAAATTAATGTGCTGACTTGGTTTCTATAAAGGGAAGAGGTAGGTGGGAACATCTCTTCAGGCATGTTGACTAACAAAACGTGAGTGCTATACACCGTGCATGGAAGCGAGCCTGATATGGATTTGGGAGCTGCCCAGTCACACACAAGGCCCTTCATTGCACAACCTGGCACACAGACATGTTGCTGTGCAACCCAGCTGGGAGACAGCGGTGGCTAACAGCTTGAATTCTCCCCTGTAATCTACCCATCACATTCAGGCAGTAGCACTGGAGAAGGTATGCACTCCATGAAACGCATGACACCAGATTGACAAAAGTTCATTTAAACTGGTTGGGGAAACAAGTCTCAGAGCAATGTGCAGGCATTCATCCATATTACTGTACACAAATAAAATGTAACTCCTTCTTAATGACACAAAAATAAGACTTGACAATGATGTTTTACATAACAAAATAACAGATTGTTGCATATTCACTGACTCTGTTACCATGGTGCTCAGCTATCCTTGAGCACACTGTCTAGAACGGTAACGTGCTCTGGGTATCGTGATGGTAAAACCCAGTCCAGGATTGACATTGTACAAATTGGGTTTTTTGTGGAGCTGTATTGCTGAATTGCTTAGATCACTGACGTGAATGTCAGTGTGAAGGACTATCATAAAACGTTTGGCACTACCACTGAGGCCATGGTGGAGCAGAAAGAGAAGGCCAGAGTATTTCTTTTTGAAGTATTTTGAAGGAAAATGTGTTTCATCATCCAGTGACTGCTATGGATGGCTGAAGAACAACGCAGTCAAGGAAATATATGCAGAAAAAGTGTTGAAATCTGTAGGCTTCTTCCTGATGAAGACATTTCTCTCAAGCACTGCAGGTACTTCAGTGAAAAACTAATGATCCAAATGCATATTTTTCCTTGAACATATTGCAGCCATTCCACGCAGGTATTGTACTCATCACCAGTTATTCATTAAGCAACATGACTAACATCTGTCATGTGGTGTTTGTTCACTCATTATCTGTCTATGGGTGAAGAAGTCTGCTGCAGTGGTATGCAGGTTGTCTTGGTAAAGGTTTTTATTATTTTTTATTATGATTTACTATGTGTTACTCTACATTCAGGGCATGAAATATGTTTTGTGTAAATATGTAAGCCAAAAGTTTGGAACAATCCCATGGAGAAATTTTTAACTTTCTACAAGTGTCTCATATAAAATTCTGCATCATCTGCAGACCAGCCTTACCCTCTCTGTGTGCACTGGACTGCACCAAAGAAGCTAAACTGCTTAAGGTAGTCACTACAGTACACTCCTCAACTTAGTTAAACCTTCCATGGCTAGATATATGACACTTGAAGACAATGTTGAGGTGTCCAGATTTCAACAGATAAAGACAAGTAAAAGCTGCAGAGTTGACAGGCATCAAGAACAGTCATCAACCTGCCAAAACCAGACTTTTAAGTGAAAAATGGCAGCAGTTTGAAGAGAGGCTCACAGTTCATACTCAATACAATACACAGTCTTTGCCACTACATGACAGGTTTCCTTTGCCCAAATAATGTCTTTTATTTGCTCCATCTAAAACATTTTTTGACATTTATTCATTCATTTCAGGCTGTTCTAGAAAACATCTGTACAGCAAATGTGTCTTAGACATACAGCTTGGATGAAAGAGATTTCCTTTTGGACTGGACAGCCTGAAATAATGACCTATGCAAATACTACAAATGATTGATACTTGTGGTATTGCTCACCACAGTGCTATCTGCTGTTTCTCCCTTGATTTTTTAATGATATTTAAAAGTCTCTGAGTGAATAACCCCAGTCTTTTCAATAACTTAGCCTAGCATGAAAAACTGTGGGGCCTACATGGCAGGTGCTGTGGCTTAACAATAGGGGTAGTGTTTAATCCAAGGGAAACAAAGAGGAGAAAGGGGACATGAATAAAAGGATATGGGGTCTTTTATGAGGTCAGGAGAAGCGTTTTAGATCAGAAGGTGCAAAGAGAGGCCAGCTACAGAAAACATTTCTTTTTGCCACACTTGCTTGGCCAGCAGCATGAAATTATACCTTGTAATTTGTTCCGAAAAAGACAATGGAGTCGAAGTGAAATATCTAAATGCTAGAAGTTTATTGATACTCAGTGGATTACCTCTGCTTGTAGGAGTAGTTGATTATAGTTCCTTGAGGAATGAACTATTCTTCTGTATGTTGCTCCTTACCAGGCTCACCTCTTTGAAGCTCAGAGAAACACAGGGAGACAGTCTAACAAGTGCAATAGCATTTCAACACAGGGAAAAATGGTATGTGATTTACAGGTTTGTTTTTAAACACTGACTGACTCAGTTAACTGAGAGCACTAATTATGCAATCAGTGATTGGGAGTTTAGAGTGGAAAGTAGAAACGTTGAATCAAAATTGCAAACAAACTTTCTATAAAATGCCCGAAAGTGTTTTTGCTCTTGTCTGTGCTCTGTAACTGCAGTGGGTTCAGGGTCATTCATGTCACTCCTTGTGCCTTTAAGATACTGTTTCAGGGTATAAATGGGCCTTTAGAGACTTAAAGACAGATGGAGAAGAGTACAGTTTCAAAACTTAATCAAATACCTTCCAGTTACGGAGCACAGATGTTCGGGTCAGGAACACACAAGTGTAATATTGCTGTAACGTGTCAGGCTACTGATGCTGCTGTTGGAATAACCTAACCATTTGCAGGTGACTCAGAAGAAGGTGCAAGAGCACTGAAAGGAAAATTATATCATAGTTTGCCTATGGAAAGAGTTCTTTAATACTTTCAGTCACTTACCATAAGTATTTGTATACCTCATGATTTTGAACTTTACTTTTAAATCAGTGAATGAGGCAATGATGGATGCTCACATTACTGATTTATGTGGCCAATGGCTTTTCAAATTTTGCAAAGGTCTTGGGCCAAGTGATAACACCTAGTAATAATTTTTATGTGGTAATTGTGCATCACAAAGTTCTTATTTTCCTTTTAATTAGAAGTTTTGCCTTACAACTTTATGAAGCATCCCCCATTTTTGCCTTAATAAAAAGAGATCATTGTAGTTTCCTTATGACACTCCTTATTTTTCAAATGTTTATTATGGTGCTTTCTTCTTATTTCCTCTAGCATATATGACTTTTTTTTTTTTAACTATTGCAGTTTGGCAATCCTTTTCTTTTTAATAACAGGGGAATCCCATGCAAAGACTGATCACTTAACATGCTTGTGGATTTTGTGGTTTCTCCAGTCCTGCTTTTAGGCTGCCAGGAACCTTGCAGATGTATTTAACTGAGCACTATACACACTAGTAAGGACTGCTTAAGAGCCATGTAGTTTCCTGTGGACTATCTCACATGAGAATCCACTGGGCACGATTCAAAGTTTTAGACAGCTGTGTCCATATACCTTCTAACCAAGGCATGTTCCTCTGCCTTGTATGTGCTCTCCTTTACATTTTCTCATGCTCTGTTGAATATTTTCTACTTGTTTCCTTTCTCTTTCCCTTTCTCCTCCATTCTCCCTCCTCCCATTTCAACTACTGTTTGCATGAGAAATTTCAATGGCCTTTGGTTTTTGTACTTCAACTGATGTACCTGTACCTCTCGAAATCCTTAGTGTTGATGCAGTTGGTACGAACGACTCTATTTCTTGAGTGTTTACTTCCTGTTGCGGGGGCTGGAAAAGGAGGAAAACAAGCTACCCCCACAAAAACAGTGCTTGTAAGATGAACCGTGTCCACCCCAGAAGCACTCAGCCAGGGTGCATAAGACATCACTACACCCTCTCCGTGACCCATTTAACCCCATTTCCAGCTCCATTAATTTAAAACAGGTACGTTGCCTTCCTTCTTCCTGGAAGCATGACCAGAGAGCAGCGTGGGCTTGTGCACAGCTATAAGTGGCTCCTGGGAAAGGCTTCACAAACAGGGTGAGCTTCAGGAGAGCTTCAGCCTGGAAGGGGTTTTGAGCATCTCATGGAAAATCACTACTTGGTATCTCTCTTTCCCCCAAATATGCAGAGAGCGTGCATAGGAATTTTTATTAGAGGTACAAAATGCACGAAGGAAGGGAGACGCAGCTTCTGCTCTGAAGGATGTGTAATGCACACGTGTGGGCAACATCTCGGAGAAGGGGTGAAACCTGCCGACAGACCCTTCTTTTCTCCTTGGAACTCCTGCTCACCTTTCTCCCACGCACCCAGCAAAGCCACAACCCTCGTTTCACAGCCTGCCGGCGTCGAAAACGAGAAACTCCGCTGAACCCGCCAGCACGAGGGAAAAACCATAACAAACCCGAGCGGCGTTACCCCTTCTTGCCCCGACTGAAGGGAAACCGCGGCGGGGGCCGCACGGACCAGCCCGGCGGGCAGAGGGCAGGGAGGGAGGTCGCGGCCCCACTCCCCTTTCCCCGGGCGGCCCCTCGGGGGCGGGAGATGGCCGGACCCTCCCGCCGCCCTCCTGCTCGGCGGGGACCGCCCGTCCCTGGCCGTGGCCGCGGCTGGGTCCGGGAGCGCCCGGGGCGGCCCCGCCTGCGCGGGCGGGAGGGCAGGGGAAGCGGGAGAGCACTAGATTCAAGTCGCTGCTGAAGAGGGAGGGGAGAGAACCGGGGGAAGGAGACCGCCGGGGGGAGTGGAGCGGAGCGGAGCGGAGGAGGGAGGAAAGGAGGGAGGAGAGGAGAGTGGGAGGGGAGTGTGGAAGACTAAGGGAACGCGGCAGAAGCCGGGAGAGGAGGCACGGCGGACGGCGGGGGTAGGCAGAGCTGTCAGGGGACGGACAGGGCGGCTTGGGGCACCCACGGCCGCAGTGCGGGGCAGCCGCCCCGGCCCGCCCGCCGCGCTCCGCTCCTGCCGCCGGCACCATGGTGGACAGGGGCCCCTTGCTGACCTCGGCCATCATCTTCTACCTGTCCATCGGGGCGGCGATCTTCGAGGTGCTGGAGGAGCCCCACTGGCGCTCGGCTACCGAGGACTACAAGCGGCAGAAGACGGAGCTGCTCAAGCAGTTCCCTTGCCTGGGCCAGGAGGGGCTGGACAAGATCCTGCAGGTACAGCGGGAGCCGCCGGGGCTGGGGCCAGGGCTGGGGCCGGGGGATACCGAGCAGCAGCAGCAGCAGGTGCTGCCGGGCGCCCCGGAGCGGAAAATCCCGCGCCTGTGGGCGCGCAGGGAAACCAGCCGGCTCCCGGCAGAGCCCGACTGTGTGCGTGTGTATGTGTGTGTGTGCCTTCACAAAGCCGCTGCCGAAAAGCTGTCCCTCGAGCGGGAGCGTACCAAAACCTCTTAATCGGTCCTAACTACTTAATGATAGAGGCATTAAATGGGTCCGCGCTTCCGTCTCTTTCCCCCCGAGCGCCGCAGGAGCCGGGAGCTGATGTCGGGGCTGGGCGGCGGGGGGGTCTGCCCGCAGCGCGCTCCCGCCAGCCCGCCCGCCGCTCAGCCCGCGCCCCTGAATGCGCCTCTTGTTTTAGCACCCACGGTGCCTCCTTCTGCCTCAATGGATGGTGTGTTACGAGGAAGGGAAGGTGAAGCCAAGTGTCTCGATGCTCTTCTGCTTGGTCTGATCTCCTTCCTCCCGTCTCCCCCCCTTTTATTTATTTTTTTATTTCCTGTACTAAAAGCTGAAGAGGTGCCTGGGGGTCCCGGAGGTCAGTCGGGGTAACTGGGGGAAAAGGGTGCACGGCTCGCACGGAGGGATGCTCGCAACTCTTGGCTGTTTTACTTTAGGAGACTAACTACTTTCCGAGCCTTAAGGAGTTGATAATCGTCCTGTCTCGCTCACCTGGCAGAATGCCTCGATGCTGTGTAAGCTTAGACGAGTATAGGCTCCTGATCCTAAAAGTTTGTGGTTTAAGCTCTCTTTCTTCAGTTGGTGGCTGCCTTCTGCCTGCTCCAGATAGCAGAGTTTCCTGGTGGTAGTGTCCTTATTGTTACCATCTTAGGATTCTGTTAAGTGTCTTTATGGTATAAAGTGGAACAGGTGGGTGGAGGCTTGAAACTGTAAAGGGAAAATGAAAGACATGAGTTTCGAGTATGCTTTTGCTGTTCTGGAATCTTAAGTGAAATCGTACTCCAGGTTATATCCCAAACATGTTTTAACGTCCTCAAGAGAAAAATCCAATTTGGATCGGGATGTGCATGAAGGCTGGCATGCCTAACTTGCTGCAAACATAATGCAGAATCTACATCCTGTCTCAATGTAGGATAAAATTCATGATGGTATGAGGGAATCATTAGTTCTTTCCCCCATGATCCCTATCACAATTAATCCTGAATTGGCAGAAAGATTTTTCTTAAAATACAAGATGACAACGAAAAATTGTGGAGGGCCTTCCCTCTTCAGTGCCTGTTAGCTCCTGGTGATAGTATCTTATTCATGTGATTTCAGTTTTGCCTCTGTACTACTTCCAATCATATCCTACTTTCCATGTCCAGTCTTGCTGGTGTGATGATCCCTCATAGATACCCTGTTGTTGTCCTAAGCTCAGTTTAGCTGAAATTCAAGTCTTACTTTGCCTTTATTTCACTCTTACTGGTAACCAAAAACTTTACTACCCACTGTCTTTCAGACTTGTAGTTTTGCTCGTGTTCTTATTCAACTTCTGTATGAGAAGTGATGGGAAGGAAGGGAGTGGCATTTCTGACAGGAGAGTTGCAGGGTGAAATCTAACCTAGCTGAAGCTAACTGTGATGGGAGAAATCATGTGAGGGCAGTAGGATTCTGTCCTGAGCAAGCTGTAAAGCATATCAGAAATAGTCTTTGTAGTTGTCCTTTCTCAGCTACTGTCAATGCTGCTTCTGTTGGATTCTGCTGAATCTTTAAAACATTACTCACGTGTGTTCTCTTTCACAAATCCTGATCATCTTCTTCTCATATTAAACCTTCAAATTTATTCTCTTGTAATAAATCCAGAATGTTGTTGATTTGAAAATGGGCATTTAATGCCCTCCACCCCCATCCCAACTTCTGTCTTATTCCTCTGAGCCTCTTTCTGGACTCCCTGAACTTGTTCTTGGGATTTTGCATGGTTTAACTCATTTCTCTGATGGTGTCTCTTTCTTTTGTAAGTGGCTTAATCCTGGAGCCTTTTCTTTCACTCTGCTTTTTGGTCTCCACTTACACTCATATGAGTGTACAGAGCAATGTTGTGCTTTGCTGGTACTTCACTGATGTTCTTTTTAATATCCCCATTTAAAACACACTGGATAAATTCCTTCAATAAATATCACCAATGTTTTTAGACTTTTAAATGGTTGCTAGTAAAGCACAAAGATGCCAAGAAATGTTCATAATTGAACTAACAATACTGATTTTGTTTCCAGAAGCAGGCTGAAAGGTGACAAGGACTGACTTATTCAGAGACCATTCTCTCTGCTGCCCTTGTTCCCCACCCAGGTTAGCTTGTGTGTTCATTTGAGCCTAATGTTAGCTGTAAGCGCAATGGAAACTGTGTGGAGTGACTACAAAGCTAGATCCATAGTGTTGATCTTAAGCACATAAAAAGACAAGTAGATTATCAGCACAGCTTCTCAGTGTACATATAGACTAGTGTTTCTATACCAACAGTTCAAGTGGTTACTAAGGGGGCTGTATTCCGTCAAATACTGCCTAAAGTTTATATTCTGTAATAAAAATTTCACAATGTATTACAGCACAAATACACCACAATAAATGTTTACTGAAATGTGTTTAATGCGCTTTCAGAAATCTACAAGCTGAGTATTGTAGGATATGCTAAAAAGAAAGCCTTTTCCCCCAATCCTGAGAAATGCCTAAAAATAAACTTCTTTAAAAACAGCTTTTAGAAGTCTCTTGTGGGAAGAATCCATTTACTTTTGATTGTTGTGGGTACCACATTACTTATCATAACTATAAGAGGTAAAGAAAGTACTTAAAACATTCTTGGAGTAATGCTATGTAGGCCCTGATCTGAAAGGTGACTCATTCTGGGCAACGTATAGGCTGGTTGCTGCCTGCCCATGTTCTTCTGGGTAAAGCTGATTATTCAAATGAAAACGTGGCTAAGATGCTTCACATGGCAACTTGTTTAAGCCTCCAAAGGCCCTCAACAACCGTGTATTGACAAAAGGAACTGTTCAATCTCTCCTTGCTATGTACAATTACTTTGGAAAAGAAATGTCTTATAACTCTGTGGAATATCTGCAAAAATTAAATTTTTTTAATATTGATGTTACAACACCGTATTTATTGGCATTGTAGAATCTTAAAAGAAGTGTAACATTTTTGTTGATAGAAGTCTATGGCCTGTCGTTGCCACTTGTTTCAGTGGCCCTAAATCCTGGGACTCTTTAGTATTGGGGAGGATAAAGCAGAGATCCCCAGTGATGACACCTTTGCCTACCCTGCTGTAGGAATGACTTTTGAAGACTGAAGCAAATATAAGGTGGTTGAGTCTTTTGCCTCCTCTCCAGTTCCTTACTTTTACTCTTTATTGCTCCATCCTGATTGTAAAATGTCAGCTTAATGATAGAGGAGCTATTCATGCAAGGAGGTGCCCTCTCGACCCTCATGTCAGTATTCACATGAGCAAAGGTTTGCCAACCCCGGGCCACGTCTTATTTAAGAGGAAATCTTTTACTGGCCTGCTATGGTCATCAAAAAATTAAATGCTTCCCATTGATAAACATCAAGGCTGGTGAAAAGAAAGGGAAGAATTTGAATGAAAATGGTTACTTTCAAAACAGCAATAAAATGAAAAGAGAAATTTCTGGCTCTGTTTAGGGGAAGCAGACAAACATACTGAGTATGAGAACAAATAGCTGAGGTCTTTATTTGAAAGGCATACAAGCATCTAAACTTGCCTGAGAGATAACTTTAGAAACCTGAGTGTTTAGACCTAAAGCCCAGTGCTGTGGACAAACATTTGGAAGACTTTTAAGGATAGCTGCTGCTGGGATGTACATGGCACATGATTTATGCTAAAGGAAGTAACAGTTAAGTGGACTAATAGTAGTTTCTCCCCTCTGTTTTTTAAAGCCCAGATGTCTTCTCCATTCACAAGTACCTACAGGTGCATTTACAGGATTTTGGTTTGTGTTTGAGAGTGCTGAAATTTGCTTCTGGATTTGTATGTTTTTGGAATTTTTGTGTTTTATTTTGAAAATCTAAAAATTATCTCTGATTCTGAACATTGTTTCCCACTGTGTTTTACTTTCCAGCTACCTCAGAGTTTAAATCTATCTGCAATACTCTTGAGAGAGTCTGCAAAATATAGTTTTCTTAAAAACTTGAACCAGGTTTAAATGCTCTTTGTTAGTTCAACATTTAATAGAGATGATGGCTTTTTGCTTATACTTTGTAGAGTGATTTTTTTTTAATCAATGTAAAGTTTATAGGGGGCATATTTTTCATAATCTCTCCCTTCTGTGTTCTTTAGGAAATGCATAAATGAGATTCTAGACTTACATGAGTTTGTTCGTTTGATCTTTAACTTCCTGAACCCTTCCATCGAAGGTATTGGAGATGGGGGAGACAAATGGGACTGAATTCATTAGCTGGAATGCCAGTTGACTTGTCTCTTTCAAGACTAAACCTTTTGCATAGGCTGAGCAAAGTAAAGCTGAGCAGCTGTCAGACAAGGACAAGTGACTGCCAAAGAGACATCTTTAACTGCAAAGTTTTTAACAACTACATCTAATAGCTCTCATATAAAAAATTGAAAGTGTAAATTAAGTCTTATGCCTGAGAAATAGGTATTGCTAGGTTTTTCAAATTTGTATTTTTAATTATGCATCCTCTAAAGTCAGTAGGGATGAACTGAAATGAAAATGTTAGACCACTGTCAACAGTTGACTAAGATGCCTCAGAATATGAGTTATGGATATTGCCACTGCAACATTAGGAGAAATGAAATGAGGACAGGCAGCACAGAATCCCAGAATCAATTAGGTTGGAAAAGACTTCTGAGAGTGAGTCCAACCTTTGACCAAACACCACTGTGTCAACTAGACCATGGTACTAAGTGCCATATCCAGTCATTTGTTGAACACTTCAAGGAATTGTTACTCCACCACCTCCCTGGGGACTCCATTCCAATGCTTAATGATCCTTTTTGTGAAGAAATTCCTCCTGATGTCCAACTGCATTACCCCACAGCTTTTCTCTGTGTGTTTCTACACATAAAATCAAATGTAAGCAGGCGTGGGTTTCTGTTGTGTTTTTTTTTTCTCTTTTTCCCTGTTTAACCATTAAATTGTTTGAACTTTCTTGGAACATAGTTAAACAAAGCTGATAGTGCACGCACTGCAACTCTCTCTGCTGATGGAGCAATAGTGATCGATCAGAACTTATAATTTTCCTGCTATGGGCTTTTCCTTTTTCCTGTTATGGACTTAATGCTTGAGCATTTCTAATATGTTGCCCTTCTGTTACCTTAGAACTGAATGTTTTTGTTACCTTCCATGTTACCTTCTGCTACTAGGTGTGTTTTTTGGCAAGCTCTGCTCTAGAGACATGCAAGCAGATTTGCAAGTTACCAACAGTTGGTTATCCTAAAAGATCTTGGAACCCCTGCTTTGGTTTGTACTGTATATACAGTTATTGCAATATACCTTCTGTAGCCAGTGAAGATACAGTGTAAGGATGACTTTGTACAGATTTCCTTTTTAAAAACAAATTATTGTTTTTGCTATTAATGCTAATTAAACATAATGACTTGTTTTGCTTTTCACTGAATGCTGTTGACTTTCAGAACAGTCATATTCCTTGCTCGTACTGCAAGTAGATGTCAACATAGTAACATACAACCAGAAGCAAGCTGTGGCAATCAATAATCTGATTAGCTGTGGAGCAGAGGAGAATGTTTTTGCACTTTGGTGCTATAGACCTGCTGACCACAGTGCCTGTGATTTGCAGGGGTTTTATTTTGTCCTGGCTCCTGCATGACCTATGAACATGTAGTTGGATTTCTTCATGGAGTATGTCTTTAGGTTTTATTTAGTTCAAAATGAGTTCACATCATATACTGAGTCTGCTCTGTAGCATGTAACAGAATGTGATAATAGCAGAAGGGCTGCATTTTTCAGTTAAAAGCCCACTGTGCTCACACCTGAAGCACCTGTGATGCTGCAGACATCCTCAGGAGAGCCACACTTAGAGGCAGATTGAGCCTTTAAAATGCAGCATGCAAGACGCACGCTGCCTTTTTATTAGTTTTGTCTACTGAAGGGATGGCTTAGGCTTGAAGGCATAACTTTGTTGCCCTTTATTTAATGTCTTCATTCTGATTGAGGTGCCTCACCAGCTTTGTTGGTTCTAGCATTGCTAGATCTTTTCTTTAAAACACCAGGGAACTTCAGGCTGACTGTTTGTTTTCTGTGTACACCCATGTTATTTTATCGTGTCTTTATACTAGGGTTCTTAGATTTTACTGCATTAGTTACGTAGTTACCAACACTTGAATTGTAGGCAGGAAATATCCCTCCTAGGCATGCCTTGCCTTAGTAGTTCTACTTACAGTCAAATCACTAAGGAAGTTATTTTTTCCCCCTGCATTGTATTGTGTGAACCTGAGTGGATCAAAGGTACTTTTAGGTGCAAACCAGCTTCTGAGATGTTTTTAAATCAAACCTCATACACTGTTTTCTTAAGAGAAAGAAATGTGAATGTTAAAAAGGGAGTAGGAAACTAATAGGTTGTGTATCATAGCCTCTGTAACCTCCATTGAATCTGAAATCAATTTCCTTTTCTAACCATATGTACATCTGTAGCATTTCTTATGATGGATCTATTTTTTTTAACCCCTGTTGTGGGGTCAATAATCCTACAGACTGGCTGATCTGTAGCAATATTTCTGCCTTAATGAAAAGGTAGACACGGATTGTGATTGAGCAAACTGGTAAATACTAAATTGACTTTGTTCTGTGCCGGCATCTTGCAAATATTGTGTAAGCAGGTTCCAACTGCCGAGAAACAAAACCCAGACCTGTATGTCAATTTGAGGTTGCAAAAGGTGCAAAAATATCCCAGTTGCACCTATCGCAGGTCTCTGAACTCTGGGCCTTCTTAACAACAAAGATGACAGCATTCATTTGGACTGCAAAGCAAGTCATAAGATTGTCAAATACTGGTGGTGAGTGAGTGATAACTAATGGAACTTGAAGACAATTCTGGAAAGGGTTGTGAACGTTCTGAGGTGGAAAGCATAGTCAGATATGCTGCAGTATTTTTGGTGGCTTGGCTAACGTTAATCAGTGATGACTTCTCTGTGTGGCCTCCAAATGCTCATATTGCTGCTCCTCTTTGCTACTCCCAACCCACTCCAAAGGAGTAAAAAAGGCTTTGAAGGAAAGTTGCCCAAGAATCATATGTGGTCCCCTGCTAGAGAAACAGAAGCTTAAGTATTTTAGTTCTCCTATGAAGGGAGTGAGGCTGTTAAGTCTCCTCCAGGAACCAAAGAAACAGGAGAGGTGTTTGGAGCCAAGCAAATGTATAAAAAGAAGGGGTCTAATCAAGCTCACTGGTCTCCCTTGGCTTCTCTTGCATGAGTCTGGCTGGAACCCTCAACCTACCACATGCTCAGCTGTTACAGTTACTGTTAACCAGCTTCAGACTGTAATGCAAATATGTTAAAATCAAATTAAATAGTTGATCTATGATAGCTTGCCAGTTAAGTTAGAATTTCAACCTTCTGGCCTAAGTGGTGTGTACGTGACTGCAGAATGACAGAGGGCAGTTCCTTAATCAGCTCTTGCCTTGTTGGCACAAGGGTTTTTGAAGGGTTTTTTTCACTCTTTTCTCATTTGTATTGGTGCACTCTGAAAGCTTTTCTCCTGTGTCACTACCAATTTGCCCTTTTAAAATAATTACTTGCATGTTTCTGATGTGGGGTGTTTTTTTTTCTTACAGCTTTTGAGGTGGAAGGCAAGACAAGAGAAAGGAAGAGTCAAAACCTTTGAAGCTGATTCTGTTGTAGCAGCAAAATCAGTAGTCAACTTTATTGTATCTTTACGTTATTTGTTACAATAATGGTAGATTTTCAGGCAATGTCTCGTCTTAACTGGATTGTGACTGCAGGGTAACTGTGGTTTTTTGTGAAGTTGCTACAAAGTCTGCAAGGGCCTTTATCAGCTTGATTAATGAAATGAGCATAGATGTCTGTCTTACATAAGGGAAGCAAAATATAGTTCCCACTTTGAGAGTGTCTTGGATTTATTTATATGTGTTTTAGCAATGGTTGTTTGGCTCTGCTACCATTGGACAGTTGGTTATTTGGACAGACAGCCCCACAGGTGGCTGCTTCTTGTTTCCTAGTGGAGAAACACTGCAATAAAGTGGTTTCACACTGAACATTGACTAGGTACTTTCAGCTGAATTCTGTGCATCTTAGGAAAACAGTCTCACTTATTTGACCTAAGTGCAGCTTTTCAGTGGTTTTGATGACTCCCTTAGCATCTTGTGTACTTATCAGCTTTTAAGCTTGAGGGTTCTCTACTTAGAAATGTGCAAGTGTTTCCTCTGTCTGAGCTTCTTAGAAGGTAATAGATGCCTGCTCTACTCTCAGAGAAGTCAGTTGCAGGAAATCCATGCTAGGAAGAAAAAGAGTATAACAGAAGGCAGCAACTGTACTGCTTCTGCCAGCTGATGCCTCTTTCCTTTAATGCAGTAGCAGGAAGATGACAAAGTGGTTTGGCTTTCATGCATCCTCATGGATGGGACAGTTGAGAAGTGACAGGGTGCAGAATCTGTTAATTACCTGCCACACGCCAATGCTGTACATTACTCTGCCTTCAACTTGTCTCGTGTTAGGTATTCAGGGGAGACATGGAAAACTGAGTCTGGAAGAGTGCATGGTCTTGAAGTGGCAAGATTTTTTCAGTTGACTAAGCTTACTTTTTAACTTATTCAAAACCCTTTCTACAGGATATACACAATTACTTGTTTACTGTTGGGTTTTGACTGGGAACTAAATGTTGTACAAGATGGAAAAGACTACTGAAGAATTATTGAAGCAATATCTGCTCTGTTTTCTGTCGGTTATTGATTGGAAACTCTCTTGGGAAGAACACCCCTTTTATGTACTTAGTAATATAGTGCTGAATGTATTAAAATAGCAGAAGACTGTGTTCCAGTGCACATGTTGTTTGTGTGGTTCTTAATGTTATACTATTCCTGCAGAAATGGGAATTGTATGTACGGTGACACAACTGTGTTTAAGAAATACTCTAATTCATAGCCAGTTCTTAGCAGCAAACTAATGCTGTTGCCAGTCTAATTCACTTTCCCAGAAGAAGAAACAAGGTAGACTAGGCAAGCAATGCTATTACAGGTCTGAGGGTGTCTAGATCAGACTGTTTCCTGGGGATCTTATCTTAGCTACTGATTGCACTCTTTCTGTCCTGCCATAACCGTGTCTCTATATTTGAAAGTATTTGTTCAGAGTAGCCTCCACGCTTTCCCCAGTCCTCTTCAAAGGTTGGTCTTGAGCTAATCTAGTGTTGAAGAGATTTATAGCAACTAACATAAAAACATTTTGTTTCAGGTTAAGCCCTGGATAAAGCTAAATACATAGTAACAGAAATCTCAAAGTAATCAGCGTTTCTGTGGCAGATTTTTCTCTCTTGTTATGCGTCTTAACATAAACCCATCACCTTGCTTTTCATACAAAGCACCTTGTAGATGTTGACATTGGAAGCCTGCCTTGCCTTGCCTTGCCTCCTCCTCCTGCTGCCTGATGGAATGATACAGGGAGAGAGAGTAGTGTTGTTGAAGTTATGGCAAGTTTTTTGTTGACCCTGGAAACCTTGTTGTTTGTTTGGCTTAACAATGTGAGTTAATAAAGGTATTACCTTAAAGAGTTAATAGCCAACAGTGTGTCTTTTTCGTGACCCTGTTCTGTAGTTCAAAAGTCTACTTGATTAAAAGTTGCTACAAGTAGTACTCTACTCCACCCAAATCTGATCACTTTTGGTTTTTTTTTGATTTGACGCTGTTGGGACAAATAAGATTTTTATTGTAGCATGTTGGTGTTGAAGCTCACTGGACTGTCAGACAAGTAACAGTTGTTTTACTAGTACCTGCCTTTTTTTTTTTTTTCCTTAAGATAGGTTGTTAAATAGGAAATGAGGTGTGTGATGCTACTAGCGTGCTTTGGCAGCAGCTTCTAGTTTGTCTTCAGAGAAACAAGACCTTTAAAGTTGTATTGAAGTTCAGGGATGAAATACAAAAGTGCTTATGAAACCAAGAGTCTACTACATTTCCTAGTGCCTAAGAAACTAACAGCTTTTAGAGTGTTCTAAAACAGTGACTTTCTGTAAATTTCTTAATCTGGAGCATATTTTAATGCATGGTTATAAACAGGAGAGATGCTTCTTAATGCAATATTACTTTATGCTGCAATTCATTCGCTGAGTTGAAAAGCTTATTTGGGCCTCTGTAAGCAAAGGTATCAAGCTTGGATCACCTGTGTTTTGGCTTGTCCTAATTAGCTACTCTTATACACTGAAAGTACAGTGGGAACAGGAGAAGCTTCATTTTCAACTCAGTTTTCTCTTCTGTTTCTCCTGTATAGTATCAATACTTTTCTGTCCAACTCCTCTCCATCTAATAAATTCCTCTCAATTAACTGTTTTCATTGACAATAGGATTGTTTTGGTTTCATTTAAGTCTCCTTAAATAATTGCAAGTAAACTGAAATATATTATTTTGGAGACTCAGTCTGCCACATGGGTTACCGTGTGTTTATACAATTGGTAGCGCCTCTGTTGCAAGAGTCTCATGCAAACATGTCTGATTCTAACCCTGCCTGACACAGGTCACCAGCTGGTGTGAGGGCTTGATTAAACTCTTGACTCTTCTGCTTCCACTTTCTTATCTCTGAAATGGGGACAACAGCATTTTCCAAAGCTCTTTTAAAAGGGAGTTGGCTACATTACTCACCATGTATGTATTCAGATAGGAAGGAAGCCTAATCTGCTATTATAGATTATACCAATGCCTTAATTTCAGCTGATGCAACATAGAAGTTGTTGAAATACTTTTTTCCCCATCCAAGGCAAGGTGTGTTATAAGCCTATTGGCACAGAAGTCCTCAAAATTAAGCTGTATTCCTGAAAGCTATGAAATAGTCTGATAGGTTTTATTTCTGAATGAGAGTAATTGGAGGCTAATGAAAAGTCGGGACACTCAGCATCTGCAGAACAGCTGCAGTTCTCATGCAGCAGTAACCTTTAGTTAATTTGTCTTCAAAACATGTCTATGTGGAACTTGGGAAAGTGAAAAGGAAACAGTTCTATTATTGTATTAATCACAAGAGCAAGGGAATGCTGGTAAAGTACTGAATATGCTTTTCATCAAAATAGCTTATTAACTAGTTCATAAAACTGGAATCTAGTCCTGAAATTAATAGGGGAAAAATCTATATCAACTTAAATTCTGTAGTCATGGTCTGTCAAAAAAGCCAGATGCGTCTTCAAAACAGTTGGTATTTACATCCATTGCACATAAATAGAAAGGAGAAATAAAGTCAGGCAGCATTAGTTCATTCAAGCCTAAGATTTGCAAGTATCGTGAATAGGTAACCTTCAGCATTCAATTCTGCAATGAAATTCCAGTTAACTTATTTGCTGAATTATGAGTTTCACTTATTATTTAACTCTGCAGAAAGCCACAAAAAGGAAATAACCTTTTTGGTCTCTTTCCATTAATATCCCTCACATTGTTTGTCCTATGAATTATGACTTATAGGAAAATTAGCTGTCCATGCTATACATCATACACAAGCAAGTCTTAAACAGTGCATGCTGTAAAAATATTGACATGCCTCCAAGAGGTTAATTTCCCTACAGATTAGAACTTTTTTTCCAGAGGAAACAGTAACACCTATTTGTACTGCAGAATAGAAGTAGAGCTCTGATTGTTCAAATTAGTTTTTTTCTTTATGGACTCTTACCACCTAAGTCTCACTTGGCTTCATTTTTCATGCTAAAATAGAAGCTACTCCAAAACTTGGGGGCTTACTGCAGAATTAATTCTCTCACCAAAATTGTTTACCCCTAGTCTTCTATTTTTACACATCTGGACTTGGAAGTCACTAATCAAGCATGCTGTTAGCTAGTTGTTATATCAAAAAGAAGATTTGCAGCAGAACAGCAAGGATTGGTAATGAGGGAAATCTTTAATCATTCAATCGTAATGGCTCAATTTACCAAAAGCCCTCAAAATTCACCACAACTAACTGCTCAGTGTCCAATCAAACATTGATTTTAGGTTCTCTTTCTCTTAAGGACTTGATTGCATGCTTGATTTCATGGTATAGAAAGAGCAACAAATATTTGCAAAGATCTGACTACTAGGAGTTTTTCTGTCAAATCACATGAGCAATGTTGGCTTGGCCTCAACTTGCCTTCGTGAAGAAGAAGGGGCATGTGCTTAGGTCCGGCCCTGTTTGGGCTGACCATCCTTCTGTGACTTTATTCTTGAATTTACTGTGTGAAAAACGAAGCCTCAGACTTGAGGCATTTCTTTCAGAAAAGGTAGTTTGGGAAAGCAATGGGGAGTTTCCATGAGGATGAGGAAAAATGCAAAACACAGGACTTGTTGCAGACCATGAAATCAATAAGCATTATCCAAATCACATCTGGGCAGAGTACAACAGGTTTCCACAAACACACATGCACACCATGTGAGGACTTTTTGGAAAACACATATGTGTGTTTTGACTGAAAATGTCTTAAACTGTCTATTTTTAAAACATTATTTTGAAAAATAGAGGCTTATGATGGAAAGCTGTAAAGATAAATGCAACTTTTGCTTTGCTTTTTACAAAACAGAAGAATAAGTCATAAAATGGTTTCGGTTGGAAGGGACCTTAAAGATCATCTAGTTCCAAACTCCCTGCCATGGGCAGAGACACCTTCCACTGCACCAGGTTGCTCAGATTAGTGTTCTGTTTCCATAGCTCTTGTGTTATGTCTGTAGCTGTAGACATAACACCCATCTGTAAGCCTTCAGTAGAATAGCACTTTGTGCAATAAGAAGTGCAAATTATCATTACAAAATCACTAATCTTGACCTGTACTTCTTTTAACTGTAGTCTTAACATAAGGCTTCACAAAATCAGTAAGGAAATGTGTCCACTTTGTAGAACCACTAGTATATGTGGTAAAGGAAATTATATGTATCCTATGTTTTTCAAACCTTACTTAAAGACCTTTTAAAACTCTTGTTAGAAGTCTGTCGGGAAAAAATATAAATCAAGCTGGTACCGCAAAAGTGTTGGTGTTCTGTTTATCAGTAGAGTTATTTCTTTCCAAGGAATTTGTTTTACTCCTTGCCTTACCATTTATCTCTCACATACTCTGCGTCATGTTCATCCTTGAGGAAAAGCTCCTGCACATCTTTGAACAGAGCCCCAGGAAATGGTGAAAGTGTTTGCTCTTATACACTACATCTGTCTGAAGAACTCCTTTCTTACTAAGAGGATTTTACTGCAGGACAAAAATATGCTCCCCAATGCATTATAATAGCAATATGGATTTCAGATCCAAAATCTTACCTTTAATACTACATTGCAGAAATATTTACATTAGCTAAACCAATCACGGTTAATCTGGATCTTGGTTTAGGCAGGGAGGTTTATATACACCACCGTGCTGAATGCTTTGATTAACAATTACTGCATAGTTAAGAACCTATTTTACTTTGCCACTTAATTTCACTCATACTAATTTTTTAAAAAAAATATTTATTCTTATACCAAACTAGGTTTTTGTGTAACTGACTTTTGTTTGTGATCTTGCATTATAGTTTCTGATACAGTTCAAAAGAAAGCAATGCTATCTCCTCTCACTCTTTATTTATTTTTGCAGTACAAATTGCTTATCTTTCTCTAAATAAAATTGATGACAAAGCCTATATTGCTCTCAAGGGCAATGGGGTCCAGTTTCAACATACAGAAATTCTGTAACTCTCCTCTTATTTCAGGCTAATTGAAGGAGAGATTCTGTTCATAGCATAGACAGGAGTAGAAAATTAGAGAAACTAGATTGTTTTAAACTGTGTTTTGCTAGTCTGCTCTCTCTTGTCAAAGAACATAGTTGAACTAAGTCAAATGATTCTCTTCTACAGGCAGGCACTTTGTTGTTAAATTGACAGCAAGAATTTCCTGGAACTCTTTCCTGGAACTACTGTTTTTCTATTAGTTTTCAGATATTGCAGAAGTTGGGAAGCTAGGAGGGTTAAGTTTGATATCCACCCATTTGTTTGTCCCACAGGAGATAATTTGCTAGTTGTGTCAATGGGGATTATTTCCCAGGATATTTTCAATTAGCTTTAAAACTCTCAGCCTTTGTTCTCCATGCCAGGGGACACACCAAACAACAACAACAACAACAACAAAAAAAAAAAAAAAAAAAGTGCACTTGCATCTTGAAAAGGGTCATGTCCTCAGGAAAGCTCTCTTGAGATTTATTACTCAGCTGTATCTTTCCATGTAAAACTCAAACATATCAATACATTTTGTGAAGCTTGTGTTCACCTTGGAGGGAAAGTAGAGGTGGTGGTGCTAGTTACTAGTGCTGATTGAGCAGGTAATCTTGCAGTACATGACTGCAATACTAAGACACTGTTTCTGCAAGTGGAATCAACCCTAAGGACTTGCAATAGCTGGAGTAGAATTAATTGCAGTGATCAGCATTCACATCTATATGGACTACTAAAATGGTCAGCACATGAATGTCTGGTTTTAATTGGGAGGGGCTGATGTTTGTTCAGGGAAAAGTAAGAGAGAAAAATATTGAATGCTGGCACTATAGAATGCCCAAGATTTTTATGCTCAAGTCTTAATGTGTCTTGTTTCATCCTGCTCATGCTTTGTCTAATTCTGATTATCTTTCCAAGCAGGGAATAGCTGGCAGAATTATTTACCATCTCTGTTTCCAAATAATAATTTAGAATTAATTTGTCTGTAAACTCACCAATTGTTTCCACTGGACTGTGTCCTGAAGCCTCCACACTCATAAATATTAGCCACAATTAAATTTTTATGACTCTTTCAGGTTCAAGCAAGTATAAATCTAAATTAATGGTTTACTTGCATGGCCTTCAGATAACAAGCTAAAACCAGGGCAGAGCATGTGTTTTCTAATTTGCATGTAAAAACCTTTCCCTCCCTTTTTGTCTCTGTCTGATAAGACCTATATCTGAATAATAAATTGAGATTGTGCTTGAAGAACATGATTTGTGCTGCCCAATATGGGCTAATTAACAAATTGCCTTTCTAAAGGATCACTTAGTCTGGTAAAATTGTAATTGAAAAACAAGAAAACAGATGAGCACTTAAAAGACTGAAATAGCAAGTGTTTCTATCTGTAACAAATGTGTATTCTCTACCCTTATTCATTTTGCCAACTAGGAGCATATAGAGTAAAAGAACACAGGCAAGAAGAGATGCTTGTACCTGTACTACTGTCTTTAATGAGACTGCCCTTTGCATGTTCAATCAATTATTTCTTCTCTTCACTGGGTTGTGAATGACAGCAGTTATGGATTAATTAAGCTCAATGCTTCGTCCCTGTTACAAATTTATCATTTTAGTGTTGTTTCCACACACACATTGCACTTGCAAAAGGGTAAAACAAAATCCAGGAGGAAAAAACCCAAAAAGCCCAGACTGAACTTTAACTTGTCACTCTGTTCCTTTTGAGACTCAGTCCACTGAAGAATTTTCTACATTGTTTAACATGCATGATTAGTGGTGTGTTAAAATAGTGATGTCAGAGAGGGGGTGGAAAAGTCCTATCATCAATGCCTGGGACAAGGTGCGAAACAACTCTTTTCCACTTGGCATAATAGTTAGGAAGAAGATCTCTTCTTCAAAGTCAGGACAGCTTTTTGAGCCACTAGCCTAATAAAGATAGGGAGTTGTGACAGTATGTCTTTATGATAGCATTGCATCCAAACACAAGTACTTTTGAAAAAGTTCACCCACACACATTTTTGGAAGGTCATGGAGTCTGTATGCAGTAGTACACTGTGGTGGGTTGGCCCTGGCCAGATGCCAGGCACCCACCAAAGCTGCTCTATCCCTCCCCTCTGCAACTGGGCAGGGGAGAGAAAATATAGCAAAATGTTCATGACTTGAGATAAGGATCAGGAAAGATCACTCACCCTTACCATCACAGGCAAAACACATTCAGCTTGGGGATATTAATTAAATTTATTACTGACAAAATCAGAGCAGCATAATGAAAATTAAAATAGGTCTTAAAAACACCTTTCCCTCCTACCCCTCCCTCCTTCTCAGGTTCTACCACTTGCCCCCAGCAGCACAGGGAGACATGGTCAGTTCATCACAGGTTGTTTCTTGCTACTGCTCCTTCCCCTGCTCCAGCATGGGTTCCCTCCCATGGGAGACAGTCCTCCATGAACTTCTCCAACACGAGTCCATCCAATGGGCAACAGTTCTTCATGACCTGCTCCAGTGTGGGCCAGTTTTCCACAGGCTGCAGTCCTTCAGGCACAGGCTACTCCAGCATGGGTGCCTCACAGGGCCACAAGTCCTACCAGGAAAACTGCTCTAGCATGGGCTATTCTCTCCATGGGTCCTCAAGTCCCTGTCAGGAGCCTGCTCCACCACAAGCTTCCTACAAGTTCACAGTCTCTTTTCATGCATCCACCTTCTCTGGTGTGGGGTCCTGCATGGGATGCAGGTGGATCTCTGTCCTACCATTGACCTCTATGGGCTGCAGGGGCGCAGGCTGCTTCACCATGGTCTGCACCATGAGCTGCAGGGAGAACTCTGGAGCACCTCCTTCTCCTTCTTCTGCACTGAACTTGGTGTCTATGTAGTTGTTCCTCACATATTCTCACTTCTTTTTTCTCTGGCCATGATTACTTCCATGCAATAACTTTTTTTTTCGTTCTTAAATATGTTGTCACAGAGGTGTTACTACCATTCCTGACTGACTCAGCCTTGGCCAGCAGTGGGTCTGTCCTGGAGTTGTCTGACGTTGGCTCTGCCAAACATGGAGGAAGCTTCTGGCAGCTTCTCACAGAAGCCACCACTGTAAGACCCCCCCGCCCCACCAAAATCTGGCCACAGAAATCCAATGCATACACTAACCCATAGAAAGGATGCTGTTGTTTAAATCCTATTTGTACATGCAGGTTATTCTGGGATTGGGTAATGTGAATTTTAAAAACAACAGCTAACTTGGTAGAACTTCAGGTGCAAATAGGAATTTGTTGGCTTATCCAAGAGTCTTTTGCAGAGATATCTCGGATCTTATGTTGAGCAGTTCCAGTTTGCTCTGGGATATGTTGGTGTTTTTTCTCAATTCTGAGCACCTAAATAAACCTCAAAGGAAGCTTCCTCAGAATTATACTGAATACTGAATATTGTCAAGTGTAAAAGGATGTGTGTAGGATTAAGATGTAAATGTTTTCTAGTCCCTCTTCAAATTCAGTCATGTCCTTTGAAGAATGTACACAGGTTTTCTTTACAGCACAGTGATGCAGTTATTTAGACAAGAGTATTTTCCATCTGCTGGAGACCACTTCTGCATATATCTGTGTTTGGTAGTTTCTTGTCTTAACTGTGTTTGGTTCTGTGATCTTCAGGTGTTCTTACTAGACAGCCTGCTCAATGCTGGCTAATCAGTAAATTGAAAGGGATCTGGAGCTCTAATCTGCAGTTTTCTTCATAGCATATACTTAATTGCTTTCATTGGAATCTGGTTTCTGGTTTCAAAGTCCAGTAAAGGACAAGGTTTCCCACTCTGTACATTCTCCATCTAATAAAACTAGCTTGGCTGCCTAAAAAAAAAAACAAGTGCTAGCCACATTGAAATCTAGGAACAGGAATTTCCCCAATACTTAAAAATAAATTAAAAAATTAAGAAGTCAAGACCAAGAAACATAAAAAACCTTTATTGGACCATTCAGTATTTTTTACAACCCTGATTGATGTATTCTAAATTAACAGCCACAAATGATGTCTGGTCTGCTGTCCTGTTATATCACAAAACTATGCAAAGTGAAAACCAGGCATGTGTTTACATGCATTCCTTAAATATCAGGCTTAGATGTAGGGGACAGATTTGTATGAAGTGGCATGTGCTGGAGGTTCAGTTAGGTAAGAAAAAGTCTGCTTAGGTGGAGGTCCAAGTTGCTGGCAGACCAAATTGAAGCATAATGAAGGGGAAGCAATAGAGTGCCTTGGTTCTATAACTCATTTATGCATTGAGAAGCATTGTTACATGAATAGAATGAAACACTAAGAAGTTGGATGGGTAAATGAAGAATCAAGAAGATTTAGCTAAGCTTTCTCAGCAGAGCAAGTTCAGTCTTGTTTTAGAACCTTTTGGATAAAGTGTGGTATATACAGTGCATTTGGCCTCTGCATATACCTTTCTGTTTTATATGCTACAAGACACTAGTGGATCATTTAAAGTCACTTTTAGCAAATTTATGTAACTTTTATAATTACCTAATTAAAGAAACCCCCACCAAACAAACAAGAAACACTGATATGTTAAAGCAGTTAAAAAAAAAAAAAGAGGGAGAACTTCTTTAATTCTTCCTTTCTCAAAAAACTGTGAAAAAGTGACAAGACAACATTCTACCTGCTGTATCACTAGGACTGTGAAAATACCATCTCGTTCTGGATTAAATCTTGCTATTGCTGGGAAAAACCTCCTATGAAGTATGTGAATCCATATTTTGCCAGGATTTTTTCCCCCAAGTGGGAATTTTCAAAAGTTTGTTCTTTGATAGGAACTGTATTTTAAGACTAAACTGTTGATTGAAAAATGCAAAATATGTATTTACTTGCTATAGCCGTTACACTGCATTTATAAAGTGGTTGGTTATGACAGCAAGAGGAAAACTTGTGCCCTACAATTTGTAGTTGATCTATGTAGGAATGTAAACACAGGGACTAACACTTGCTTTCCAGGGTTTGTTTTTAATTTTTCTATTTCAATTCAAAGATAAGGGAGAAGGAATTCTGTATACTCACATTGATCTCCAGCTTTTTGGGTAATCTTCATGTATACTTTTTGGTTATGTTTGTTATTTACATCTGTCAACACCAAACATGAAGCTTGTGGAGTTTTTATTCTTTTGGAAATGAAAGTTAACATTATTCCCTCAATGAATGCTTCCTATTTTTTGCCTCAGTTTAAACTTTGGCCTTGTGGTGGGTGGCTACTAGCCATAACCCCATTGTTCTGTAAGAAGCAACCAGCTTCTGCCTTGGGTTTCGTCTGTTAAAACAGACTATACACAAGTTCTGGGATTAGCAAGAGTCTTGTAGAACCTAACAACTCTTAGTACAGGCCAGCTGGGGACTCACTCCTGTACGCTCAGTTGATCCGGAACCAGACTTGTGTAGTCAACTGATGTCCTCTTCACTTAATGTGGAATTTATTAATTCCCACCATCCTTCTCTAATGCAGGTGCTGCTGACTCATATCCTGCCCCTCTTGCCCCAACCACCTTCCAGCTCAACCTTCTGCATAGGTCAGTAAAGGACAGTAAAACTTTCACAGGTTAGCAAGACACAAGGGTGTAGCCTGTCAGACTGAGACAATGTGGTTCACTCGTCTTATTTTTCTTTCTCAAAAAAGGTCGCAAACCATTCCCCACAGAAGTGAAGTAGGAAATCCAGGCCTCAGCTAAAAGACTTCTTTTTTATGTTTGGCATGGTTCTTGTCCTGACAAACATGGAATTCATGCTGCCAACACAGACAATGCTGAGAGGGAAATGAAAGGTCAGCTATCCTAAGTCCTGCTGGTTCGCATAGTCCTGCAGAGACTGTCAAGTGGCTAAGGCAGCCTCAAAGGCTTGTTCACTTGGTCCTGTGTGCTGGCCCTGTTCATATGCCAGTGTGATTCAGTCAGCTGGGAACTCCTGAGTCCAAGTGAGCAGTCAGGATAAGTCTGTCATTACACTAGAGATGGGAGTGAAAAAAAGATGGCAGGAACCACAACTGTTGTGTTTTTCTGGTGACTGAGCGGATCGGTAGGGGAGGATAGTTCCTACCATCCTTCCCTGAGAACTCTTGCCTTGAGCAGGTTATGTACTAAACGTGCCAGGTGCCAAGTGGCTGGCAGAAATATGCATGTCCAAATAGGGTGCTGCTGTTTTGTATTCTAGATTCTGTGTTTTTTTGTTTTCTAATCCTTAAAGAATTTTTTTCCCTCTCCAAGAAGTAATAAACTTCCATTTCTCTTTGCAAAGACACGTGTATAGCAGCCATCCTAAGGGTGGCATTGGAATAGGTAATCTTTCTGCTGCCTTCATGAAATCTTTTAACTGTATGTGTATTTTCTTGTCTTTCTGCAACTGCCACGTCGTGTCTCTGGCTACCAATGTGAGCATTGTGGCATGGCAAGATTTTTTTAACAATAGTGCATCTGTATTTAGAATTTAGATTGAAAAGAGAGGTGAAGAAATATATGAAGGCTTTGAAGAACTCAAACAGGAAATTTTAATAAAACATTACACATATACACCTCATATATCTGGACATGAAAAGTAGTTGGGAGGGAGGGAAGTTTTCTACTCATTGGTAAAACCATTAGTTACATAGTTGGCTTTGATTTCCCTTTCCTTACTCAAAGTCCAAGCTGCGAAGGTATGTCAGGGAGGAAAATGCTTTCTCTGACGGGCAGTATCTTTCATTCAGTCAGGACATATCATGGTGCAGAGTGAAAGCCAGTGGTCTTCCATATCTTTTTTTTGGTTTGTTTTTCTCCAACAACTAAAACTCAAAAGATTGTAAAATTTAGTATTATGTTAAATGTATATTTTTGGCTTAATGACTAGATGTACAAACTTACTCCATAGATGAGCTATGCCAACTGTCAGGCAGGATTCATATATTCCTAGTTTGACTGAATCTACTACTTGATCTAGCTCTAAAATACTTATAAACTGAGACTTTGCATGTGTAATAGCTTCTGCTCCTTTTAATACGCAAACAGGGCAAGAAATTTCTGGCCATGGCCACTGTGCTGCCTGTCTGCATAATGAGTCTGAGGAAGTTGTTCTTTCAATCGAGCTGTGACCGCCCCCTGACATTTGTCCTTCAGAAGGGGTACTGACTGAGAGGGTTTCTTTTCTCTTTATTCACGTGTAATCAATGCTGAGAATATATTATCTAGTAAGCAGAACTTTGTAATGCATATCTGACCTGGGAGCCTTAACATGTGACTCAAGGTTTTTATTATTGGAAAGATAAGCGTTAGCGATTACATATGCTTTGATTGCATTTAAAATATGATTATTCTTATAAACAGCTGACTGCTACTGTAACTTTATAGCTGGAGCCATAAAACTTAGGTAACTGCAAAATCCATGTGGGACAAATAAGAGTGTGCAATTTGCATGGCATGAATTTTAATTGTTTATGTATTTTTAAATAACTTAGAAGTTACTTTAGGCTTTTTTGTTCATATAACTGCGTGTGCCACTTCACCTATCTGTTTTGCCCTGGTATGACTGGATTTGGTTAAAACTGAAATCTGCTTGAAGATGAACAGCAGCATATGAGTTTCATCTGACAGTATAAATTTAAACTTTATTACCCTGGACAATTTTATTGTGATTGGCTAAGTTGTCAGTATTGTATGTAACCATAATTAGATAACTGCTGCCTGGTTTCCTCAAATTGTGTAGAAGATTTGGATGTCAATGTGAAAAGAGGTTACTGTTAAAATTTTTATTCCTTGTAGGAAGGTCTCTAAAGTGCTTGGTAGATTTACAAATCTCGGTGGTTTTCGGTGCATTAAATCATTACATTCTTGACAAAAGAACTTGAGAAAGAAACAAAATTACTCTGTTATTTCAGAGTCAGAAGTGAGGACAAAGCCTAGAAGTTCTGAAAGGATGCATCAGTTATTGCTTTAATGGACTCTGTTTTTAAATCTTGCAGCCAGCTGTGATTGTCCATTACGTGGTAATACTGTTGAGAGTAGAATGAAAGCCACTGGTTCTGATTTCAGGCTTAATAGTTCAATTACATCTTTTTACTTACAGAGAAATAGCGTTTCAAAGAGAATTGTTCATTCCACTGGGAGAATCTTAAAACTGTTATTAGACTTCTATGTCAGATCTCCAGGGAATGCTTTGAATAACATGGGAGGCTTTAGCCTCTTCAAAAGAGGCCTGGCACTAAGCAATATCTGGTTGTTCTTCCTGTGTGTCATATGGTGCCTGTAGGGCAGGATCTGTTGCTCTAGTTTCTATAGAGCCTGTTTATGGTCTCATGTCTTTAGTTTGTTGTATCTGTCTATTTCGCAAAAAAGGCCTTTCTCTTTTGCTTAGTTATCAGACCCAGCTATTCCTAACTGAAGTATCAAAGATTTCATGCCACATATTATATTATTCCTATTTGTTATGCAAAACCTGTATCGCAGCTTTCTCACACTTCTGAATTCTTAGGATAAAATCAGTAATGGTGCGTGACCTATATAGAAGTTTTGAGAACTTTTCGGCTCTACTGTTACTCCTATAGGAAGAATTCAGCTTTTCTACTTGTGTTAATGTCAGCAGAAGATGTAGTAGTTTCATGTGTGTGTTAAATCTCTGTGATTACAAGTCTGTTTAACTTTTAACAGTAACATCAGAGTCTCTAGAACTTTTTTCCCTTTTTCCTTTGCCAAAATGCAAAATTGGAGTAGTGGGGAGTGAGGGAGAAGAGGGGGTTAGATTCCTGTGAAGCAAAAGTCATTAACAGAAAATAAAGTCCTGCCTTTATCACTATAAACTGTCACGAGGTTAGATTTAAGATTATGTATAAATTCTGAATTAGGTAACTATTTTTAGCTTTTATATTTGGATATACTTGAGAAGGTATTTGCTAAATGACATCTTTGAAAATATTGAGAATACACCTTCCTTCTCTTCTTCCTCTTCCTCCTTGCCCCCTATTTTCCAAATCAAAGACTTCTTGGAGGAAATTTTCTGTAGTTTAAGAAATAAGGCACAGGCAACTTGGGGCGTTCTGTATCCTAGTATATGAAAATAAAGGCATCTCTGACATTGCCTAAAAGATTTGACAAGCAAAAAAACCCGTTTGCTGTTCAGTTGCATAGTGTCCACTCACGTTGCTTGTTGAAGCCAAAATATATAATTATTTCAGTATGGGCAAAAGTTATGCTGCTTGGAAAGCAACTACATATTTCCCACTGCACCAAAGCTAACTAAGCATGTTTTGTGACCATCTTAGTTCCTGCAGCTGGGATGCATATAGTGCATTCAGGCTTATTGCAGGCATAAAGTAACTTAAAAGACTGGACTGTAGATCATAGATAATTGTGTGCTAATAGCCAATAGCTGTGTGTAAATAGGGACGGGAAGAGGGTGGTGGCTTTGTCTGGAGAATTATCTGTGGTTGTCTGTACAAAGAGTTTGTATAACTTGGAGAGCTGTCCATCTCTCCCCCAAAATGTTAGCTGCCTGGGTGTGAAGGGCAGCTGCGTTCTACTCAATCCAGCAGCTTCTTCCCCTCAGATCTGGGCCCCCTTCGCACCTCCATTCCTCAAATGCTGGCAGATCTTAACATAACTGTGTGTACTGAGAAACTGAGCTCATTAGATCAGACTGAAGGTGGAGTAATGCAATGAGATAATGGCCCTGTGACAATGGAAACAGATACTTCACTGTCTCTTATGAGATCAGTTGCTCTGTGAGGAAACAACAACTAAAAAAAAAAAATCCAAGTGTGCTTATGGAATGGAAAATGACTGGAGAACTGGTGTTTGGTATAACATTTAAGCAGTGGAAGAAGTCAAGCCGTCTTCTCAGGGATAATAGAGAACAGATTGTGTTTGTCAGGTATTTTGAATGTCATTTGGGACTTTTAGGAAGTTCGCCTGCAGACCATAGCAGAAACAAGTGATGTTACTTTAATTGGTCTCTACTCAGATGAACTGTGATCCATTGTAGCCGCCTTAAGTTTTTTGGGGTTTTGTTTTGGTTTGGTTTATTTGTTTGTTTGTTTGGAAATGAGGTGGCATTGTATGTTTACTTGCCTGCTCTGGACCTGCCTGTTTTAGAGCTATTTCTCATTTGTACACCACTTTCTTATGATAAATGAGTGCCTTGGTGAGAACTCTGTCCTTTCCTATCCAGAGCCTGTAGGCTTTGGAAAGACACTGCATGCAGTTTTGCACACACTTTGAGTTTGCCAGAAGAAAAAAAAAAAAAAAAATCTAGTTCTGTACCTTCCTTCACTTTCAATGCTTCTCCTTTTATCTTCTGTAACAGCTTGTGTGTTGAAAGTGCATTTTTAATTACATTGTTTGCATCTTTTATATGCACAATACATTCATTTGAGGGCATTTTTCTTACAGTAGGAGGATGGTGATATGTAATAAGTCTCAAGAATAATTAAAACCTGTGTTAACTTGTGTATGTTTTCAGTAGTGATTGAACTTTGTGTTGAGTCTCTGCTGGGTCCAAGATCAGATATTTATCAAGCAGAAAGGAAGGAAGAGGGAAGGGGGAAGGAAGAGTTGGTTGTAGTTACATCTCCAAGTTCTTGCCAGTTTAAGATAAATGTCACCTGTCATGTTAATTTTATTTTTTTAAAAAAAGTATATTGCCTCAAATTTTTTTAGGTATTTAGCTCAAGATAGTTTTTGTATTCAACACTTACTGAGGGAGAAACAGAGAAAGTGTGATAAGATGTTATAAGTCAACATTTGGAGGTATCTTCACCTCTCCTGTATATGGATGTAGTCTCAGAGTTTTGTTCAGTGTTTACACTGAGGAGGGAAAAGTGGAGTAACCCAGGAAGGCTTTAACTGCATCATAAAGTGACAGAGCAAAGATTTAAATAACTAAAGATTTCCAGAAGAGAATATGGTAAATTGGTTTTATTCTTTTACTTCAGGGAGGTAGAAATGCATGCCAGAATCGTCAAGATGCATGGTTTTGATCTGAAACTTTCACTTTCTGCACTAAATAGTAATTAGGGTTTTTTTGTTAATGCATTTTCTACAGTGTAGTTTTGAAAAAGGAGGGGAAGCTAGTTCTTCCAGGTCCTTTCCTATAAAAGGTGAAGGGGCTTAAGAATTTTTGAGTACCTGTTTTTTTTTCCCAAACAGCTGTTAAAAAATTGACTTGCATCCATCATGACATACTAGATTCAAACCTGATAGGAGAAAAGGGCCTGATTCAAGGACAAGGATTGGAACCTGTTGCATGAAATGCTTTGAGGAAGTGTTAATTTCTCTTTGAAAAGTGCAGTTTTACTCTCGGCTTGTAGATGGTTTGACTTTGCCAGAGACAGCAGGTGAATTAACAAGAATCGGCACTAACTTCGCCAAGAATTCTGTGACATCCTGCTCATACCCAAGTCAAGCTGAGGCACGTAGCAGTGTTTTGAAATGGATAGTAGCTCTGGAGATGTCCCTGATATTAGACCAAATTCAAGATCTGCACTGGAGGTTAAATGCTAGTTCAGTCTGGAGGAGTATGTTTGGTCTCTGGAAGAGATCCATTTGATTTAAACTGGTGAATCAAGTAAAAGTTTATCTAATTAAACGTCCCTCTTTAAATGTCAGAACACCTACATTACTTATGCGAAGCAAGTATTTAATAAAATCATTGTTAGTGCCTTCACAAAAGTCTTGATAATTTTGGAAGTATGAACAAAGGGCGAAAACCTGAGAGGGACAAACACATTTCTTTTTTTAGGCTGCCAGGATTTTCCAAGACTGACTGTGAACTGTTTCCTTACAGATTGTGTCAGATGCTGCTGGACAAGGAGTTGCCATCACTGGGAACAATACTTTCAACAACTGGAATTGGCCTAACGCTGTGATCTTTGCTGCTACTGTAATCACTACAATCGGTAAGTATTTACTTTGTTAACTTTCCTAACTGTAGGTTTCTGTAGGCTCTGTGTGTTTGTACTCTTCCCTTTCTATGCCAGGCTAGGCACTGAATAAAGTCCCAGTGGCTGGAGCTGTTTCAAGTACATGTTCACCTGCAGATTCATAGAAGAAAAAACAAGGGGTTTGACACTCTCTCTGTGAGAATGCAGAAGAGAAAAGAGTGCCTTTCTCGTAAGTAGAGGATTTAAGGTGCTGTTGGGGATGACTCGTGTCAATCCAGTTTCACTGATTCATACACCTTAATTTCCAAATCATAAAATCCCAAAACAAAAGCATAACAAAGCATTCCATTAAACTAATGCCTAAAGGAAGTGCATATGAGGTTTTTGTATAGGTGTCCTGTTAGACACGTGCATCCTCTTAAGCTGCTGAATTATCAGTGTTCCTGGCTTGCAGAACAATCTGGATTTTTATCAGTCTCTTAAAAGAAGGTGAAGCAGAACAACTGTTTTTTAAATATCACTGCTGATTTGTGTTTGTAAAACCCTCTGCACTGAAAGACTTCTTCCTCCTGTGATATACAGATTTTCAGAACTCAGCATCATCTGCCTTCTGCTTTTACAGGAAAATCTTTGCTAAATGGTGTTGTTACACATTAGCTACATCTACAATGCAGAAAAAAAAAGGAAAAAGAAAGAGAAAAAACCAGAATGCAAAATAACCAGACAAGGCTGGATGTATACAGAAATAGAAGTCTTACTGTTTAACTATATTCAGTACTGTGGTTTTCTTTATTATTTGAAACTCACAACACCCAGCTTATATTATCACTTAAGACAAAAGTTAATAACACACCTAAATAAGAAAGGTCTGACAGAAGTTCAGAAAATAGGCTGCTCATTTTAGAGCCTGAGCCTGTAATGCCCTGTTTGGTTCTATGACCAGCAAAGAACTAAATTCGGTTGAAATACCTAGCACATCCTCGCCTTGCACTTAACTCACAAGTTCTTACATTGCAAAGGTACCAGGTCACAGGTTAAGTGTGTATAGTAGATCTTTCATGTGGAAGCTGGCTTCAGGGTGAATTTTGAATTCTTGTTCTATAAAATTGAATCAATCAAGTTTTCAACAGTGCAGCTTAAGGTTGGGAGATCATATTAGAAGTTTTAAGATGAGCTTTATTTCATATTTATTCCATCTTGTTTAGAAAAAGGTGCACAAAACCTACACTTAAAGTGCAGTAAACCCTCTCGGCTTGCATTAATATTTGCTAGAGTAGAATTGGAAGGCATCAGATTCAGAAGATGAGCAGCTGGAGTAAACTAAAGCTCTTATAGGTAAAGTAAGAAGCATCTGATACAGCAGGAGCCCAAACTGTTGTTTGGTGCTTATGTAGAATTGCCTTGAATTCATTTCAACAAGAACAGACGGAGCACATACTTATCTCTTTTAGGTTACGGAAATGTTTCTCCAAAGACACCCTCTGGGCGTCTCTTCTGCATATTTTATGGGCTTTTTGGAGTTCCTCTCTGCTTGACGTGGATCAGTGCTCTGGGGAAGTTCTTTGGAGGACGTGCCAAGAGGCTGGGCCAGTTTCTGACGAAGAGAGGAGTGAGCCTGGTAAGGCCCTTACTTGTTTACCCTTGAACTCTGTCTTTTTGATGCATGAATTAAGCTTACATTTGTGAAGTTACCTGCTCATCTTGTAAATGAACACTTGCACAAATACAATGTTGAACAGAAATAACTGAAAGGGGGATTGGGTCTGATGCGTTAGTTCTTCAAGAAGTTTTAGCAAATGAGATCTCGTAGAAACCTTTAGTACTGAATGTATCTCCTTATATTAGAAACCTTTAGAACAAATGTAGGTGAGGCTCCTTTTCACAGACATTTCATTCAAGCCCTCTGGGCACAGAAATAAGCTGTCTCGCTTCGTTCCTACCTGCCTGTATGCTAGCATGAGTACTTCCTGCTGTGCAATGAACCAACTGGAAAATAACAGTTTTGTTCTGAGTTACTGGCTTGTGGTTTTTTGTTTGTGGCATTTTCTTGGTTTTTTGGGGCTGGTTTGTTTTTTCCTTCTCCCTCCCCCGCTCCTACTCTGAGTCAGTTCCCAGTTTCAACTCTGCAGAGAGATGGGAGGAAGTGCAGAGCCATAATGGGACTGGTTTGGGTCCTGGTTTCAGAAACAGAACTAGAATATTCTTGGTTTAGCATCTGAGAGGCAAGCACAGAAAATAATAGTGAAATGCATGTGTACATGCAGGTTTGTACAGAGATTGCACGAGTGGCAAAGGGAAGGAGGCAGGCATAGGAGAGAAGCATCTTAATTCTAGTCTTCCATATTGAAATGAATAAAAGGAAAGTTAGAGGTACCGACTGCTTTTTAGACTACATTGCTATGTCCATATCCCATGCCTATTTATAAAATATCAGGGACTCCTTAAACTTTTCAAGAGGGTGAAAGAAAGCTATGAGGAAATAATCCTTTTCAGGCAAGTAGTTGTAGGAATAGGGAGTTCTGCCTAAAGGAAAAAAAAGTATGCTTACTTCAGTCGATTTTAGTGACTTTTAATTATGGTAGCTAAATTGTTAGCAGAAAAATCTAAATGTCTGGTACTGTCTGATAATTCTTGGTGCCATGGATGGGAAAAGAAAATTTTGAGATCTTTCCCTGACTTTTTTTGTCTTTTTTCTTTACAGAGGAAAGCACAAATTACATGCACAGCTATTTTCATTGTGTGGGGTGTCTTGGTCCATCTGGTTATTCCTCCCTTTGTCTTTATGGTGACTGAAGGATGGAATTACATTGAAGGCCTCTATTTCTCATTCATCACTATCACCACCATAGGATTCGGAGATTTTGTTGCTGGTCAGTAATTGTATTTTATATATTATTTCATTACATGCATAGTGTGACAATTCTGTGTTTCCGAACTCTAATTTGAAAAGATGTTTTCTAAGCTTTTCCAAAGCATTTTGCTGAATAGAACATTCAGTTAAAGCTGGATACTGGTCCAGGGGGCTAGATCTGACTCTTCAGTCTTGGTGTAGATACCTAAGGCCTTTATTGGGCTAAGTCTGCAGCCAAGTCCTAGTTCATAAATCTTTCAGGTGTCCCAGGTCTTTATGTCAGGCAAAGAGCTATCCTGTCCCCTAAGATGGCTATGCACCTTTGGATAGGATCTAGTATATGAAGCAGGATGTGTAGGTACTGGGCAATGCTTTCTGCAGCTGTCTAGAACGAGTCAATGGGAAATGCTGAGCATACTGGTGTCTCCCTCCTAAACCTTTTCCTTCCCTAAAATCCACTGGTTTGTCCAAGGTTTTGGAGGTGGTCCTTGTAAGTGGAATTCTGAAACTTTTTCTCAAGGAAGGTAGATATATAAATACCTCAATGGCAGAGAGAAGACTTTTAATTTTCCAAAAGGAAAGCATTTACTTTTATAGTTTGTAAGGAGAGAATAAATGTTGCCTTTTTTTTTTTTTTTTTGTTAGTCCAGTGGTCCAAATACATGCGGCCAAGGGAAGTGGGAGACATGGGATCAACTTTTTCTGTCAGAAGACTTTCGAATCCCCTCTTGCTACCTCTCAGAGCAGTGTTCAAACAACTAGGCTCTATCAGTGTGGAAATAAGTAATTCTCAGGGTCACAACTTCAAAGGTTTATCAGCTGTGAGTCTTTCTTCAGTGATGTGTTTGTTTTTTCTTCCTTGTAGGTGTAAATCCAGATGCAAACTATCATGCCCTTTACAGATATTTTGTGGAGTTATGGATCTATCTGGGACTAGCTTGGCTTTCACTCTTCGTTAACTGGAAGGTCAGTATGTTTGTGGAAGTCCACAAAGCAATCAAGAAACGGAGGAAAAAAAGAAAAGAGTCATTTGACAACCATCCTCGGTCTAAAAAACCCCTTCAAATGGGTACCTCAAAGGACGTAAACATTTTCAGCTTTCTTTCAAAGAAGGAAGAGACCTACAATGATCTTATAAAACAGATTGGGAAGAAGGCTCTGAAAACAAGCAATGATAAAATGATTATAGTGGAAAATGCCAAACAAATGAATGCCAGTATAGATGTTCAGGTGACTTACACAAAGACAGAGTCATTTGAGTATGACGAGACTTCCCTAGACATTCAAAATGGTCACGTACTGAGACCCCTGCATGATAAACGTATTGGAGACAGCCCTCTAGAAGGAACCATGTTTGTAAACCAGCTGGACAGGATTAGTGAAGAAGAAGGTGAAGTGTGGGATTCCAGAGACTATCGACCCTTAATATTTGAGAATGCCAATATAACATTTGTAAATGAAGATGATGATGAAGAGGAAGATATCTCAGATGATGAGGAAACGTCAAAATCCTCCATGGATGATAATCTTGCAGAGGAGTCTGAAACTGCAAAAAAACTGGTAAAATTCCCATCCTCTGATGAATCTACCTTTACCAATAATGAGCTAGAACTTTCTGTGCCTTATGAACAACTGATGAATGAATATAATACAGTAAGCAATGTGAAGGCTGCCACGTGAGGCATCTTTGACAATGGTTTTCTGGAAGTGGTCCATGTGTAAAGAACATAGAACAAGGAGAAAAATATGTTTTTGCAGCTTCTCCTGTCTCTTTGAAAACAAAAGCAAGTCCCAGACTAAGAAACTCCAGTCTCCTTTTCCCATCATAAGTTGGCTTCTGAGCCCATCAGCTTTGCTTTTCTGAAAAACTTGTAAAATAACAGTTGAATTTGAAGTCCCACTCCTACTTGGGATTTTATGGTTCTTGAACAAAGTAGAAAAAAATAGACTAGTTAATACACTGGACCTGCTCTGAGTTCATGCATTTCATTGAGGAATTCATTTGGGAGTATAAGGATACTATGGCAAAGAGACTGTTTTGGGTATCAAATGTGTTCGGTTACTCCATTAGCCTTCCAGCTCTGAAAACCTGGGTTTGAATCCTGCTTTGATCACAAATGAAATCAAGGGAGTTGCCTGGCTGTACTTAATGAGAAACTTTAGATGGCATAGCAGGACACACAGATCTGAGCTGAAGTGTGCCAGCAGACAGCAAAACTTCTGAAACATCTGTCTAGAATATGTTAGTGCTTGTCAAATTATAGTGAATTCTAATTTCATAAATAAAATATTAAAATTAAAAATTCCAAAGGGATGGATTGAGAAGGAGCCCTCTAACAAGGAAGAATCATCTGGGATGAAGCTCACTAATTGGGCTACTAAACTCCACATCAGCCCCAGAACTGTTAAAGTGACTGGAAGACTTATTGATCAAAGCACATATGAGCCCAAGCAGGATGCAATGAACTTTTTTAATGCTGAAAGTGTCCTTCCACTGTCCATTTCCTAAAGGAAATACTTGAATGAACCTTATACAGTATCTGTGTACAGGTGAAGTTTTTATTGACACTGTTCTTCTAAGGAATCACCTTGGGAGGCACAGATATTTTCCAAATGCCCTAATGCCTGTCAGAAGGGACCTGTAGCACTGCTCCTGACCTGTGCAGTGTGTTAGTCAGTATTGTAGTTTGATGTTCCTCCCTGCCTTGGTACTTCAGACTAGACTTGAATGGGAGATGATTTTTGAAACAGTTGATTACACTTCACGTATTTGGTTTTTGGTTTTTTGGGGTTTTTTTTTAGAGTTTGACCTATGTGCATATGCAATGGTTATTCAATCCCAGTTCAAAGAAGGTTGGGCAATATCAAACCTTGGGAAAATTGGGATGTGATCAAGTGACTTCAGGCCATAAGGCACTTTTTTTAAAAGAAACTTTGGCTCTAAGCTTCTGAAAGTATTATCTTTTGACTTGGAGATGGGCTATTCCTTAGAAGGAAGAATGTCTGTTCATAGTATTTGTGCCCAAATTGCTTTGGCTCCAAAGAAAGTTTTAGCATGGTTTTATTTTTCTTTCTTTTTCCATATCTGTGCATTAACCCTGACAACTCTTTCAAATGAGGCTCTTGATTACATGTTGGCAAAAGGTACTGACTTCAGTCATATCCAACATACTTGGAACAAAAAATAAGCAAGACCTTTCAACCTTAACATGTCAAGTTCTGCTGTTCTGTTTAGTTTTAGAGTATTTAAGTCATTCCAGTATGTCCGAAATTTTTCAAAGTTCAACGAACAGTTAAGAAGTTGTCTCATTCTCATTTTCAGTGTAATTCTGGCAGACTCACTAGCTCTGTAAGAAGAGCTTATGGTATCTAGCAATGCTAATCTTGAATTACTAGCTATTTCTAATAACTGCAAATGTTGACTGCAGCTGACCACTTCCATGGAAGAAGGAGGATATGTGGGAAACTGGCACTCTGGTTGGATAGTGTTTTGATGGGAAGTTTTTAAGTCATCTACTGGGAAGCGAGGGACTATCATTACTAGTCTTTTTTTTTTCCTAGAATTTTCCACATATATGACATTTTTCAAATAGAAAGTGAACACAAGGCTAGGGGAAGCTGTGTTATACTACAAAAAATGTGTAATCAACATAATTTGATTTTGTAGTTCACCTGTAATTTGTGATAGTGTTGCTGAAAAGAGATTCTCATTTGAAATCAATTTTTGTTATATTAATGCAATTTAGAGCAGGAGGGGTTGTATGAATTTGACTTGTATCTGACAGGAAAGAGGGAGAAGCTATATCAAGAAGATTCCTATTTACTTCTGATAAGTTACCTTCATCCCCACTGTTTCAAAATGACTCCAAGCCCTTCAAGCATTTGTATATATCTGGAGGGCTGTGGTTGACAGCTATACCTTGTAACTTTAAGAAATGGTAGGTAAGACTACGTGCATGATGCACAGGATGCTTGTGTAGCAAGTCTAGCCTTCTCTTTTTTTACATGTTTTGTTTTTAAAAGTGCATGTTAACTTAAAAGATGAGAAAACACTCCATATAACTTTTGTTGTCCTCCAACTTGTCTTCCATTAGTGATGCAAAGATCAAAGTTTTAGTAACAGTTAGAAAGCCGCAGGACAATGAGGAGAGAAAAGACTTGCTGAAAGTGCGTGAATAGAAAAGCATAGTCCAATCTTCATTTAAAAAAAAAAAAAACTAAAAAAGGAAAAGGAAAAAATTTTCTTTAATACAGAAATAATACAACCCAGACACTTGGCTGGGCTGCTTTGATTGGAAGGGGATGTTGCACACTGGAACCCAGACTCTGTTCTCCATAGCGAAGTGCACTTGTACGCCAGAGCTGAGAATAGATGGGATCTGTTTCATATCATCAAGTAGATGTGGCTCTCTGGCCTTTCCCAGTGTAGTCAGCATAGACTATAAGTCTGCATAATAAGTATCATGGGATTTAAAGTAATAGTTTAAATTTATTAAAACAAAGTACAATATTCCCACTTTTTTTGGGAAACATGATCACACCTCACAAAACTGTTCTCAAGATATCCCACCATGTGCCTTAATGTAATCCTAACACTGGGAAAAAATTCCTTTTTACACAGGGGCCAGCACGATTGGTCTCATTAAGGCCTAGTTGTTTCAGTGTTTTGGAGGGGTTTAGTTGGCACATAGCTGTCATACTGGCTCTCTCCAAAAAGCTCAACCATTCCCAGGGTTTTTAAAATTCTGGTGCCCTCTCAGAACTGCCAAAGTGCTAAGCAAGACAGCTTTTTACTTGCCTGTCTTCCACGTCTTGAGAAAAGCAGCTGCCTGGGGGATCTATATTAATGTCTTTCTGCCTTCGGATTCACATGTAGTGACTTAGAGGGGTGTCCAAGCTGGAGTTTGATCTATTCAGCCCCAAAAGTGCCTCTGAGTGAATTCCCCAGTGCTACTTGGTTACATTTTGTAATTATTTAAATTTTCTGGTCAATGTGGAAGCATTTTCTTCAGATGGCAATTAAGATTTCATTTGGCTAACTAATAATGTTAACATTTTTCTTGCTGTGGAATTGGTTTTAGGGGTGAGACAGATCTCTTCCTAGAAAGAGAGGTAAGAGGGATTTTTAAAGAAGAAGGAAAAATAGATTAAAAACACATGTAAGGAAGGGTTGGAATGGTAGTGGAAACTCTTTCTACCTATTGCCTACAGGTGTATTGTATTTGCAGTCACATCGTGTGAAGGATGGGTCCACTTACTAATTTTGCCAAGATGAGCCAGTACTTTAACTTTTTTTTTTTCCAAAAATTAAAAAATCCTGAAAAACAGACAGAAGTCTGTTCCTACAAAAGACCTTTTAAGTGCTATCAACTATGTGACCCCCAACCTTCCTGACATCATCGTGGCATTTCTTGGTTTTGTATTGTGCTATTGAAGCCTATTTTTTCTGAAGGGCATCATTTTCAGATACCTGTCTCACATCAGGCAGTCTAACACCTCTGATACACTGGTACGAAATCACTGAGGAAATACAAAATCAGTGTTAGATTTTTCTGAACCAATGATTCGTGAGTCTGTTGCTGGCAATGGATATCACAAAGCATGCAGAAAGAAAACCAGGCTAGTAACAGATCCACGGTGACACATTTGTATATGTTGAGATTTTATTTTTCCTCCAGTTGATCTGGGAGAGTATAGAGACAGACAAGCACCACTGATGAGGAGAGCAAAAAGCAATATACAAGTCTGTTGACCTAAACAAAAGAACTCTGTTGTAGACTTGTAATTTTTGTGCCTCGTGGGATTAATTCCATTTGTGATGGACTTAACTTCTAAAAATTAGCTTGTCTTTCGTATGGCTTTTGAAGTTTGTACAGTTCTGACTCTTATCACTCCATAACATGCCTGTCTGTCTGTTCTTTGTTGCTGATTGTCACTGGAATCACACTGTGTGTAAATATTTGCTAAGTCTTTGTAAAATGTAATTTATTTTAATATTTTGCAATAAAAATTTTACAATTTATCCTCTGTGTCATGAGAAGAACAGTAATCAAGATTTCTTTTTACAATTACCTACACTTGTAATGCACCTCACAGATGAGACTGATCCTGATCCAAAATGCTGAAAGGTGAAGAGCCAAAAAAGCAAGTTGTTTTATGCAAACAGATGTCTGAACTCGTATGGGGTATTGATGACTTCAGTTCAACGGCATCCGGTCTTCATTTAGATACAGCATAGCAAAGTATTATTCAATGTGGATTTTGGATAGCTGTTGAAAGATAAACTGAAGTTTATTTTAGGGGCTTTGTTTTATCAGGGGTCTGCTTTTAAAGAAGATGCACTGAGATGGGAAGTGTTAGAATTAATTAGTATTGTGATAAAATAAAATGGACGTTTATGACTGGTATCTGAATCTCATGCCAGAACTATTAAAATATCTGAGTAGCTGTTTATGAATTTTCACAAGATTTCTAATAGCAGTGCTCACCATGTTGCAGGCTAGAAGTATTTGCCATCCTTCAGCTCCAGCAGTTTCCTTAAAACACATTGGAAAATAGCTAACTACCTGCTTTAATGGGCAGCAAGATGTGACTTTGTGACACCCATGATAGAGATGGAGCCATCTGAAGAAACTGTGACAACCTCAGCCTAAGCACGAAGAGAACCTTAGCTTTTCGACAACGGAGTGAAATTGCTGAGGCATGAGCTAGGAAAGTGAGGAGAGCCATGGGCACAGGAGGGAAGGGTGGATGCTGTCATGGTTTGGGTAAGGGCAGTTCATCTCCACTTCCCTCCAGCCCCACAACAGAAGAGCAGTGAAGGAGGAAGAGGTGCCTGACTGGTGACTGATGCCAAAAAGAGCCAAAGAGGGAGGTGGGGTCTCCTCGTGGAGCTGAGGGCAGGACATAGCACAGAGTCTGGTAACATTTCTGTTGGCTCCCAGCAGGTTGGAGCCCACAGATTGTTGTTCACCTTCTGCCCTCGGTATTTTAGTGGAGTGTTATTAACTTATCAGGGATAGGGTAGCAAGAAGTAGGAAAACAGGACAAACCTGTATCTGTTATATGCCTGTTCTTATGGTCTGTGCCTGGCTGCAGGTTCCTCTGAACACAATAGCTTAATAGATAAAATCACAGACCAGCTGACACTTAAAAACCCTGAAATCTTTTCACTAAATGCTTATCATAAGCCTTTACAATGCATGGTGCAACATGATACCAGCAACCTGCAGCTCATGGACATGGAGAACGCAGACCTTTGATTCTGGGAGATGAAGACAGTGATAGAGCACGAAGAGTTGCTGCTCGGGACTTGTACACAGAAAAATGTTACTTCATTCCCTTCAAGGCAATTTTCTGTAGCTGGACCTCGGTCCTGAAGAACTCATAAAATCTCTCTCTCAATTCTTATGCAAGGAGGTGATCGAGGTATGTTGCCAATATTTTGAGCAGGAAGAGTTTTCAGATTCATGGCATTCATTGTACTTTGTGCCTTTTTTTTTTTTTAAGCAAAATTTGGGTATTTTTTTGGCTTTTGATTTTATTTTTTTGTTAAATCATTTTTTAGCCTCAACCTCCCTTTGGTAAGATAACTAATACTGTGGTATCTAGAAATAATAGGTTGTTCTGAGTACAGCACCCACTAGATTTTCAATTCTTTTTATTTCTTAGAGAACTCCCTTGACCTGCACACAGATTGAGCCTTCTCCACATATCATTCCTGGCTTCATAGCATGACTGTGGCCTGTGGCTTCATTGTGATTTCATGTCTGAGGAACATGGGGAAGTGATGGGCAGGTGAGTGGAAGCAAACCTAGCACTGCCAGGGGTCACATACCTCACTGAGAGCAAACATATGGCATTGCCTCTCCCTGGCAGGCCCTTAGCTCTCCACTCAGATTTGTTGATCACTTACAGGTCTTGCGCAGCCTGGGATACTTGAAGGGGTGGCTCAGGGATTGCTTTTCACTTTCCTGTTAGCAAATGCCTTCTTTGATGCAGCTAATGCAAACCCTTCTGACTCACCGCATGTGGGCAAAGTCTTAGGGACAAAGGGGTGCTCTACTGCCCTTCACTGCCTTGATTTTCCTCCCAGATCCCAAGAAAAACAGATTCATAAGGGATTTTTTTTCTTGGGGAGGTGATATTTTGTGGAAAAGCAATAGGTGTCTGAGCAGGTGTTTTTTGTCTTGGGATGAAAAGATTTCGGGCAGAGGCTATCTTGGACTACACAGCCAGGCTAGTATAGGGAATGTTACCACAACTGATAGGAGCACAGATGTCCAGACTGAAACACCCACAAAGATTCATCTAAACTGACCAAGGAAATTTGCTATTTCACTTCAGGAGGGCTTCTCTGGAAAGGGAGAGTGCTGGAGGCATTATCCTGCACAGAAAGAGACTCCTTGAAAGCCAGGTAGCAAGTTGTAGTTCGGAGGGCTTCCTTTGGTGACCAAGCTTCCAAGTACAGCCTATAACCAGAACTCCTGGTTAAAAAAAGAAAAAAAGTACATATATGAAAATTATATTGACATACGAGAAATATTCTGATGGAAATGTTTTAATAATCACTTTGGATTTTATAAGATGAACTAAACTAACTGTGAATTCAAAGAGTGTTGAATCTCTATTTTTAGAATATTTTTATGGGATGACAGAAGTTCTCTCTATTGCCACTCCTTGCTGCTCATAGGAAAGAGCAGAAGAGAGATGGTGATAACTTACTCTTCGTATTTTGATGGTTGTTTCCCACATGGAGGAAGCTGTGGAAAACACACCCTCTCTCCCATTTTCTCCTTACTGGAGTGGGGCTGTGAATGACAAAGAAAACAGAACAAAACCCCTGAAAATAAGAATTCTGAAATTGGGGTGAGGAGGTTAAAATACAAAATATCTGAAGTACAAGTTAGTATTTTTCCCACAGACATTCTTTGAAATTTCCCATGCTAACCTTTAATAACATTCTTTTGGCTACTCTCCTCAATATGCTAAACAAAAGTATTTGTGTTTTTAAATTAGATCTATGCATTATTAATTCAGGTAAAAAACAAGTACTCTGACATACTTTTAATCTTATTTGAATGTAAAAGTAGTATGCCGCATAGTAATATGCCTTTTAATTGTAAGGAGAATTAATACACTCTGTATGAATTACCAAAACCAAAATATTCCTGTTCAAGGCCTGTTGACAGCTTTGCACTGTTCTGTGGACTTTTGGCTTTGAACACTTGGTCACATTTTTGTTCATCTAGTTAAGTTTTTGGGTTTATAAGGAAGTATCATAATTACTAATGCAGCTAAGATCAGAGACAAAAATCCTCTCCCGTGCTTATTTGTGGGTTGGGCGCTATCCATACCAACCAAAATAAACTGGGTGCAGAGGAGCACTTGTTCCTACATACTCCTGGTTGCTGGGCAGAACTGCAAAATATGTGCATGCCAACGTGAAATAAAGCCGTGTTCATGTTGAAATAGAAGTCACAAGCTTCTGAAGTTAGAGGATAAGTGTTTATTCTTAAAGCTCTGCTGTCCTTCTCCGTCAGCCTTCATACTTGTGGCTTATGGGTTGTTTGCTGACAGTTAACAAAAAGGAAAGGAACAAATCAAGACTTCAGACACAATCTCTTTTGATATATTCTATTCTTCTCAGCTTGGGACTTTTGCCAACTCCATCTTTGGCACGGCTGGAAAGGAAGGAAAAGTAGTAAGATAATTGGCCTGCTTTTTAATTGCAGATTAGAATGGGAAATGAATATAAAAACAGGAGTGAGAAACATGCCTTGGACATCTGAGGGGGACACTGCCCCCTTTGGCTGGTTTTGTGGTGGTTAGTTTTTTATAAATTATAGAAAATGGGTGGCTTAAAGTGAGAAAGGCTTGCAAGGGGGTCTTTCTTTCATACAACAAAGAAGACTCAGGCTTTAATTTTTTTTTTTGTGCTACATTTCTTCAGAAAGTGAAATTTGGTAATGTAAAATACCAGACTACGCTCTGAAATGTAAGACCAGATAAAGGCAAGAAAGTAAAGCATATATCTATTTTTAAACTTTAACCTTCAGGTTTTCTGTAGTTCTGTGGTTCAAGCTCTCCATCCTTTACAGCTGCTCTAAGCTGAGGACAGAGCCTGACATTTATCACCATCTCTGGTAATCTCAGCATGTCACTCAGGCAAATTTAAAGGGATGTAGTGTTGCACTGAGAAGAAATTTTTTTAGGGCAAGAGATACAATTTGTATCAAGGACAGGAAGAAATCAGAGACCCAAAACTATACTAGCTGAGGATCTGTTATTTATGGGGAAATTTTCTCTGAAACATGAGGAAATTAGTTTTCTGGCAAATAATTTCAAGCAGTTTTCTGGAGAAGTGGTATTGATCTCTCTGAGAGATTTTAATTCTATGATGTTTATCAGTAGATGCAAAGTGTAATCTTATGGAGGCTTAACAGCTGAAAGCTGCAAAATCTGCAGGAAAGAACTGGCAGCCTTTTAAAATGTGTAGGCTTGAGACAGGCTCCTTCTCTCAGAGACTGCAATGAAAATAAAAAACAAGGTGGAGATGGATTGAAGCTCTAACTGGCTTTTATTTAAAAGCTTCTGACCCCACATATTACTGTGCCTTCAAGTGCTATGTGGTTTTGGAAACACTTGGCATAAACCTAGCTTCCTCTAGAACAGAGAGGGAGGAAAAGAATTTGGGCTTATCAGTTTATTTACTGTAAAATCATCATTCTTCAAAGCAACAACAAGACTCAGGATGGGGAGAACTGTGACTGGTTTCAAACACACATTCCACTCAGACCTATGAAGTAATGACCCAACTACTCTTTCAAGGAAGGATACCACTTCCACCCTTTTTGTCTATATCTTGTGGCTTATCTTCTACATCTTCTCGCTTGTCTTAAGACATGGCAGCCTCTTGACATTTCAGGCTGACAGCCAGAAGATAGATTTGGATTCTCCCACTCAGAGTGTCAGTCTGAACTGCTTCAGCTAAAGGAGACAGAGATTGGACAACCAAGGCACCCAGCTGAGTGCTCATGGCTTTCTTCAGTGAAAAATGTCAAGCTTTTGCACACTTTCAACCATGCTATTTATATCTGCTGTGGATTAAGATTTGCACAGATGTAGTTCGGAAAGTGCAAGGGTAGAGCTTTGCTGGAAGGCCATGAAGTGGACTAGCCAAGCCTATTGAAATACTCACAGAGACTTGTTAGTGAGGCTGGAGTTCAAAATAGGTTTTAAAACAGGCTATGTCTATTGTGAATTGTAGTTGCACTTTTTCCAGTTCCATATTCCTCCTCCCCTTCTTCCCACTCCAGTTCACTTTTACCGCCAGTCCTACACTCCCCAGTCCCACTTTATAACCACAGTTGTACCTACTGCTCCAGCCTCTGAACTGGGAACAGTTTAGCTTGTTGCTGTGTGTTCAGACCTCTAGACATGACTACATTTGTCTTGTAGATGTGACCTAAAACCCCGTTCTCATTGCACCAAGTAAGCAGCAAAATTATCACCTGTTTAAATAAACCTTTGGCTCGCAATCAACAATTCAACAGAAGAAAAGAAATTGAATAGAACAAAATATGTTTGATTATTTACCAAAGACATAATGGCCTGGAGACTGAAAACAAAGAGTGGGACTCAGAGCCAGATGGCAACCAATATAACCTAGACAGCCTACATGTCGAGTCTTTAGAGTACAGAAAACTCCCACAGTGGAATCTTTTTAAGCACTAGAGAAATCCATACGTGCTACTTTCCCAGTTACAGTTATTCCCAATAAATGCCAAAACTGTGACTTTAAAAATATCATAGATCAGTGTCAGGAACTGTTTGTGTATTTCATAACACTTGAATGTAAGTGGCCTCAGAATGCCAGTGAGAGAGCAGGAGCAGGAATGGGGTCTCACAGCACATCTGCACAGAAGCCCCCACCAAGAGATTGTAAAGGATTCTATAGAAAACTAGTAATGCATGAGAGCACAAGCTCATAGCACGGATATAGCTGGTACCACATGCCATAGTCGAATTCTAGTGTGTTATGTTGCCAGGGAGTGTAAAGGCAACATTTTAGGGAGGCACAATCAGTTTGTTACAGGCACAGAAGAACAGCCCATGAATAGCAGCTGCCATTGGCCCCAGGCAGAATTATTTACACGGTTTGTGTAGCGCTTGGCTGGTTAGTCTTGAACTAAGGTAGAGCAGTCTTCTTCAGGTATCAGGGTTGTCTAGTAGCACCAAAGTAATTGTGCACAAAAATGAAACCCTAGGAATGAGAAATAGGACTAGAAGTCATCATCTAGAACTTTGGAAAATAAGGATGGCAATGGAGCTCACTCCAGAGCATCACACGGTAGGTACTCTAAATGAAGGAGAATAAGAAACTTTCTTAACTAGGGATGAAGAAGACGCTTCTATGTCCTGCTAAACAACCTTTGCTTTGGCTTATGTTTAGGCCTGGCTAATAGTTGAATTGGGAAGGGTAAGAACATGAGTTTGGGTGGATGCAAGAGCTTTAGAACATTTTCTTTTGTATTTCTTGTTGGAACTGAAGGCCCTGAAGCATGCCTGTGCACTGGGACTCTGGAATGTGACCTGTTACCTTAACAGGAGACCACAGGAGGGGAGGGCAGGGCATGTGCTGCCATATGCCACCTGCTGGGAAAGGACTTTGGAGAAGCAAAAATTGCCATCGCCTCAAAAGAGAGAGGTGTATCCTCTTTTTCACTGAATCAGCACAGTGATCCTCAAGGAGCGAAGTCTCTATCTTCATACCAAAGGTCTGTATTATACGACATTTAAATAAAAAATGATGTACAGATGGTCCATGGGAAGCATACAACTTTCTCTTGTGAAGAAGACTGTCCAGGTGGGCATCTGGCAATTACTGGAGTGATAACCTTATTCTCTGAGGTTCCAAACTATGAAGTGTCTCATGTCCTGTTACTGTTCTATGTTCTCTCACAGGGAGAGACAGTGGTACTGTTCCCCTCAGGATCAGACCAGAACCTAGGTAGGTCTCCCTCACAGAATCCCTAATGCAAGATTCATTTTCTCTTAGCTGTTCAATGTTATTTATGGCCTTGGAAGGCCAAAGAGTATGAGCAGACATCTTTCCTCCCTAACCTACTACTCCTTGCAGGAAGCAAACCCACATGACTATGTGTTGAATGTGAGTGGTAGCTTTAGTGAGATCTACTGGTGCTGTTTCCACCACCTCTCTTAGCAGGGTTTTTTCTTATATGTAACGCACAACTCTCTGAAGTTTAATTTCATGGTCATTTTATATTCCCATTATCAAGTTGAAATAATTAGTTCCTGTTTTCATTTTAATTTTAATTTTTGGCAGTCCTGAGTGCAGAGGCCTCTGGGCATCAAAATAAAAAGAAACTACAAACAGAATTCGTGAGAAAAGAAACAAGCATGTATCAGTATAAAGCCCATATCAGGAATTCCTTAAAATCCCATTCTCCGACCTCAAGAAAGTCATCCCAGACACTTTAAAGATAATGAAAATCAAATAAAATATCTGCAATAGGATCAGAATTGCTATTGCATAAAAGGATCTGATAGATGTAAAAGATCCCCCACCAAACACATATGATGGCTTCCAAAAGGATGAGTGTTATCCTGGAATTTATGAGCAAAGTTCGAATGTATGAGAGATGGGAGGTGTTATTCCACTCTCTAGGATGGTGGGGCTAATATGGACTCTGGCATGGTCTCAGATCGTCAGATTTTAAGGAAGCTGTAGGTAAGCTGAGAGTGGCCACAGCAACAAGGAAATGTTTTAAGAAAGCATGATGTTTGAGAAAGCCATTAGAAAAGGCTGAAAATGGGTTTATTCAGACTAAAAAAGCAAACAAAACAGCTAGTACACATGTTTTCTGATGGGTAAAACACTGCTGAAGAGTGCTAAGGGGAAGCTAAACTGTTTCTTGTAGGCCTTGGAGAAAATAAAAAAGATTAAAATCTGTCCACATTGCAATAAACAAGACAGAGCCTGGTGCTACAAAATGCTTTCCAACTGTATCAGCAATAAACTCTTCTAAATGGACATGGACTTCAAAATGTTGGAGGATTTGAGAACGGTTTAGGCAAACAACTCTCAGGGATAGTGTTGCTACATTTACAGACCCTCAGTATGAAAGGCATACTCAGTTGCCACTTGAAGACCTTTTCAGCTTTACATTTCTGTGGTTTGTGTCCATTCTAAGAGTTCCGATCTGGTTTTATCACTCCCTAACTTGTACCTGTACTGTATAGTTAGGGTTACTCAGCGTAACAAGACTGCTGTGAGTCAGATGCAATACTTCATACACATCATAGAAATAACATACTCTTTTCCACTTACCAATATTAACTGGCAGACCTAACAGGTACTGGAATGTACTAACATAAAAACGAATGAACCCACGTAAATAATAGAAAGACAAGGAGACTCTATATTATTTCTATTTCCTGAACTTCCTTAGTTGTCAGAGCCACTGGAAAATGCTGAGTTTAGGATCTTCTACTTTATTGTCTGGCTCTCCTTTCCAGTGTTGAGTGTTTGGATACAACTGTGGCAGTTTGCTATGTCTAGGCCAGTGTATTCCATCTATTTTTCTACTTGAAAGAAGCAATGACTTTTTTCTTTTCAAGCAGCTTCTCCTTAAAGAGTGTGTCCTCCTTGCCTAGCTTTTTCTCTCACTCCTTATTTATCATCCATTGCTTTTCAGCCACATGTGTGGATTTATGCGACTTGAATGAAGTGGTTGTGCTGTACATCAGTTATCATGCATGTAAAGTTATAGAAGTTATCTCTTGATTATAGTCCTCCAGATTCTAAATCTGGTGGCCTTTCATTTCTGTGTAACAAGTCCCTCTTCTTCTACCTGCTTAATAGAAGGGATGGAAGAAGAGGTAAGAAGTTCTGTGAAAGTCTTTGCCCTCCAGAGTAGCACAGATGCTTTGCACAGTCACAGCTAAAAAGCAGCAACTGGTACCTCAGAGAAACATCAGTCCCTTCATGAGTGTGAGAACCGGCAAAACCTCTGACTGGGGAGTTTTAGGGAAAGAGTTCTCTCAGGAAAAAGAGCCAGAAGCTTATTCACTTCGCTTCCATTTTTATCAGTATGGTTTTTCANTTTTTTTTTTTCTCTTTTGAAAGGTTTTACACCAGCTCCTGAAACAAACTCCTACAAATTTACAAAATATTACTCTGTTTCTGGAGCAGAGGAATGAACAATGTTCTCAGACACCTAGGATATGCTTGTAGAGGACTTATATGTATGAACTTATAAATAAGTTGGATATCTGATTTGAAATTGCAGTGAAGAGGGAAAAAATGCAGCTTTACTAAGGTATGTTAGAGACTATCTGAAATACTGCCATAAATCATGTTTTATTCAGCTCAGGGAAAGGATCTAAATAAGACCTGCATTTCTGAGTCTTAATTTCTTGGGTTATTTGTATTGCAAGACCTTTAAAGATTGGTTTTGTTACAGTTAATTCCATTTCCCCAGAATAGAGCCAAAACAACTTTACTCTTGTATTTGAGCTTTCCTGGTAAAGAAATATAAATATTCAGCTGCCACGAGGTCCCACATGATACCAATGGAAGACCCTTCCTTGTCACCCATGTTAAGCAGCTGTTCCGGAAGGAGGGAGGGACAGCTGATGAAGAAGTGAGGGTTGGACCAGTGTCACAGAGCAGCCTCTGTTCACAGCAGGTGCAGCAGCCAGGCCTGTCCCTTTCCTAGGCGTGATGGGGACTGCCACCACCTCAGCTAGGCAGGGGCACAGCCGTCCCGCTGAGGACAAACCTGCTCCAGTGCTCGAGTCCTGCAATGCTCCTGCTGCAGCATGGGGCTCAGCATCCTGGCTCACAGCACTTTGCTCTGCTGCATAGAAACTTGTGCTCACAAGGCAGGAGAAAGAGCTAAGAAAGCAGTCCTAGGGCGCCTCTTTTTCCCAGACTACCATTCATTTTTGCCTTTTCCCTTAACTCGTGCAGTTTTTCTGCTCTGCAGGGCAACCTGTGTGATTTCTCACATCAAGCCTAAAGTCATCCTTGCCCTCTACTGGCATCGTGTAGAAACACAGGAATGTATCAGGCAACGGCTCCACCTCTTCAGCTAGTCAAAACCACCGGGCAGGAGTGGGTACCCAAAGACTCCGTGCAATCAGTGGTGGGCCCGTGTTCGTGGGATGGGTAGCAAACCTGTGTGAATAATCCATGAGCAGCTTCCTACAGCTCCTCGAGCAGTAGCGTCCTGGTGAGACAGGGCATGGCAACCCCTTCTGCTTACTCTGTTCTGACGTTTGCAAGTGAAAAATCTGTCACATTGAAGTGGTATCTGATTGCAGATTATTTATGAACAAACCAGTCTAGAAAATAAGAAGGAGCTCTGCCAATTGATCTTTGTAGTGTTTCTTTCCCTTATTTCCAAATATAACACGCTCCAGTTGGTTTGTAAGCTCAGGAGCAAGAGAGGTCTAAGAAAACTACTTGAATGGCTACCATGGATGGGTAAGTAGGCTGGTCATCTTAGGTGGCATTTTTAATTCTGAAGGATCACACAGTGCTTGAATATAGCAAAGGCTTTAAACATTGCACTGAAACCTGTTGGAGAGCCAGCTTTAGGGAAGGGTACAGTAGCTGCACAACAGTATGTAGAAATCTGGGGCAAAGCAGAAAAAGAATTGCATTTGCTTGAAGATATGTGGACACTTCAGCATGGCAAGAGATTACTGGATAAATGGGGTGAGCAGACTGACACTTCTGAAAATGTAGACCACAGTTTCAGTATTCAGGGTGAGCTATTCATAGAAGCATAGAATGGTTTGAGTTGGAAAGGACCTTAAAGATTATTTAGTTCCAATTCCACCATGGGCAGGGACACCTCATGCTAGATCAGGTTGTTCAATGCCCCATCCAACCTGGCCTCGAACACTGCCAGGGATGGGGCATCCACAACACATTCCTGTCTTGTAAGATTTGGAGGGATCTTTCATATCAGCCCAGCTGTAAAATCCAGTAGATTCTGGTTCTTGACAAAATACACTAAGAAAAGACTCATAGAAGAACATGTTAATATAATGCAGTTTGCAGTAGTTAGATGGTTAATGCTAAATAAGCTACTGTTGGTCACTGTCATTATTTTTTTAAAAATTCAAAATATTGAAAAGAAATATGAAACTATATAAAAGTAATAATTATCATAAAATAATTGGTCTCTTCCCTCAATTTCCATGTCCACAGTAACATAATAACAACCTCCAGCAATGGCACAAACAAATAGAGAACAACAATACTTTTATTGGAGAAGCAATGTCGAAATAGCAGCCGTAATTTAAAACTTGTGATGCCATTTGTACTTTAATTGTATATGTTTAAATCAAGTTTATCAAAATAACTTATTTAATATCTTAAAACAGCAATGAGAAAACTTGAATTATTCTTTGAACATTGTCAATGTGCACATTACTGTGGATATTCGTGCATACCCTTGGCCAAGATCAGATGTTTTGCCTTGCCAAAACCTGTATAGCCCTGCCATTGGTGTTCTATTCTCCTTAGCAGTTACTCAGTTTCTCTCAGACAGCTCCTCGTATGCTTTTCTGTAGTCCATTTTGATCAGTCTCCAGCCTCCACATTTAAGATGGAATTCCCCTCCATCTTTTTTTTCTTCTTCTGCTTTTCGTAACCTCAGATGCTCAAAAAACCCTAAACGTCTCTCAACACCTCAAAGACAGGAAGATCTTCAAGAGGAGCTTTCTGCTTTGGTCTTTGATAGCAGAACCTGTCATTGTGGTGGTATATCACCCTGAGCCAAAGGGAGAGAGGCTCAAAGTTGCCATTGGATCCTGCCCCAGCACTAAATCAACTAATTTTTTTCCTCTGCTCTGCCTGGGAGATTGTCTTTGTTCTGCTGATGACTTACTGCCATAAAAGCTTTCTCTTGAAACTATCTGATCTATCAACACCTGAATTTGCACTAACAAACCCTTCCAATAATCTTGCCACCCAAATTTATGTCTGAGACAGAAGTGACCAGGACTTCACCAGATCCTACCAGTACCTAGCGCAAATATTTTGCATTCCACATCCTCCTTTGAAACTTCGTAAGTCTTTGTAGTAACAGATACTGGTTTTTGGAACAGGTTTTAGCATCCCAAACATCATTCCCATGTGGCTTTGCCCTTGGATGCTCTAGTGCTCTAGTGGCTCACAGGAAAAATCTTGGAATAACTTTCAAAAGCTGTTTTCTGTCACTAGTCAGAAGTCTTTCCCAGCAAGTTTTCATGTGGATCATGAGGAATTTGTGGAACTGACTTACTACCAAAATCAAACCATTACAGCCCTTGTCTCCTTTAGAAATGATTGTTTCTCTGAACTAAAAAGACAGGTATAAGTATCTGAGATACTCCATCCAGTTACCCCAAAGGCCACACCTTCTTCTTACTTATGAAGACCTTCAGAAATGTCCCATACCCCCACTGGTGAACAAATGCAGGTGCTCAGCTGCTTACTTCATGTTGATCCTTATCTCCAGCTTCTGGTCTCCCACCCTTTTCAACCTGAAGATATTTCTCTCAAGATCCAGCTGCATGGAGATGGTTTTTTTAATTGTCCTCTTTGTAGCATTGAAGAAGCAGTAGAGAAGCATTGTTTTGGGATGTGGATATTCACATTACCATCAAGCGTGGCTACAGAAAAGATCCGAGACTTTCAGTGAGCTTGCATTAATTAATTAATTAACAGAGCTTTCACGGGAGAGGCAGCCCACTGGCCAATGAATTGCATGGCAAGGTAGTGCAATAGACATAATAAAAATAAACATATAAAAATATCATCTTATTTATCAAAGAAACATATCCTGTATTGCTTGTTTTCTTGCCTGTAATAAAGTCCAAATGTACCCTGCTCCTATAGGATCTAAGAAATGATATCTCAGGTAATTTAATTTAATTTTAATAACCACTGAGAAACTACATTTTCCCCCATTTTTGTATTAGGCAACAATTTCTTTCAAATTGAACCTTTGGTCATTAATTTCTTCAATTACAAAGGAAAAGAACTAATTTTCTTCTGTAATTCACAAATAGGCTTTCATTCACCAGTAGCAAGAGTTCCCAAGATGAAAGCAAAAGAGGCATCTGGTCTATTGAAGTCACTCAAAGAGCTCCCACTGCCTGCAGCGTTGTCAGAATTTCACACTAAGGATTAGGTATATCCTAATCTGTCCTGATCTTTTATGCAAAAGACTGGTAAAACAGCATTTAAAGTTTTATCAGATTAGACACACACATACTTAACAAATCAAAGGCCTTTTAAAGATAAAACTTGTGCCTCTATGAGGCCTGAGTCATAATGTCTGAATGTTTGGAGACTGTGACTTAATTCTGCTGAGAGGGATACCTTGTTCAGGCTAATAATCTCACTGGGGCTGATGCCTGAGGAGTCATGCTGGCAGCAGAAAAGCACAAGAGGCAGTTTACCTCAACAGTCTGAAGTAGCAAAAGCTTTCCAGGTCTGATTCCCCATTTACTCTTCTGCCCTTCAGATTCACCAACACCCACTGAATTAGGTATTTTGTTCCCCTCTTGCTTGTTGCTGCCTAGGCATACTAGGGGGGATTGCTTATCCTGCTACAAAAAAAAAAATTTAATCTTTGCAATTGATAAATGTGAAACTATACTGTTTTGGAGCAACTCAGCAAGGTCATTTCCAGAGCAATAAAGTTTCTCCCTGTTAGTCTTCTTACCAAGGGAGTACATTCCTGGCTTCTTTCCTTTGGGAACAAAATACAGCATGAAGAGAAACAAATAACTAAAATACAGTGTGAGGAGAAACAAACAACTTTTTTCACTTGTTGAAAATCTATTTTCGTTTAGTTTGACTGATAAAAATTCTGAGCTTGAGAAAGGATATGTTTCAATTCCCACTGATAGATACGCAAGAGGTGCACTTACTGCCCTGGAACTCTACAGCAAAGACATCCCAAGGTGCATATCTGACCTGCATACTCTCTGAATTTTTTTTTCATGCTTCATCTAAAGGAAAGGGCTAAAAATAAAAATGTCAGAGCAGAGAGTATCTTCTGCACAATCAGGCATATTCGATAGGCATCGCAGGTATGGTTTTCAAAAATACATCCAGTTTCCTTTCAAAACTAGTAAGGGATTTTGGCCCTAGGAGAAGGCTGTTCAAATTCTCCTTTCTCTGGGGTCTGGAAATCTGATTTGCAGCACAGATGTATTCCTGACCAGTTCTTACCTATTTTTAGTAAGCTTACATCCTTTAGCTTAAGTATTCTCTTCCTTTCCTTCTGTTATGGCCCAGTGTATTTACTTACAGTAATTGTATCCTTACTCCACTAATTCGTCCTTATTTTGCTAGACTAAACAAGCTGATGTCCTTTATCTTCTCCTCAACTAGCATATTTGCCATTATTTTTTCCAATCCAGTGTGCAGAGGAAGAGTCAGGTATTTTTACAGATTATAGTTCATCAAATAAAGACTCATTTTCCCTGCAGAAAACTCAACAAGGAAACTCTATTACAGCAATAAACTGTTGATAGCAATTGATACTATTGCTATTTTATCAATAGTAATAAACTATACTGTATCTCCTTGTCATACTCTAATTAACTGATGCATTTAGTTGTTTCTGCTCCCCTTTCAAGGTACCCTGAAAATGCATCAAAGATGGAGCATTATGTTGAGTCCTTAGTTTACTGACTCTCATTTTTTCCAGCTAGAATCATAATCTTGGAACCAGAGTCACTTAGCTCTTCGTGATTCACACTGTGTTTCCATATTTTTAACACACTTCAGTGTATGAGACCTGACATCACATTTTAGGTCAGATTTAACTCAGAATGAAGCTGAAATTTCTTGAGCTTCTCTAGGGGAACAAACCCAAACCCTACATATTCCAGGAAACAGCCCCACAAGATGCAGAATGGAGATTAAACGCAAGAGTGGATTTCATCTGAAAAAAATAATTTGTTTTGTATCTCAATTAGAAAGGCAGGAGGGAAAACCAACATAACTACAGCTGCAAAACTCTTGACGCAGGCAAAGGAAGAGCAAAGAAGTGTATTTTGTTCTGATATACTTTGCATTGCATGGCGGGGTGACTGCAGCTATGTTACCAAAGGACTGCAGTGTTGTGCCTTGGCTAGGGGGTGCTGACAGCACCCCATGTCTGGACAAAAGCCATAAACCAGAGTAACAGTACTTGGGACTAGAGCTGGGGTTGGGGTCACAGGCTGAGCACTGAAGGCAGGCCCAGAAGGGCTCTGCACACTTGAAATGTCTTTCTTGAGAGGCTCTGAAGACACCCTATAAACAGGGTTGCTGTCACAAGAGGGATAAGAGGAACAGTTTGCCTGCACTACATTGTTCCACTGATATACAGGCACTCTGCTGAGGTTTGTTGCTCTGGTGGTCCATCTCTCCTCCCAGATCCTGAGCTCAGATTTCCCAGTGAGGAAGGCAGTAATTCCCAAAATGCCTGGAGAGGAATCAGCCAGGCTTCTCATGTCAGACCTGTGCATGCTGCATAACTTCTGTGACCCTGAATTATGGCATTCACCTCTGGTGTAAAATCAGATCTGCCTTCATTTATTAAAAAGTTAGTTTCCAGCCACTGTGATTGCAAGGGAAACCTGAACACAAGCTGGTGCATTGGTATTTGCTACATGAAAAATGGCTTTCTAAGCTCCTCTGCTCACGTTAGCAGCGATATGAGTGTTAGTGCCTCGTGGTGAAAATGAAATTTTGGTGGATATTAGGAAGAAGAAGCGACTAACTTGTTTATCATCCTCATCCCACGCTGTATCTCCTTCCTTCACAACTGCTTAAGTAAGCAACTGTCCTCATTCCAGCTCTATCTCCTTTTGATAATTCTGCAATACTATCACATGTTTTCAACCTAGTTTTGCAGCACACTGAAGTTTTGGAAGTGTAGAGAATTCATAAACCAAATTACACTTTTGCATAGAAATATTGTTTCACCAGCTGTCTCCAATGTATGCTCAGTTCAGTAAATAAATACACATTTAAATAGACCAGCAGCTCAGTTTTCTCTTTCAATTTGATATGTGCCCAAATCTAAACATCTTGCTGCAAAAGTGAGTCTAATTCATTAAAAAAAGAATAGCTGATTAAAGTACCTATCAAGTGTGACTGCACTACCAGGATCTTTGTGCTGATGACTTTTGGTAGTGGAACATGATTTTCCTGTCATAAAGTGCTGCATGTGACAAGGACAACAACTCTTGGGGCCTCAGTGTGAGAAACAAAAACTGAATTTCACTGGCAAACAGGTGAAAACTACCTTCTTTTTTTTTTTTTATTTTTACCCTCACCCAGTGATTGAATGTTTGTAATGTAAGGAAATCTGTAAGGCTATGCAGAGAAAAAAATTAAAAACACCTGAAACTTCTTCTCAGCAAAATGTTCACCCTGTAAACCTCTGCAAACACAAAAAATGTACTCAACGACGTGTCTGGCTGTGATATTATTCAACAGTTTCTTTGCCTCCAAACTCAAAACAAATGAAGATCCTTGGAAGTGCTTTGAGGAGAAGGGAACACTAGCACTAGGGGAAGAGAATCTGCTGTTCTTCCAACAGCTCCCAATACCTTCAAGCGACACTTAGAGGCTTCCTCTGCTTCCAGAAGAGCAGACTCATAGAAGTACCCAACATAAAGATGATGTCAGGTTTCTGGTGAAGACAGAAGGAAATGGAAAAGGGAGAGCCAGAGACAAAAAGCAGAAAAACACCCATCAGGTTTGCATCTCCACTTTGGATGCGAATAGCCCTCACTGGCTCCTGAGGTACATTTAATCCAGACATTACCTGAAGGTTAATTTTAAACTGATGAGAGCACTACATCCCACTGTACCATGGCTTAGGCTTCCATCTAGTTGTCAGTGTAACTGAGTGAGACAGTAAATTATAACTCCCCAGTTTAGCCTGAACTTGCTGTTTCTTGCCATCTGCAGGAACATGTCCTCAGCACTAAATGATTTAGAACAATGCTCTGAATAATCAAAGGAATAGTGCGTGCACCCAGTGCTATATTATACTGATGAATATGATAAATTAATTGACCTGTAATTTCCTGCAGCGTTAGCTGGAGCAAGCATTTCCTTTTGTAGGTTGTATTTATGGAAATCTGTCTGTAGCAGGTCAGAGTGACTTGATACATGGCTGAGGCAAACAAAGATCTTTTTAAAGGCAGATAGACTGGGAAGAAGCTTTCCTCCCATGGGGCTCAAACATTGTTCTGTTGCTTCAGTTACTGCAACTGTGAGAAATCCAGGTAACTAGTTCCTGTCAATAGCACCACACTTGTGCAAGGATTGCCACAGCTGAATTATTTACATCACTCAAATGTATCTACTCAGATGTGCCTTTGAAAGGATCACTCCAGATCAGTGATGGTAAAGCAGTGGCACTGGTACCCAGTTGAGCATAGGTAAAATTTGGAGCAGCCATAAGATCCAGTATTTTTTAAATGCAATTTGATACTGCACATCAGAAGAATTTACTGCCATCGCTCTAAGTAATGATTCTTTAACATAGATACTACATAAGTGTATCTGTGTGTAAGGAGATTCATACTTTTATACATTTGGGAAACAAGAGCAAAAAATTCACATTAAAAAAAATAATATACTAAGGGCAATTATCATTCAGCTGCTACAGTATCCACGCAACTAAAATAAATTAATAATCTTTATGAATGCAAACAGTCTACAAAAAAAAGCAAAAACAAAACCCCACCAAACAACTTAAGCACTCACTATCAGTTTTCCTAATTCATAAAATAGCCTACGTAAAATCCCTCAAATCCTTACCGAGCCCAGACTCAGGTTTCCAGACACACTCCTGTGCCTCTTCTGCACCCCACCAGGCCCCAGCTGTGCTATCAAGTACCTGCCCCATACAGTCTCTAGGAAGCAAGCAGCAAGATTAAGTGTTACCTGAGCAAACTTCAGTGCAATTATTTTTAACAAACAGTTTACTGTAGCAATTCCCCCACCCCCCCAATTTTCCTATTTGTCTTGCAATCAGGGGCTCAGGAAAACATTCCCCACCCTCAGACACAAGCCATTTTTTGAGCATGAGTTGTACATATTTCGAAACTTTGTATTATGAGTAACTCTCCAGAGCTCTGTCATGTTCCAGCCCAACTGACCAATTGCAGCAAATTTCTGATGTGCCACCCTATGTCCCCTGCACTTCCCTTTAGTTGTTCTTCTCTTCCCTCCTCCCCCTGACCTGACTGCTGTGAGGGTTATGGTGGCTAATAGGAAAGAAATGGGGAGATCCCCAGGAGTGGGTTTTTCCACAACCCTGGCTCTGAGCCCTGCCCTTCCTTCCATTCCTTCCTCCCCTCTGCTTTTCATCTTGGAGCATAAAAAGATGGTATTTGGCTGCAAAGTCTTCCCTTTTGGATCCTCTTGAACAGGAATAACCAGTCTTCCTCACACTCCAATCCTGTCCCCTAGCACATGACAGAGGCAGCTTCAACACTTTCCACCTCCAACCATTTCCCTCTGCTACCATGTGCTGTCACCATCAGTGTGCATGTTGCTGTAACCTGATGCTGCTGCACCTTCCAAACCCTAAAAAGTCAAAACCAGTGGTTCCTCAAAAGCATATCTCCATTAGAAACTGAGGAAATGCACAGGCCAAAAAAAAAAAATTAGAAAAAAATTAGGAGGTGTTTCTATTTCTTTGCTACAGCCAGGATCTGCCAGATGTTTTTGCAAAGTTCACAGTACCACCTATACTGATGCTCCTTCCCTCTCCCTCTTTAACTGAGCTGGGAAAAAACCAGACACTAAACTGCTGCAGTAATCTCAGGAGTGCAATGACAAAAGCTTACTGGCATGTATGCAACAAGCTGCCTTTTCTCTGTCACCTCAGTATAAAATAGCAAGCTTCAGCTTAGTAAGTATTATCAAGACATTTTGGACTGAGATCACCACTGCCTTAGTAAGAAATATACTACCTCCACCCAAATGGAAAGGGTGATTGTTCCTTGGGGAGGGTGACTCAGGTTTTGGTATCAATACAATGTGCCTTTTGATCACTGTGTTAAACAAAATCTATAGCTGAGAATGCCAATAGATCTTTCTGCAGAGAAGGATGGTTACCAGTGTTGCCAAACAGTTGCACAACATTTTTGATTGACAGATGCCCAAACGCTGCATAACAACAAGGACAAAAAAACTACTCATAATCATTAGTAAATATTTGCAACATGCTGTATCATTAATCCTGTTTTACTGAGTGTTAGATAGCGGTATGCAAAATCAAGGAATCATTCCCGCTGTGGACAGCAATTCAATGACATAACAACGAACAAACATCACAGAAACACTCAGTCCACTGATGTACAACTCAGGCACCTTAAATGTTAGAAACATTATTCTGTGATATATCTTCACTGACTTTTGCTGCGTTAAGCAAATGGAACTGAAGGGAAGTTCAATGAATTCACATGTTGCTGGACACAAATATTATCTGAGCCCATTAGCATGAATAGTTGTCTGTCTTGTTGGGCAGAAAAGTATTTTAAACTTGAAGCAATGCAAGTAACTATAATGTTATAAAGAAGCTGGAATCTTCTGTTAAAGGAAAAAGAGTTTTCCTTGTCTATGAACATGAATGTCTCAAAATTTCAGTGCCTCAAATTTGCACAAAATTAGGACAATGTAAAAGTGCATTCCTGATGGTATAGACCTTCGAAATCTTTTGACAAAGGCACCACAATTCACTGTTGGTATCACAAATTACAGTGATCAAGAATGAGGATGAGAGCTGAGTGGAAGGAGAGTATATTTGAAGGAATATCTTTAGTTCAGACGAAAGACATCGAGTTGTTTGATGATAGATTTCAAACATAAAAAAGCTGTTGAAAAGGTGATCATCATCAATGGCTCTGCATATCCAGTACAAGCACGACATAAAGTGAAGAGATCAGCAATCATCTGCAGTACTGAAAAGAGCTTTCTGAGTTCAGGAATAAGCGACATAGCCCATTTTGGGACTCCAATACTGAAAGTTATTCAAACAGCTGAGATATGTACCAGGGAACATTTAGGTCCAGGCATTCCTATCCAGATCAAACAAGCTGCAGGTGATATCTTGAGGTCCTTATAGATTTAAACTTCTGTGATTCCAAGATGTTCGCCTGAGTTTCAGTTTTGAACATTTGCCATTTTTTGACCTTTTTTCCAAAAAACCTAAAATTCTGTTTGTTAAATTAATTCAAATCTCACAAAAAAAAAAAAGGCACCTCTTTTCAAAACTCTGTGGAGCTGAGGTCTGTTTCCCCCAGTCAACAGTGACTCCCAGGATTGTACAGCTTCACAGGCATCTCATGCACACACTAATCATCCTCTCAAGAACACGTGTTTGTGGAGGAGACTCAGTGATCCAGCTGACAGCTCTGAAGACGTGGGATTACATGGTGCATTGACCCAATTCAAGATGCTCACCACTGGGGAAATCTTGGAATGGAAAATGTCAAATGGCATGATTTTAAATACAAATCAGAGATCCGGGAATGTTTTACAATTGCTATTCTCAACCTCTGAAGCGTCCAAACAACTGTCTTCTATAGATGGTAAAGCCCATGTCTGTGCCAAGCTGTGTGGGCTCTGCCTCTCATCCTCCCAGCTCAGCCTTGTGAACACTGCAAATTGCCATAAAGTTGGTGAGAATGAAGGGAGGAGCAACACCAGCTGATGAACACCACAGTCCAGGAGGGGGCTAATTACTAGGGATCTGACTCAGGAGAAGTAGCACTTGCTCAGTGTGTTGTTTGGGTAAGGGAGTCTGAATCAAATCCTGTGTGAGGAAGAGTGCATCATATCCTGCACTCATATGCTCTTACTTCTGGAAACACTAGAGCTGGCGTTTGTGCAAAGTCTGGGAGAGAAATATTTAGGCCACTTCAGTCCTGATAGCTGACAGAGCTGATAGCACACACTCAGTGAATGAGATCATGGCCAAACATTTAGCACATAGGTTCCCATCAGTGAGTGATGCTGAATGCGAAAAGGTCTGAAGATTTGGCTTTCAGGTCTACATACAGTGGTAGGGTCTGAACTGTTTCCCTGCTGTCTTCTTCCTGTCTTACACTACATGTATCAATGAGAGAGACCACGAAGTTGGAAAATAAGCTAAGAATTATTCTCCGCTTAGTCATGGTATTGAAACAACAAGGACGTAAGAGAAAACCCAAGCATGCAACAATGTGGTTATATAATGAATGCAGCAGTTAAATAACACTCATTAATTGCATTCTGTACCTATGATTAGCCACCATAATGTGGTGGTCTTTACACTGATTTACTTCAGGTTCAGGCAGCTTTATGTTCCACAAAAGAGGCAGTCCAAGGAAAGAGCAACAAAACCATTCTGTGATACCTATTGCCTTGTCTCCCTGTGGACCCACTCATTCATTCTTGTGCAAATTATGGTAACTCTGGGAGGGTTGTTTTAATTTCCATAAGGCTTGCCAGTGTTTAATGTCGGTAACACAAATGCTGCCCTTGCTCTGGTCCTGCTTCAGTACCTGGGATTAGACAGCAAATGATGTTAGGAGGACAGTGGGTGGCAGCTGATCCGGTCCTGGGCTGCGCAGATTCTCCGTGTTCATTACAGCTTCTGACTCACCAGGGCTGTATTTGGATAGAGAGAAAGGGACTCTGAACCGGTATCTTAAATGGGCACTCAAGCAATTCCAAACCAGGTAACATAAAGAACGAGGCCATTTCAATTATGTTCTTTCATGTTTGAAAAGCACAAGAAGGGATAAACTCCCCATAGGAAATGTCCTTACTGCAGTTTGAAAATGACAAAGATAATAGTGTAGCACAAACATTTCTCCTTATTTCAAATGTCTCCTCCTGACTACCAGTAAAGATTTGAAATGTATTAGTTTCTCTTTCCCAAGGAGGTTTAGATGATATATATCTCCTTTCTATGGAGGCTTCATTGTTTTCAATGCACTGTATACAGTCTGCAAGCAGGTTTTTTCCCTAGAGACTTCAATGCTCTTGTTCTAGATGTTTTTTTTCTTTCTCATTCATTTTGTCCATTGTAGTATATTTTAGCCTATCATATAAACATAATTTTCTGATTCCCTCCCTACTAGCAGTGTAAAGAAATTCTTCCTACCAGCCAAGTAATCATGACTTTCTGCATGCTACTGAGGAGGGGCAAACGTGATGCCCTTTCAGAGGAGGGGATATGTGTTATTCATTGGCATATAACAGTAGAATATTTATGCAAAGTCTGCAGTTAGTTTTCTCCTCAAATCATAAGTAGTTAATATTTAAGCAACCTCTACTAAATCGTTCTTTGTTACACATAATTACAACATTACTAAGCTAAAAAACCCAAACCATCAAGACTGACTGAGAGGTTTTATGACTAAAGCTACCTCTTTGTGTTGACTTTGGCCTCAGTTCTTGTCTGGACCAGACATAAAGAACATTTCTTTCATTTGCTGTTTACCTGCTCTCCTCATGCACATTTCAGCGCAATTTTCAAGACTTCAAAAATAGCATGTAAAGCCCCCAGTCCAGTGAATTTCCTGCCCTGTTCTCATCCTAGACAGGATTTGCAGCTGTTCTTATTTGTGGAGAGTTTTATCTGATTTCATTAGCTGCCAGAGCAATTTCTCTCACAGTGATGCAAGGTACTTCGTCATATACCAACTTTTGGTGAGAACAGTGTTCCTCAGGATGAGCTGGCTCAGCATCTAGCATCATGTCCACCTCTGAGAATTCAATTGCCTGGATATTAGTTCCTGATATTGTGTACATTCCCACATTTATGCAGAGGCTTCCTTCTCTGTTGAAATAGTCAATTTCATTCCATTAAAAAAATTAAAAAGCAACCTGTAAAAACCCCACCCTGTTCCTCTTTCCATTGCAGAAGAACGAGGTGTGAAATACAACACATTTTGAAAACTGGACACTAATATTGCATTGTTCCACATACAGAAAACTTGAAATGGCTGGTGTGCTCAGTCTCTTCTACTCATGGAACAACTGTAGTTGTAATGAGACTCACATTAAAACTTCGATTACAGATTTTGAACAGAGGAAGTTAGCATTAGTTTATACTTCCTTAATAGTTTGATGATATAAACCACTCAGCATTAGCTCCTGTGTCATCCGTCTTGTCAGTAAATGGATCCAATCTTCATGGGGAAGAAGAGGAATGAAAATTTCATGGTTTTCATAGCTGTCTCTTAAGTGAGTCACAGGATGACAAGAAATAACATTTGGTGGCAGTCTTGTGGTTGGGACAACTTGTGTGTCTCAGATTGCTCAAACAGTTTTCATCCACTACTACATAAGTTATCACTGAACTTGCTTATTCCTTTAGAAGTTGCTTTTCCAGCCATTTTTGAGTGCTGAGTCAAGAAGTGGAATAATCTCTAAAGCTATGACAGCATCAGTGTACCACTGTTTGATAAAAAACTCATGTCACTTTTACACCACAAAACCTCAAATGTTTTTTTTCTGAGCAATTATGTGCTATGGGTTTGACCTTCATCCTTTTCCAATTCAGTGCTTTACTTCTTCTCCAAAAGGAATTTTTGTGCGTGTAGGTGGTTTGTGGGAAATAATTTTTCCCAATGCAGCAGCAGCATTAGGAATGTTGGTAATATGCCAGGTCAGCTTACAGCTTTGGAAATGGCACCATCCAACCACAGAACAGTAAACAACTATTTTAAAAAAAGCCAAAATTATGTTTTTTGGAAATGTGTGGGTAAGATGGGAGTAAAAGGAGGGAGACATAGGGAGAAAGCAACTTATTCAATTGCTGTGGACAATTTCCTTTGGATACCATGGCACAGGTCAATGTTACTAAAGGATTGTAAAGCTGAATTTTCAAAACAAAACCAGAAAAAAAAAGAGGGCGCTTGGGCACTGGAACAGTCTCCTCGGGGAAGTGGTCACAGCACCAAGCCTGCTTGAGTTCCAGAAGCATTTGGACAATACTCTCAGGCACATGGCGTGACTCTTGGGCCTGTCCTGTGCAGAGCCAGGAGCTGGACTTGGGTGATCCTTGTGGGTTTCTTCCAACTCAGCATATTCGATGACTCTATAAGTAAGCTGAGAAAAATATTGCTAATTACTTAATAGCATTTAATGCATGATAGGAAGCAGTCCATTATTACACAAACTGAATGACATGGTAATCAAGGTGGGCAAAAGCATATGCATTCCATTCTGTACTATCAAGTCTACAAAACTTCCAACAGCATATTCCAGTGCTCCATACATTTCCCTCTAGAGGACACTCTCCAATAGCAGATAGCACTGTGGTGGCTCTGATACTGCAGAGGCATTCTGGGTCTGAGGCAAATCCATCTGGTGTCTCTGACCAATCCTGCATTTCCGTAAAAGTTGTTGTAAGGAAGTTTAATGAACAAATTTACACCCAAATATAGATTGAACCACAAGTTCTACCCTCATGGTGTGGACAGAGGAGGAGCGTTGCTTTAAAAAGCAATGGGTGCCAGTTTTCCCCTGGATGAGTGGGTGTGGGTTTTGAGGTAAGGTTTTATGACATCACAATCTGTTTTGTAAGTTTTGTGGGCTGGGCAGAGTAAGTGGCTAGTCTGAAAGCCATAAACATCACTTGTGGGGGAAGCTTAAACATGCCCACCACACAGAGGTTAGTATCAGAGGGGCAGGAACCAGAGGTGCTGTCGAAAGAAAAGATAGTGAGACGGAAAATGGATCCAAAATTGTATTGGCTGGTTACTGGCATCCTAAATAATTTTGTTGCCTTTATATTCCCTGATATGGACTCAGAGCAACATCCTCTGGCCCAGACTTTTCTGGTAGCTAAACAAATTGAGTGTCTTCTTTAATTTTCACCAAATCTATGCGCAGCTATCCCAGCACTTCCTTCAAAGGAGGCCCTTCCCAGCATTTTAACTCATCTTAATACATTCCTTTGACTTCAGCATGGGGGAAAGCTCTCTGTGTAATCTCAGAATTAGCTATTTTGAAAGGGACCTGAAGGTGAGATTGTGAAGGCTTTGTCAAGAGATGCTTTCTCACTTCTTCATTGCCATGATTTTGGCTTTTTAGAAGGGAACACAAATGCACAAAGGAACCTGCAATAAAATGCTGTGAAGAGCTTTCCCCTCTCAGGTTTCTTTTCACCTAGTAAAGCTATATTGTCTCAAGTGCACATGGCTTATGAAATCTCCCACAATGAACACACAAAAGAGAAGACTGTTAACTGGCAGTCACATTTAATTCCAGTAGATAAATAAACTGACAGTAACATCTGAATTATTCTAAATACACGCCCCAATCATATATGCCTCAAGTTTTGGCAGAGGCAGAGAAGACATATAGGGTTTTTTTTTTGATTGTAGGTCTCAGAAAATAAGAGGAGACAAAGAAGAAAATATGAATGGAGATTAAAAAAAAAATCCCTTCCCCTGTGTACAGATGAGCTGCTTTTATTTTTAAGTATTTGCTGCTAAATTCAAAGGAAGATATGGTACCTATCTCTTGAGTTGCTAAAGGTATCTAACATTATAAGGCATTAACGACAGTTAAAGAAAGATGTGCTACTTTGCTTTCTGCTACAATTGAATAATATAGCTGAGGTATTCTTTCATTTGATGATTTACTTTATTAATGGCGTTACACACTGAAACTGTGTGTAAGGTTGTCAAATCTGAGATGATGTGGAGACTTGAAAGAAAAGCATACAAATATGATGGATGGAACAAATAACAAAACCAGTGTTATAGATATTGCTGGGAATAGTTCATTAAGACAATACAAATACATGAAGGATTTCAGGTCTTAGGAGCAGACATTTCAACATAAGATGTAGCTTAGCTCAAAAGCACCCTGTGACTTTGCTAGAGACAGAACAGGACCATATATATGGTCAAGTAAGGTAGACTGGAAGTAAAAAGAGCATCTTTTTAGGCACACAAAAGCATGGAGTGGCTTTACCATAGTTTGGCAAAATCTGACTCTGGAGAGAAAATGGCCAACTAGGTTTATAAATAGATGAGTATAGAGACTGGTCAATGGGAACGATAGCCTGGGAAAGTAAAGTTATTTTGTGATGCTGAGACACTCACAAACAAGATTGTCTGGATGCATTGCAAAATTGGACCTTCCTGTCCTTTTATAAAGCCATTCAGATCAAACATGGAAGATAAAGTATTTTCCCAGCCCTAAAGCAGCTCAAGCTTCAGTTGATTAAAATGCTTCCCCCAAATTTCAGACCATCTATAAAATTTCACAGTTTAAATAAACAAGTTCTTCTTTGTCTGTCTCTCATATAGAAGATAAAAACCCTTTGGCTGCTTCTTTAAAAATGTAAGTAGAGTTGCAAATATGCCTTTCCTGTGAAATAGGCAGAAACACACTTATATATTCTTGACTTTGTGGCCAGGATTCATTCATTCCTGTTGTTCTCAGCAATATTCACCCTGAGAGTAGCACAGAGGTTCATGTCTCTGTGAAGTGTTTCTGAGGAAGAGAATTTAATTTTCCATGGGAGTTAAACCATGTCTGTGCCAACACAAATCCTTTGAATGGGTGAAGATACAAGTACCGCTGTTCTCTACTGAGCAACTCTCATTTCCTGGGCTGCCCCTTAGAGATGTGTTGCCATTGCTGGTTTGATAATTTCCGGTAGTGATTGATCACGAGATGCCAGAGCTAACACGGTTTTTTGCTGCCTGGCCTAAGGCTGGATATCTGATACCTGAAGCTAGAAAGCTTCATGGGCTCAGTTGTGATGTGTAGTTTGACTCCTGCTGATGGTGCATTTAAAACATGGCAGGGACTTGTGCTGCCCCTTGCAGGGGCAGTCCCTCTGTCCCAGTCTGGACTTCGAGGAACAAAAAATAGCAGTATTTCCTTGGAAGCACCAGTTATATCTATAACTCATGCTTTCCTAAGATGCAGTGCAGGCTAGGTAGGATTCAGACTGCTTGAGTCTGTTTTTCACAAAACTAGCTCTGCTCTTCTATAAAAATCAAGCAGAGAAATGAGCTCTTCAGGACCTGTTTGGACAGGTTGGAACAGGAGAAGTTGCATAAATGCATTTTCAGCATAAACTGGTCTCATTTTGAAGCCATTCTGCTATGATGGGGGGGATCAGTGATGACAGGAGTACTTGTACCGCAGATGCTTCTGAGACATGTCCTGGTGAGGACTGGGGAGTTAGTCTAGTTGAGGGATGCAGAGAAGAGAGCCCTTGCCATGAACCCTCTGACTTTGGGGGTGTCTGGAAAAAAGGTATCAGAGCTGAGAACTAAGCACAGATGTGAGGGCTTGCTCTATAGTTTTGTTTTGCTGTAGACTGTAGATTGTAGACTTGGTCATTAAGTTACTGGGTTCACCTACTCCTGCTTTCAGACACAGGGCTGTGCAACCCAAAAGTCTGTGGGAGTCTGCACAGGCAGAAGCTGTGCCTCAGCAGCGTAAAGTGAGGGAGGCTGAAATGAGAACAGCAGATCAGTGCCAGCGTTGGTCCTTATATGGCTAATAATTGTATGTAGTGTGTTTCTTGGGATACGGTTTACGGTAAGAAGCTTCAGGTGCTGTGTTCTTGCACTGCTGTATATCAATCGCTGTTGCTGAGCTTGCACTGAGCTGCACTGAGCCTGGGCCAAAAGGAGGGAGGGAGCTGGGATTCATTCACATGCTGAGTATTTGATTAGCCAGCCCTGATACAGTGAGCAAAACTGCTGCCAGAAATGCCTCCCTGGTCAGTGACTGGCCAAGGTGGTAAACGTCACGTGGGAAGCCTCATCTCACAGCTGGCTGCGCTATTCCTCACAAAAAGGCTCTGCCACTCCCTCCACAGACAGTGGGAGCAAATAGGGCAGGGTGCTCTCAGGATGGGGTCCCCAGAAGAGATTTCACTTAGCCAAAGACGGACAACTTTTTATATCAGGCTCCAATTCAGTTTTTCTTGCTTTGTCCGAGAACATCTGATGGAAAAGCTCCTGTTTGCCAGGAGGAAACCTAATCTGCAACTGAACTATGGTGCAATGCTGGCTTGCCTGTCTGTGAATGGTACCTGTGCACAACTTGTCTTAAACAGCACCTATTTATGTTTTCAGGGCTTTTTTTCACTCTTTCTAGAATATACTACTACTGGTGATCATCCACTAGCACTGCTTCTTTGGGTGCTTAGCTACAGTGAATCATGCTCAGAGAACAAGCCAGGTTTTTGATTGGTAAGACACTGGGATTTTTAAAGTGCAAATATTTACAGCTTTCCCAAATCCACAAAAATACTGTCTATCAGTGTCCTAGAGATCTATGTTTAAACCAAACAATTTAGTGCAGTGAGGAGAGTGTTTTGACTTATGAGAAACATATTTTAAAGGCAAACAAATTGCTTTATGGATACATATATACTTACAAAGACACATGCACAAATATATATATATATATATATATATATGAGACAGAGATGTAGATGGTTCAGGCAACTCTGAAACTCTAAAGCTGTGTCTTAAAATACACATTTTACAGATGTGATAGTACAAGGTTTTCGTGGTAGATTACTATGAGCTGATATTTTTATAAGTAACGTTTGAGGCCTCAAATAAAACTTGTTTCCTGTTTCAAGCATCTGCCAAATACTTCTGATTCTTGGGAGACTAAAAAAGTGATAAACTTCATCTAGCCCTTCAGAAATTCTGCTACCAGACTGTACAGTTGCATTACATTTTTTTGTTGTTTCTCACCCTTATCTGAAACACTGAAAATTATCTGTCTTATATTTTCTTGAGCTTTGCCTGTGCTGGGCATTCTTACGTCCTTGTTGCCACTGTAAATTTTTCTTTAAATCATCCTTTGAAAATATTGTAGCTGTCTTGTCGTTAGTTTCAAACAACTGGCTTTTACTTCATTGTACTTGGACCTTCCAGGATCTTATGATGCGGGTAGTGCAGTCTCCGGTCCTTTCATGCTGTTTTAAAATGTTAAATATCTATGTGTTGTGGGACCATCTTTAGGAAGAAAATGAGCTGGTGTATGACGCATTCAGACATGAACCCACCTAGGAATATGTAATGAGCAAACAGGCCCCTGTACCAATGATCACAGCTTTAAGTTGTGGTAATAAAGCACTGAAAGTATGTTCAAATTACTTCTGAAATTGCCAAGCTAAGAGGAGATTAATTAAAACATCATAAACCATGATTCTTGAATAGCAAATAGAGAGGGCACTGACTTTTTGTTTTTACAGCAAATGTAGTACAGTGCATTTATGATGAAGTCTTCCGACCACAGCAAATTCCCAGAGGGAAGATTCTTTAAACACAGCAACCACTAAATGACAGAAAGAAGAGATTTTCTAGTCTGCATTTTAAGGAAGTCTCCAGAAGTTAATATCACATTTAAATCAGATGTTAGTGAAAATGACTAAATATTATATGCATGAGCTTGGATGAATGTACAGACTTGTTTGGAAAACGTTGAAGACAAATGGATGCTCTGTTGTGATACTAGGTTAATGCAGGAGAAATATTTCAGCGTGTCTATCTGAGGGAAGATCGTTTATTTGTTTTTACTTTTACTAGAATTCGATGAGGCTCTAGTGAGAGGTGCATGGACTGCTACAAGTTTTTCTAAAACAACGTGATGTTGACCAGATGCAGGTGGGCTGGACTGCTCTGAGAATTGTGCAGCATCTGCAATTAAGTTGTGATCGAATATCTTTCTCTTGTAGCTGTCTCATGACTTTCTCTGATTCCGCAAGATGAAAGCAATTTTATGTAATTCTCTATTTTTTGAGGGACTTAGATGAAGGGAAATCACAGTGTAGGATTTACATTTCATCAGCAGCAATTTTAAAATTATTTTGTCCACTGTGATAAACTGCATATCTCTGCAGAGGCATGGAAGCACAGGATTGTAGAGCAAAACAGTGTATAAAGTCATTCCAATAATCCTGACTTTATTTTCTGGGTGGTAACAACTATGCAATACCTGTGATAATAAAATGCAGCTTGAGAATAAAGCAAGCTATAAGAGGATAAGTGGAATCTGCATATATCACAAACCTAACCATAGTTTAAACGACCTGTAGTTCCCACAGGCTGCAGGTGAATGAATTTTTAAATTTTATTTTGGTTTTATGGTTTTGTGGGGTTTATCTTCTTTTTGGAGAGGCTTTGGAGGGGTGTGAATTTTTTTTTAATTTTTTTTTTTTTAAATTTGGTTGGGATTTTTTGGCCTTTATCTCCCTCTTCCACAACAGATCTTTTCCATTAATAGAAGCAACAAGACCATTTACCGAATGCACTGAGTTCTCCTTATGACGGCTCTTGTTACTGTTTAAAATGACTTGGTGCATTCTCAAACTATATTAGACAAAACATTAATAAATGTTGGACAGGTAACACTCTTGCACTTTTCCAAGAGAGAAGAGCTATACAGAATTGGAGTATTTTGTGATGCCTGATAAGTAAGGTGTATGTATACGTCTATGCATCCCAGATGGTGAAGGCAACTGCTTCAGAAGACTATGCATCCATTTTTAAAAGAGACAAATTGGACTTCTGCCAGAAAAATCAGCCGCTGAAATTATTTTCATCTCTTGTTCTGAACATTTCAGCTGTATTTTGAGTCTTTTCACTGTTTCCTCCTTGAACATGGCATTTCTTGTTCCTGCTTGCTTTCTGTTCAAGTCAAACCAGTCTGTACCCCAGGCCACATCTCTATTAGCAACTTTCAATGGATGGTGAGAAATGAGCCAGTGCAGGGTAGAAGTGGTAAAGATGTTTTAATTCCCTGATTCTTACACAGTATTGTTCTGGGATCTCTGGCTAACAGATGATATGGAAACACCTCATATTTGTACACTACTATTCTTAGCTGATTTTTGGAATACGAGTACGGTTTTTAAAACAAACTTTCAGCTAAGCACATTTGCCTATTACAACAAGACAGAGCAAGATAACCTTCTATGGAGTTGCTATGTCACCCTGCTCTTAAGCTGTAAATTCCTTTGTTATGATCAGTTTTTTCTTATAGTCATCATGAGGATTTATTTATTAATAATATTCACTGCTAACTGTTATTTATGGGTGACACCGTGGACTAAGAATAAGTCATCACATCTTTTCCAAATCTCTCAATTTACTTCTGGTGTGAGATTAACAATTTCAAGGCACTTCCAAAGGTTATAGAACAGTTCTTGGCTTTAAAAGAACAAAATGTCATGGAAATGCCACCTCTCAGCTCCCTCCCCATCAGCAATAGTAATATTTGATCAGTGTGTACTTTCCATTCAGCTCAGCATCCTTGGGCTGGTTTGGCACATCTGTTCTTTTGAAGAAATCTTACATTTGTAATAACATGATCACAGAACGGTCAAGGAGACCTTCCCTTGGTATTTCACTGAGATTGGTGTACATAATAAAAAAAGGGAAAGACATGAGTAGACTTTAATCAGATGCATGAAGACAAGAGGCCATTGGATTTTTACAGAAGTCTAACAAAAAGAATTTTTGAGAAAGTTTTTTACAATGAGGGTGGTAAAACACTGGAACAGGTTTCTGAGAGAGATGGTAGATGCCCCATCCCTGGAAACATTCAAAGTCAGGCTGGTTGGAGCTCTTAGCAACCTGATCTAGATGTCCCTGGTCACTGCAGTGAGGTTGGACTTGATGACCTTCAAAGGTTGCTTCCAACTCTGCGGTACTCTAGACTCAATACGTCTTTACAGTGGATAACCAAGTGGGGCAAGTCATCTTTGCTTTCTGTGATTTCCTCTGGGTTAGTGTAAAAATTAGAGAAACCCCATGTCCTGATCTCATAATTCATATTCTTATTTTTAAATCATTATGTCTTTGGAGCAGCCAAGCCACAGCTCTTCAGTAATGTTCCCACATTGGTTCTGTGGCATTTGTCCAGCAAACGTGCACCAGTGGGCAGTTGTAGGCTTTGCAGGTCCTCAGCTGTGAGATATGGCACAGCAAGAACCACTGAACTTGAACTTGCCCATCTGCTCCTGAACACAGCTGCCTGCCAGACCCACCTTGCCAGGCAACATCTCTGAACCACAGGAAGCCCCATCACCTTCTGCCTGTGAATTACTCTGCAGTTCTTTCCACCAGCTCCCAAAGATACAGGGCATGTGCCTAATGGCTCCCCACTAAAATATTCACAGAAGAATAAGAAAGGGGAAAATACTGTAGAGCCTCAATGCCAGCTTAGAGGGAGGCCTTCTGCAGGCTGTTCTTGCTGGAAAGCCAAGGGAAACCAAAGCATAAGCGAAAATTAAGCCAGTTGCCATTCACCCCAAATATGGGCAAAAAGTAGGAGCAGCTATACTACATGCTACTGCCTCGAAAGAAAAGAAAAAAGCCTATTCTTTTTAATCTGTGCAGAGAAACAAAATTCCAGGGGGAAAAAGCACTGATAACAATCTGCTATAAACTCAAGATTAGAGTCCAGACAAAGTAGACTTGTTCTTGTTCTCTAACAAGACATTTATTAGCTCACACAACATATTCAAAAGAGCTTCTGACCAGGTAATTAGAGTCCAAAATTCTGCTTTCAAGGTTTTGTCATATATTACTCCCTGTTTGTTTTTTATCATTCAAGCTCAGACACTCTAGTGATAAACTGTTTGCTCTGTGGCCTTGCTGTGGTACATGGAAAACTTTCCATGACTGTGTTGCTGTGGAACAGAAATAGCTAGGCATGTCTCAAGCAGCTTTTGAAACCTAGTTTGGATCCTGATGAAAAGAAGGACTGTTCAGAGGCTCATCACTGTCCCAAAGAACTTGTTTGTTTCTCTTAAAATGTGTTATATGAAAGAGCATGAAATGCTGGGAAGAGATTTTATTTGATATTCTCTTAATAGCTTTTAGAGGGGCAGAATGCTGTGCAGTTCTTGAAGAAAATGAGATATCTTCCCCATTTTTCAGGAAGCATATTAATCTTTGTTCATTAATTTTACCTTTATGTAGTGAGAAATGGAGTGTGTAATTGGTTTTCCTTCTGGCGTCTTTTATAGGCAAAATTTTTTGATGGTCCATATCGAGTCTGTGTGCCAGTGTTTCAGATACAGACAGATGAGAGGAGAGATCACTGTTTTCTGTCTCAGTCACTAATGTTGTCATAATCTGACTTCATTCTTCCCTTCTGTTCAAAATTTCTCAGGTGAGCCACCTTGCTGCTTCATGCTTCTTGTCCTTCTTTGAAGGAACGCCTTCAATTTCCACCATCTCCTCTCTTTGTTTTACTGGGACATAACCTGTAGGGCTAAAAAAAATTACAAGAGGCTACTGCAAATGGATAGACGACTCTATCAGACTTACTTGATATTGTATCAGGTAATTCCTAATTTTTCAGGCACTAAAATAATTATTCATGTGGTTTTTATCTTTAAGAAATAACCCTTCGTATTTTATACGTGAGGGCAACTTAACTTTACTCCCCCCAGATCATACTGAAACTCCTCAGGCAGTTTTTGTGGTTCAAAAATGGTTAATAACCTTTCCTATTGGGCTGATTAATCCTATCCAGGCCATTAAGCTGTGCTGGAAATTCTGTTTATCTTGGGAAGATTTTTTAAATTATTTTTTGTTTGGTTTGGTTGGTTGGTAAAGCTTATGACTTATTTTTTTTTCTCCTCTACAGATATATCTTAGAGAGTTTCTAGAAAATATTAATCTCAGAAGTGAACTGTAGTCACTAAAAGGCTTGGGGGAAAAAACAATCCGTTTTGTGGTTGGTGAGAAAATGTGGAATTTTTCACCTTCAAGAAGTGGACATAAAAAGCCTACTGGATTTGTGTTTCCACATGAGCTAGATGCTAGTTTTTCAGTAGATCTATTAACAGAAATATGGCCCTATTAGCACGCTCACTAGAAAAGAGACTATTTAGACAACTGATGCTAGACAGTCTAAACTTCCTTCCCTGCAGATGACTTCATACAGAAACATTTGCAGAAATTGCCTACATTGCTTTCAAGTTTACCCACCATCAGATAAATCTGAAGGCTTGAGTCCTTAGGTCTATCCAAATTGTGTCAGCGTTATTCTTCTACCACCCTTGTTGTCTGTAAGCTCATGCAGATGCAAGAACATTGAATTCTGCTGGTCAAACAGGAAAAAGCTGAATATAAGATGGTTCTTGATAAGGGACTTCTTCCATGCATTTGTGTGCGTTCTCTGCCTTGACGAACATTTTTTTTCATATAGATTGTCTTCTCTTGTTTGGCTCCTGCTCTGCCATGCACAATTAATTCATGTATCATAAATCTGTTCCTTCACCTAAGCCTGTGTTTATCTGTTATCAAACTTGGACTGATCAGCTGTATTTCATATAGTTCTGAAGCTTATAGGGACCTCATGGCATGTCAACACAGCCATGTAACCTTCCCTTCAGGGCTGGACAGGACTGTACCACAGCTTCTGACACTTCGCTTTTCCATACACAGCGTTCTCACAGCTAGCTTTTCCAGAGATATCCTATCAGTAGCTTAGTACCAATTCCTACTCAATGATCCATGGAAAGCAGAATCCTGAGCTAATACCCTTAGGGGGAAGAAATACTTGAGCACTCCAGAGCTTTTGAATTGGAAACTTGAAGATCCTGTTATGATGGATTCAAGGTTTCCAGCTGTGACACTGTGACCTGCTGTTTCATTTCAGTGATGTCACTTCATAGCATATAAGCAACTTAAAAAGTTTCCCAGGACATCATAATGCTGTTTAATAAACAAATAAACCATGTCTTAAGATTGTGGCTCTGAACTCAGAACAGTTAAAATGGTTTTGACTGTGGACATATCCTGATAAACTCAGATTTTGTGAGCCCCTCAGTCAAATTAAAAAAAAAAACCAACCATGTGAGGATGCTGGTCAGGTGTCTTCCTCACTAGCTCCTGAGGCCTTACCAGATGGTTAGAGAAGCCACATCTGGGTGTTCAAACAAAGTCTACCAAAGTTTAAGGCAGATTTGGGAATATCAGAGGAAAAAAATGGTAGGAGGATTGAAGACCTCCGCAAGGATGAAGAAAACCCTTGCCAGGCAGATTCCAACAGAACTTCTGTGTTCTGGTTTTGGCAAACGCTTTCCCTGCATGGGAGTCACAGCAAGAAGTCTCCCTCCAAACCTGACTGTGCCTGATGAAGATAAATAAACAGCAAATGGAATGGATTTGAAATTTAAATAAGCTCTAGGTAAAGCTCTTGCCCTTGTCCAGAGGAGATGCCACATGTTGGTTTTTGGAAGGTAGAAGGATTCCTAGGAAACCCAGGCTGGTGTGTCTCTGAACAGGGTTCAGTTGATGGCACCAGTGCACCGCACAGCCAACTCCCTCAGGAACTGCCAGATGCTGTTTTGCAGGTGCTTGGAAGTAACATAAACAGTACAGGCAGAAGGCAATGATAACCAAAGCCACCTGTGTACCTGCAAGTCATGCTGTGAGGACAGTATTTAGGCTGACACTTGAGTTAACTTCTTCTACCTTTGCCTATGATCAGGAAGATGGCCAAGAAAGGGTGCAGCTGGTAGTAACATTTCATGGTCCAGAAGGTGTGCTGGAGGAGAGAGGGAAGTGGGGCTGGAAAGCAATAATGGTGTAAGGATGGGATGGGAAAAAAGAGCTGAAATGGGGTGGATTTGGTTTGCTTTCTTAAGAATGAGGTGCATTTCTGGAGCCTGCTAAAGGCTGGTGGGGGAAGAAAAAGGCAAGCATGGAGGGGAGGAAACTATATGGTGAAATCTTCTGCTTAATGACAGTTGCCCCTCTTTTGTTTTATCATGTTCTATAAAATACTTTCCTTTTGCCTCCCACATGTAACCAAAAGCAAAGAGAAGTGATTTTTGAGGAGGTTTCAGATGAATATGAAAGAAAAACAATACTAGTGAGGGAAGGGGTGCTATTTTAGTAACTTATTGAAAACTAGTTTTCTTGAAACAAATTAAGCAAACAGATAGGATTTGTTTTCAGACGTGATTTTCTCTGAGGAGGGCAGAGTTTTAGATGTGATGCATCATGGAGAAATAGACTGCCAAGACACCTGAGAAACATCAAGGACTGTGTGTTGTAGGGATAGTGGAAAATCACCATCATGTTCCAGATCACTGCAGCTCCAGAGCAAGCCCAGGTTTTGTGGTGGGGAGGGGTGAAGGATATTATTTAACCTTGGATGAGAATATAACTGAATGTGCTGAAGACTTTCTGCAACAGAAACTGATTGTATCTTGTGTATAGATAAAAGTGGATGGTCAGAAATGTTTCTCTTCTGGTAAAGTTTTTGCCTGGAACTGTAATTTACTGCAAATCAGGGGCGTAGCTTTTCTCCTGCTAGAAATGTAAGAAGAAATATAGAGACGTTTTTATTGTAGGACAAATTTTCAGGGCTGTAACCATGGAGTCATACACTGGTGCTGTCATGATTAACATCTTCACTGCTGTCAGAAAGCACATGTACTCCAGCAACATATTTCTCCTGATACTATTCCCTCTTTTAGCGATTACTGCTTTGGTTGTCACATTCATATGCTGAGAAACAGCTGGAGCATCCTGCAGGGAAATGCTCTGTATAAGGACTTTCTTAAGGCCTGCTGTGACCATAGAAATATTTTTGTACTTCTCTTCTTTATACCCCACTGTGGAAAGAAAAAGTGATACCAGAAGAGGCATAGTAAATAATCTGAACAAAAGTTTGGAGAGATAATACACTTCATACTCCAGGATTTATATGAATCCTTCATAGGTAGAGACTGAATTAGGACTTAAAGTATATGGGATAAGGAGAGTGATGTTCTCTCACACTTGCCTACTGTCAGTTTCATTATTTTCTTGAATTTATTAATCCATAAAATGAATTGCTAAAGGAGGAGGATTTTTTTATGAAAGAATGCCTTTTAAATGCCTTTAGATTCTCTGCTGGATTCAGAGACCCAGACAGTGCTTCTTAAAGTTTAGTTTTGCTTTTAAACTCAGTGAAATTATGTGACCTGGGTACTGGCCTGTCTAAATGAGAACAAAATGTGAACCACAGACTGCAAAATCTGCTACATTTCTTTTCAGCTGACTGTATTCTGAGGTGCTGTATACATATCAGCAAGCAAATGTGCCCTTTTCTGACTGCCTCTCAGTGAATGGATCACATTCTTGCTTACAAAGTTTCCTTGCTGGAGTGGCTGTGAAATGGTCACTGAACTGAAAAAAAAAGTAATTACCCAGACTTTTATGTACTGATTGTCAGCTGATACAATACAGTTCATTCAATCCCAGGCTAATAAAGTCCTGAAGAAACACTGCTACGAACAAGTTCTGACCTAAGTGTTTTCCCATTTCATTTAAGCTTTTATAAAATCCTGTTCAAAGGACATTCTAATGGAAATAAAGCATTAAGACTTAATCCCTGGTGGAAGCTACCCAAACAAAACATTTAGTAGAAGCAGACATTTCAAACTGCTTTCACTGATGGGCCAAGATCAGAGGAACTTGTCTGAATTTCAGTTTCACTTCATCCTGGGAATGGCATTTTTTAATATTTAAAATAAACTGCACTGTAATAAAATTACAACAATTAAAAACACTGAAAAGAGGAGGAAATGCTTTTTCCTCCCTACTATTATTTCAGAGCAAATTCACCTGTGTTTTCCTTCTTTTCTTTCTTGTGCAGCAAGAGGGCTTCTTCTTATCAACGTATTTTGTAATACCTAATGAAGCAGCAATCACTGTTGCGCTGGCAGAGCCACAGAGGCTGGATAAGAATCCCGTTTGGCTCCCTATGACCATTTTGTAAAACAGTGTCAGTAAATTCGATTAAATGTAGCACTGGGATTGAAGAAGCATCCAGCTACTGAAAAGATTATAACACCTTCTGACTACAGATCAAGTTTTCTGCATATAAGCACATTTTACTGTGGTGAAATGTTCGGACAACAGCTGAGTTTTTGTTTTCATGTAACATTTTTGCATTTGTCAAAGGTTATGGGGCTTCTTTCTGCATTTGTGGGTTTAGAAGAGCATAGCCTGTTTTCCTGGGCATTGGCAGTGCTGTCAACACATACACTTAGTCTCATTACTTATACCTCCCTCTCTAGTGAAGAAGGATGTTAGCTGAAGTGGGTGATGCTGATGTGTTTGTTCTTTCAGAAAATAACAGCTTTCACTGGCAAAACCTCAAATTACACTTAGGCTTGCATTATATTGGCCATTGCGCCTTTGTATACCTTTTTGATCCCACTGCAGGTTGTAAAAATTTTCAGCTGGAGCAGCCTTGGCTTAGAAGAAGATCCGAGATTCTGCAGTTGATGCATACAGCTTGGTCTGGAAGGGTCCTAAAAGAGGCTTTCTTTTTTCCATTTTTTCCTACATGATGTTTAGTGGTAATGAAAGAAAGAAAACAAGATGCTGCGATAGTCAAGGGTTTTATCTGCATATTTTTAGGGTCTCTTGAATAGATTTCTTTTAAAAATTCTGCTTTAAAAAACTAGGGGGGTTTTGGTGCTGAAGCCCACAGAACACCCAGAAGAGGTATTTCTTATTTAATCTTGTACATAGAATTAGCTTATACATGAAAGCAAATATTTTTATGTTGCCAGAGTTCAAACCTAATGCTGCGTGCCCACCAGTCATTCCATTCCAAAAACTAACTGTGCTTTTCACGTGAACTGAAGTTCTGGGTGACTGTTTTTTCCTAGCCCTTGAAGCTGACCCTCAGAGTACAGCATGCCATCGTCTTGCAGTGCATCATGCCGCAGAAAGCTTGGAATGGAGTTAAACCTTATGTTGGTCAGTGAATTAACCAGGCTTTTCCCAACAATTATTTTCTTCCTCCGCTAATCACTAGTGACTTTAAAAAAACAAACTATGTTTGGATTCAAAAGACCAGCTCTCAGAGGAGTTAATGTAATGGCCGTGTTGTAGAAGGCCAAGTGTTCTTTCTTAGTTTGGTCCTTGCTTAACTGCTTTCTTCAAAGCTGAGCATACTTGGATGTATTATTTGGAATTTGAATGTTAGGAAATGGAAAATTAAAAATAATAATGGAGGAAATTCCCATCTGGGAAATCTGTTGTGTATTCAAAGCACCTTTGGTTGCAAGCTTGCACTTTGTGGCCTTGACGCATATTGTACCTAGAGATCAAGCTTGGATTTGAGCTTTCCCAAGGTTTTTACTGAGGGGGTGGGGGGCCTGGGAGAGGATTAATTCAGCTCTGCCTAACTCTATTGCTCTTAGTAGTTCTGGTGCCTGGTGCAAGGCCAGATGTTCCTTTTTCAAAAGAAAGGGAACACAGAGCTTGCCTTGGCTCTAGATTCAGGCCCGTGATGAAGATTGTCCCTCTGACTCCTGTACAGAAAATAACCATAGCAGTGAGAAAAGGCGAGAAAGGGATAGTCCTCTGCCTTGTCTTACAGTCAATCATCAGAAATGTCTGTGCCCTGGGGGAGGGTGTCTACAGAGTCTGTGGAAAAAGCAGTGATAGAAGAGTTAGCTGAAACTTTCACAGGAAGTCTAAGAAAGTTGCCTCTTTTCTGGCATAGATAAAATAGCAATCATCGCTGGTCAAAGTGTAGGCCTCATAGAAATCTCAATGACTTTGTGATATATGTAGGCAGAGTTTATGAGGAGCCAAATAAAATCCAAAGATGGTGATGATCTTTCTGTGGAAGTGTGGGTCTGGGAGAGCAGCAGCCGAGGAGTGTGTGCACAAACATCACGCAGATTTATTTGAAGCATGAAACCAAGAGAGAGAAGGAGCTCTCAGGACTCAGCTGGAAGGAGGCTTGGCATCATGAGCAAAGGAAGTGCTTCCTTGAGTGCTCAGAGGTGCTTTGTTTATGTAATTTGTACATAAAAGCAAACGTCAGAAAGAGAGGAAATGAGTAGTTGGTATAAACTTTGTGTAGGGGCAGAGGAGCATTAAAGCCTTCTCTTCAGCTAATTAACTGGACAGGTAGTAGGGTGCATTTGTAGTACACTCCTCTCATAAGCCAGGTGTCCAAGAAGACATCCTGCTTTCCTGGGTGCCTAGATTGGTCTGTGCCATAACCAAACCAACTTGTAACAAAGCTATAGCAGAGAGTTACTCATAGTCACTTGTCTGCAGGTCACAGAGAGCTGCATGTCTGAGTTCACTCAAAAGCAATCCTATTTTACTACTTTCCCCTGTGATGCCATGCTATCCAGAAGCAGACCATAATTCAAATTTAAGAAGAAGCTAAAATCTTAGCTCTGACTCTTTTTGACTCTAAGGTAATGTTACTTAATAATTCTTTGATATGTGCTTGACCTGCTGAAGGCCAAAAGTTTGTCCTTTTCCTTGAGACCATTGTGAGCATGTGCATGTGTTTGAAGGTATTTGACTAAATAAACTGTTTCACAGGAAACATGTCACTTCAATCTCAGGTATACTACAATTTAAAAAAAATGTGCAATTAATCTGATTCTTACATCCATAGTATTAGTCATGGCTGTGAGCTTTGTGGTGGAAGGCCAGTTTTCAGTAATATGAGTTCTTTGCTGTTTCTTGATCACTTCTGAATTGTCATTCACTTGTGTTGCATTTGGCAGTTGCATACTTCTTTTCTGAAAATGTCTGTAGAGTTTGGCTCTCACATTTCTGTAAGTTCCTATGGCATCCAGTGTTACTGGTTCTCCTGCTCTTCAGGTGCTCCATCCCTCTGATCATTTCCATGGCCCTGCTCTGGACTCAGTCCAACAACATGTCTTTCCTGTGCCAAGAGTTCCACAACTGGACGCAGTACTGCAGGGGAGGGATCTCACTTATCTGAATGCAAAAGTTATTCATTGCTGGTTTTTTTGCATGCAAAACTACATGAATTTTTGCTTCTCAATTTACATGTAACTACAAATATCTGTTGATGTAGGGATACTGAGAAAGTTAATTCCTTACTTCAGGGGAGTATTATATTTCTGCAAAACCTTGTGCAATAATCCATTTGCCTACTGTGCTAATCCTGCCACTTAAGAAAGTGGCACAGAACACAACATGTGCCACGAGCCCTGCGGTGTGGCAGAAGCAGTACAGCAGCCATCTCTGAAGTGAGCCGTCTTGCTTGTACTTGCTGTGGGGTCTTTGAAGCAAATACAAACATAGAAGAAAGAAAGAGAAGAATATAATGGTTAATAAAATTTCTGGGTGTCTATGAGCAACCAGTGTGAAGCAGAAGTAAAATGCATAGGTTTTGTAGAGTTATCCAAGCCATTTTATGTGACAATGATAAAGTTGTAGGTATGGTTGAGATTACCCAGATATAACAAAGCTTAATGTGAATTCAAAAAGGTACTGATGAGGATCAGTACCTTGGTTAGAAGAATGAGATGGATTAAACATTTCCCTGTTACTCCTTACAAACAGATAAAATACCTTGGTTTCTCTAGCCTGGTTGGCAGATGCTTATAAGGGGATAGGACAATTATTTGTAAATGGATTGGAGGATTATGTATCAGGGAGGGAAAAATCTTATATAAAAGGATAATATTAATCCCCGATCAAGTGTTTATTATCTAGTTAACTTGGGCCGGAAATTGAAATGTTCCTGAACACTCAGAGAGAGAAGCTCCAGACAGGAAGGACTGAGGAGTTTAAATTGTTAGGAGATTGAGCATGATAAGACCAATGGAAGGGATTGTGTAACTAATTTGGAGAATTCCTGAAGATAAGAATCCATGTGTATCTGCTAGGTTCAAAAGGAAACCAGATCACTGCTTGCCCTGTATTTATTTTTTTATAATCCTATGCTAAGTCTTCTGCCCCTTTCTTGTAGGACTCAGCAGAGATTTGTCCCTCTCAACTCTTTAACAAACTTTGTTTAACAGTTTTCTTGCTTATTGCAGGGATCTAGCACAGCGGCAGTGCCTTTAGTCTCTGTCTTTTGTTGTCTTCTCTCTACAGCTGTTTCATCTGAGCTGTTACTTAGGTCCATATTTAATTATCAATATTGGGCAGGCATTGTGTGGCAAGTGGGCACCAGGGCATCTGTTGCATGATTTCCTGGGACTGCAGGAAGCCTTGTTGTAGGACCTATATCCCAGTTCTCCATTCCTGCTAAAGGGAGAGCTGCTGATTTCTTTTTCCCTCAAAAGGTGTTAGTAATCAAGCAGTGCTGCTCCAGCCTCTGTTTATGCAGACAGTTTGTGTCTTTAAAGGCTCATTACTTTTTTGTTTTGAACATTTCACTAAACACATTGCTGTTTACTCAAGCAAAGGCCTGGAGTACAACTGAGTACTTGTCCTGCTCTACTGACTGAATCCAAATTTATTTTGCCTCTGTTATTCCTCCTTTACGGTGCATTAAAAAAATTAGCACAGGAGAGAAGCACTCTCTGTATTCCTTAAATATTCCTTGTGCCTCTGTTGTGGTAGAACTCTGTATGTAACAGAAATGACAGTGGAAGAGATCTTCCTCCTTACATTGCACAGCCAAGAAGCAGTTCTACGTGCTTTTTTTTCTCTCGTGGCTTTTGCACAGGTGAAATAGCAATGAAATTTCAGAAAGTAGCAGTCATAGCCTTATCTATCAGTTTATTTTGCTCAGTAGTGTATAATTAATTCCTTTTTTAATTCTGTAGATGGCTGTTTAAAAGCACTTGCTGTAGAGCCAGCTACAGTGCATGCTTTAAACTGAGGAATAAAAACACACTACCAACTACAAGGTCTTGTTGCTGTAATTTTCCTTGTGACCTTTAACAAACTCAAACCACTGTTATTGTGCACAGAATCCAGCAAGGCTATAATCACCATTAAAGAGGGTGTTTAGTTTGGGTTTCACTATTTGAGGGCAGATGGGAAAAATATTTATGTTTTTTGGTTTTTTTTTTTCTTTAGGACAGGAATAATCTTTCCTGTTTACATTTGTGGAGTGAGCACAGCCAGGTCCATGCAGTGACTGGGACTCCTGTACCACAGTACACGACTATTTATGTCCTTACTTTTCTCATCCCCTACCACACTGACCAGTCAATAAGCAGGTTCTCTCCAATTGAGTAAGATGTCTAGTTAGGAACCACTGCCGTAGAAAGAAACTATTTTTCTTCTGAGCTGCAGAAATATAATTCCCCCACATCTTGCATCCTACATCCAAACTTTCTGCCAGTAAAAATACAATATAAAAACCAAAATGTTATAAACCTCTCCAGATGTAACAATTGCATCTTTTCTGAGGCCTCCACCAGTAGGCTTTTTCTCTTTCACTGTTTCCTGCCTTTCTGCTCCCTGCATACTCACTCTCATCTTCCTCTAGCCTTTGCATGGGCAAAAGTTGGTGTGTGCCATGGCTAGTTCTGAGCAGTATCCTGCCTGACCCAAGTCAGCAGGGAGCTGCTGATTCCCTGCTGCAGCCTTTCCCTCCATAGGAAAATTCACTGGTATCTTCTATCATCATGCAGATCTCCTACAGCACTGGAGTTTGGGACCTCCTCAATCCACCCGTCAAATGTGGCTAAAACTGCCTGTCATATTTGGAAACCATTAGGAAATACAAAGCTGGACAGATGTACAGCACTATTGTATAAAGCCCATTTAGTTAGCAAAGTACCCTGAGAAGTCTGGATTTCTAATTATAATGTATACAGACAGATACATATTCCCACTCAGGACATATAACATTCTGCACAAACAGATAATTGGAGTGGGAGAGGAAGGAAGGAGAGGGATGTTTGTATCATCTCATGGAAAGTAGCAATGTCATACCACACCTGGATGCTGCTGACTTTGTTTCTCACACAAGTGCTAATGAAATATTTTGTGGTTAGGAAAAAAAAAAAAAAAGGCTTGGAAACTCAGTATCCAAAGGGTTTCAAAACTTCATTGTATGTGCCAAATATTTCCAGCTGTTATTGCCTTCCACTTATTTCCCACAGCATCTTGGCCTGGGTCTGCTAGTGATCTTTCTTCGCTGATGGCATGAGATGTTAGCTGAGCCAATGTTTATGCTGCTCAGAAAGATATCCCTCAAGCCTTACCTCATTAATGATTTTAAGGCTTGTTAACCTGTTTATCTTCAAAGGATGGAAGCTTTTAGTGCTAAATAAAGTGGACGGCATTTATGTAGATTTTGATAGAGAGCACAATTGGATATCAGACTGCAGTCTGTGTTATAAACTAGGAGCCATCACTCATTAGTTCAGTTGCTTCTCACTGAGAGGAGGGAGATTAGGCTGCATACATGGGTGTCTGAAGCAGCATTACATCTGCTGACTCCAACCCATTGAGAGCTTCTAACCTACAGCTTCTTCAAAAGAAAACAGTTGCTAAGATATTTGGTCATGGAAAATTTGGGGATGGTTTGCTATAGCTTCTGTGATCATCCATGGATTGCCTTGTGGCATAGTATAATCCTGTAAGCGGTTTAATTTAATTAAATCTAGATCAACAAGGAAATCTTGGATATTGTGGGATCAGCTGCTTTCTATCATGAGATTTTAGAAAGTCCTATATGCAAAGCAGTTGCAAAATCTGTTTAAATTTTCTTATGTATCAGCCATACTGTGTGTTCTGAAAGAGTTGATGTCAAGCTACTCAAGTTACTCAGAACTACACTCTGGTTGATTGACTGCTTTTTGTTGTTGTTTTGGCTTTCAAACATTCACTAGAATTGAAGGAAATTTTTGCTTTTATTTTCCACTGTTTGTATTGGTGCTGCTTTAATTCTGATTTGTTTTTGTTTTGTTTTGTTGGGGGTTTTTTTTGTGACAAAAACATCCTTCTTATTGTTAATTGTTGTAAACATTTACCTAGCACTTTGCAGTTGTTAATGAATTCATTTTCCTAATGCTGAGTAAGTGTTACGTGTATTTTAGAGCTCAGGCCTGTTGATGAGACATACCTAAGGCCCTAAAGTGTGTCAGTAGTGTAGACAAGGATTTAATTTGAGAACCTTACTGTGACTCACTGTAGTTAATGCGCTAGCAGTGTCAGTCTGTGGTTTGTGTATGAGCTGAGATTTGCAGTATTGAAGAGATTGCATCTTTTTTATTGTTCTAAAGCAGCTCTTTCTGGTTGTGTTCATTTTCCTTTGAGAAGTGGGTATTTTTGAAAGCTTACTTCTATGTAACTGTAATGTTAAGTTTATTTGAAAGGAAGTTTCATTTACAGTTAAAGCAAACCATTAACTGTTTCAATACCAGCCCTAGAAGTTAGACTCCGAAGGCTGAAAATCCCCTCCCCTCCCCTCCCACTGATGACAGGACAGAGAGAAACAACCTGGTCTCATTTCTACTTGCCTGTCTGCCAGGACCTCCAGAACCAATTTGTGTTGCTGACCCTCAGAGGTGCTCCTCTGCCTTGTACTACAGAGCTATGGGTAGCATAGCCAGGAGGAATTCCACATCCCCTCCTGTGTGTAGTAAAGCAGCCTCAGAGTGAATGGACTGGGGGTTGAGCAGCACAGGCAGATTCTGCCCTAAAGGCCTCTTTGGCCTCTTTGCACTCCAACTCACAAAGGTATCACCCTGCTGTTTCTGGGAAGATGAGGAAACCATCTTTATTTTATTTATTTTTTCTCTCATTGATATTTATCAATGACAGAACCTCCATGCAGAAAAGCTGTCACTTGCTTTATTACCAGCAGCCCAGAGCTGGTAGAATAGAGCACAAGGCATTTATTTGAGTGAAGTAACAATGCCAACTAGTGGTCAGAGCTTTCACAGAGAAGAGGTTGGTAGTCCAGGGAAAAAAAATAAATTAATCAAAATGTATGTAAATCATAAAAAAATTTTGTGACAATCTCATCAGTCATCTAGGGAAAAGACTGTAATTACTGATTTTGTTTAATAGGGCATTGCAATTTGTAACATAGCAGGTATATCCCTTGATTAATGATGTGCTGTCCTTGGAGTTACAATACAGTTGTGCTTTTCTTTTTTCCAAAATTAATTCATCCCACTCATAATCCGATTACCTGTGCTAACGGTTCCAAAACAAAAAGAAAGATTAACTAGTATCTCCATCTTGTCTCATGATAATATCTACATTCTTCTTTCCTAAAAGAATCTCCATTTGGGCCTGAATAACCCACTCTGGCATCTGTTTGAAAGTGTATGGTTGTTGGAATAACAAAGGGTAATCTTTCAACATCACTAGAGGCTTTTTTATTTCCCTCTTCAGTCTTAATTTTAAATGTATATCAACATATCAAAGTTCTTGAGGTGTTGTGCCACAAGTTGTTCCTTTTTTTTTTTTTAAGGATTCCTTTGACATCAAGATAGCTAGATTTTTGGATATATATGTAAATATTACTGCCTGTAATATGCATGCTAATGTCTAAATTTAATAATCATCTTTATGCATTAAAAAGGCAAAAGTGAAAAGCATGTATTTGGATTTTTTTTTTCTTTTAGATTTTTTGGTTGGTTGGTTGCTTCTTTTTTTCCCCTTTCAAAACAGTGTCCTTCCTATAGCGTTCACCTACCCCTCAACTGTTTTAGAAAGCTCATATGCTGGTGATTTCACTAGATGATACAGGGAGAGGCACCAGTCAGGAAGACAGCTCCCTGAGTTCTACAGACTGATTAAAATTACAGTATCTTTTATTCTGCACCAGCTAGATAGTTTCACATTCTGCAGTATGTATGTGTTGTGTCACCAGAATCTACATCCTGTTCATCTCTTGATGTGTCTGATGTTGGGGTGCACTATTCTTTTACTGTTAAACTATGGGAGACATTCCCTGGAGTTTCTCCTAGAAACTGGCCTGACTGCCTACCTACCTGACTTTTGAAAAGCTAGATTTGCTTTTCAGATCAGGTACTTGTAATTATTAATTTTGCATCATTAATTTTGAGCATACCTATGCCATTCATCATGTTTTATGGCTTCTTCAAATAATAGTGACCTTATATGTTCTGTGAAGTCAGCTAGCTCGTGTGTCTCCTATTCCTTATAAATACAATAGCCATCTGTATTTTATTGTATCCAAAGGCAAGGCCAATTCATGATGCTTAGTGAACTTTAGATAAATTCCTTGATCTCATGTGTTTTGCTGTGATGCTAAGATAGTAGTACTGACTCATTTTGAGTTGCATAAAAATGTGGATCACACTTGAAGAAAACATTTTTAGGGCTAGTTGATTTATTTGTGCTAAAGCTCCAAATCCTTCTCCCCTTTCTGGCAGGCATCTGTATGCACTGTCCTCTTCCAACACAGAATATGCCTGAAAGCCCCTTTTTCCTTCCTGAAACATTAGAAGTTGAGACATCCTGTGTTTGTGAAGTTGTCCAGTGAATACCTGTGGCACTGTTGAGTGTCAGACTGTACGAGCATCCTTACCCAGTGTGGTCCTTCAGCTCTGTTTTCACCTTCCTGATGAACAAATACACATCTTTGGTGTTCAGTGTCTTGGAGTATCATATACTCCAGGGCAATCCTGAAATTACCTGTGTATTTTGGAAGTGTGTGGGAATGCTTCCCATTCTCTGACTTGTCTGCATCTCTGGCTTCTCTGCATCCCTATAGGGTTTCTGGGTTTCTCAGTCACTGTTCTGATTCCACACCCTGGGGCCTTATTTTTATTCTCCTACCTTGTTTTTTCAGTGCTAGCAAACCTAGAGAGCACACTTATAGCAGCCATAGTTTGCTCATTTATTTTTTAATCTGTGACTACTTTGAAGATCATTTACTAACAGCCTTCACAGGAACAGCTTTCTAGCATTACTGCTGAGTTTGGAAGTCCTCCGTGTCGCTAGTTGCTCATCTTTCTCAGATATGGTTTTTTGCTTTTTCTCCATTTGACTCTAAGCCCCATGGTTTGCATATTGCTTTTATTCTCCACTTCAATTTTATTATTTTATTTTAGCTCAGAGACATCAAACGCTGGCTGCATTTCTGGATATATGTATTTCCTGCTTTCTTGCCCTTTGTAGCCTGAAGGCAGCCTAAGTTCATAATTAAACTACAGGCAAGATGGAAAAAGAGAACTGCTTGTTCCATGAACTCAGCAGCATTAACCATTAACTATGCCTCTGTTTGTTTATTTTTAATGAAGGAAGAAGTGGAAAAAAGAGTAGCATCCATCTCTCACCTGTATTAATACATGGTTTTTATGGAGGTTGGAAGCTAGGGAAGAGAGAGGTACCACCATTGCTTCATGTGATCTTTTACACTTCTACTCCTGGAAAAAAGGAGTCCAAAATTTATTTTTCCCACCCAGTTTTTTTCTCTTTTTTTTTCCTCCCCTCACCCTTGACCTTGCATTACCAGAAAGCTTTAAAAGAAGAGGAGGGAATAGAAAAATGAAACAGTGCTCAATCCACCATTCTGCTCCCCATTGCAGCCCTTCCTGGCAGAGGAATGCTGCTTTCTTGCTTTTGGGGTTTCTCAGTTGCTAGGAATTCAAAATATTTGTGGCTTTTTAAAAAAATAATTTTGGAAATTGCGTCAGTGCTGAGGCCCTGGGGCTGGAAATGCCAAGTGTTACCTAAGTGGAATACTTGGCAGGGCAGCATGGCACTGTGTGATAGGAGATGAACCTGGGGCAAGAGGAGCCAAGCACCAAGGGTAGAAGGCCCCCAGCTGTTTCTGAGTCTCAGCTGGGCAGAGGAGCAGTGCCCTGAATGCAGTGGGTTGGCTGCTGAGCTGAACATTTGTCCCTCACAAGAAGCAGCCCACACAGGTCTTGGTGGCAGAGGGAAACCAGAGACTAAATGAAGAGGTGAGCAGATAAGGATCAGAAGGTTTTGACTGGTAGAAAGAAATGGGTTCCTGAAGTAGGACCAAAGTTGAGGGAGACCCAACTAGCCTTAACCTGTCATGCTTCCTCCTTTCAAGCCTGTTGTTTGCCACAGGAGTCTGGGCAAATGCAATTAAATTTTTTCCCCACCCTGTACAAAACTGTCCTACCTGGTGGATTCTGGAATGAATGATGAGGCAGGTCAGGAAACCAGAAGCCTTGTTGTAGGAGTCTGTGGACAAAGAGCTCCTCACTGTGAAGTTAGTGGAAAAAACCAGAGGAGACGTCCCTCCATCACACTGGCATAACATGCAACTCTGTGGAATAACACAGAAACCAAGGGAATCCTGCCATCTCTAGGGAAGGCTTAAGATGTTAAAATTCCTGTTTTTCTTGGCATGTATGGAAATATTGTTTGTTGTTTTAAAATGAATATTTCAGTAACGCCAGCAGAAGGATTTACAAATCTCATGTACAATAAGGAGGAGGGTAGTGTCTGTGCAAGTGACAACTATGAGAAAGAATCTGGAGTGTTTAAATATGTCCCATTTGCTGTAAATATATAAGTTTTTTAGTGTAGTGCTCTTTATAATATGTTGATCATATGGCTGTTTGGTTTCTTCCTCAGAATCTGGATGCCTGTTTTCAGTAGAAATGACCCTTCTTAAATGAAGAGACCCTTTGTTACCTAAGGAAAGAATTTTACATTTTCAAGAAATTCTACTCGAGCAAGGGAATTTGTTTTTATTATTTTTTAAATTTTTTTCCTGTGCCAGGTGTTCTTGCTAACAGCTACATGATAGTTAGTGCAATGGTCCAACTGCTTTGCTCCGCAGCACTGCCTGGTATTCTGAGAAAGTTTGGCTAAGTCTGCACAGGATTAGTCACTTTCAGTGTGAAAGAATGTTCAAGAATATACTCATAAATATTGCTCAGTACCATTTTGCAACAATATACATGAAAGAATTCTCCAGTTGCCACTATAATGTCCTACAACTGGCACTAGGCTGCTGCAGTGAAATTGTTCATACATAGCTCTGGAGAAATTTTTATGGCCTATGTTGCAAACTTCTCAAAATCCAAACCAGAAATTTTCCCTGTTGGTTCAGTTAGGTCCCCCCACAGCTTGCCTCACTCTGTTTCCAAGGGTTTTGGGGACCAGGGCCCCATTTCCTTCTCTTCAGAGATGGAGCTCAAATGTGATGCACATAGAACAGCTTGGGCAGTGCTTCTCCAGACGTCTTGGAGAACACAAGTGTAATGCTGACTTGAAGGAAATGGGAGACATACTGCTCCAACCCCTTCTACCTTTCCAGGGATTTGTTTTGGGGAATGCTGAGCTGACTAATGTTTTCTGCTCTACTTCTTCCTCTAGGCAAATTCCCTTCTCCTGGACAGATACTTGGACTGCAGAGACTTTTATTTATAAATATGATTATCTTACATCCTTTTCCTCACATTGCTATTTTATTTTGAAAACTGTTTTGTTCTTATTGGCATCTGGTAATTGACATCTGAAGTTTTGAAATCCTGGAAAGAAGAGGAGCTCTGACTCTTTGCTTTTATTCTGTAAGGACAGCCAAGGAAGAGGCAGACTTTAGCTGACCACCCAGCTACAGGGAAAGAGTACGGCAAATCAGAATATCACCAAGGCTGAGCAGGTAGAACTAAAAAGCCACAACAGACTTGGTGATCTGAGGCAAGGTGGAAAAAGAGTTGCAGATAAGAGGGAGTGTGTATATGGTGTGAGAGTGAGCTGGAAGGGAATTTGGGAGCAGAACAGAGAGTGAGGGTTAAGGGGAAGAATGAGAAGATGGTGCCAAGAGGCTCCAGAGCGGGTTGTGGGGTCAGGACTAAGAATTTGAAACAGGAGAGGGTTTAATGAGGAGATGCTCTTGAATGGGAGAGGCAGAGGGCACTGTGGTTGACTTTTGGGACATTTGAGAAAAGGGGAAATGGGGTATTTGAAACAGGAGTGGTGCAAAGGGATTTGTGATTGGAGGAAAGCTGGAAGGAAAGGGGATGATGAGGACAAATGGAGAAGAACACATAATTTGAACTCTTAGTTGGTCACTGCAGTACAGGGAGTTGAGGGATAAGACATCTCAGTCAGAAGAAGGATAGGTTAGAAGGATGATCAAGGCTGAGTGGACCTCTAGCTCAGGAGGAACTGTGATTAAAATAGGGACAATTCTTGTTCCTGTTCATCTACCCTTCTCACTTGGACACCTCAAAGCAGGACTCAGAAAAAAAAGACTTCCAAACCCACTTCTTTGCCTCTCCTCTCTGCTCTACACCAGCTGGAGCCACCTGTGAAACCCTCATGTCATCCTTGCCTTCTTTCCTACTCCCATGCCATAGAGGTGGCACACCAAGCAATACAGCAGAAACTCAAACTCAAAGAGTCCAAAGTTCTTGGTGTTTCCAGTTCCCTGCAAGGGGAATGTTTGACCTCAGGCCGACTTCTTCTTTTAGGTAAACTTTAGCTTTGAGCACATGTTCAGACACGCAGAATTACAACAATGGCTGTGACCATGATTTTTTGTTTCTAAATATAAACCATAGGTAGGGGGAGATAAGAACAACTTCATCCAGGTTTCTGTACATTCCCACATTGTTTGCTATTACTGCAGGTGCAACAGTATGTCAAAATCCATTACATTTCTATTTTCAGATTAAAAGGTTTTTATTAACAAAGTCTGAGTTTTAATGAGTTTGTTAAATGAATTCTACAGAAATCACTAAACATATGAAATGGAGTAATTGCAAACATGACCTACTAATTTGCTATCAGGTAAAGTAAAAAAGTATCATCATGGCCTTGCAAAACCTAATAATTTATGATAATTCTTTTAAAATACTTCATGCATGTTATAACCAGAAACAAGCCCTGTGAATTGTTTTAAATGAATCTGTATTCTTCTTCAGTGGGATTATTTGTTAAAAACATTTACTAAAAGTTGGATAGGAAGAAACAAGAGTGAATATACATGCCCTGGCAATTACAAACTGTGCTGTGTTTCTTTTGTGGGGAGACTAGACAGTTCCCTTGCAGGCTCTGTGTACAGAGATTGCTATGACTGTATCCTTACACCAGTTTTAATTTTTCCTTTTTTTCAATGCATTTCATGTTTTAATACCAGCAATTTTAAATAAATTGTAACAGTAGAGAAAGAATGAACAAAACATGAAATCTTTTCTTTGAGTTGCTTAGCCTGTGACTGTGCCTGGTAAGCAAGCAGCTGTGGAGTTGTTGGTGTTGTACAAAGAGGAATACAAACTCCCGTGCAGAATTTTGATGAAAATTTAATATGAGACCTCAATAAAGTGCATCTGCAGGTAAAGTAATATAAAAAGTACTGCAAACTTTTTTCCCAGGGCTCAAGGTTGAAGACAAAGGTTTGTCTTCAGGCAGTTATCAGACTGAAGAAGAAACAGCAGCCTCAGGTCCTCGCCATTGATTTTATAACATTTTCCAACAAACTGTTAAGGTTTATTTATCTATCCTCTTGACCTTGATTACTTGCTCTAACTGGTGCTCAGTTACATAAAATGGCATCCAGGGCTGAAAAACACTGGAGCTGGTATTGTGCTCATAACTATGACATATCATTTAACTTCCTAAACAACTCAGGAAAGCCACCTACTTGTTTGTTTTAGATTAAAGAGCAAACCCATGAATGTTATGTTGCTTAGAGTGAAGAATTCATCTAATGTAGTAGTAAATAAAAATAAGGAACATCAAATAACTTCACCTGTAGATGAATTTCAAGATTTTTTTGTCTCTCTTTAATGAAAGTCCTCCTCTTCTACTGAGGACATTCTGGCTCATGTTTTGTATTAAATCCATTCCCTGCATGAAGGCCAGCATGACTTAGGATAACAGGGTACTAAATAATCTTCTGTGCCTTTCTATAGAATCTTTCAATTCCAGATCTTTGTTTTAGTGTAGCAACCTTTTGTGTTTCCAGTATTCCACAGCAAGCTGTTGTCAGAATCTGGAGCAAGGGATTGAAGCTCTTGATCCAGCTCTGTGATTGAATGATTATATGCAGGTATCCATCCAAATGCATATTGTTTTACTTACCTTCCAAATATTTGAAAAACAACCGAACTCAGGTTTGCAGATAGGTGAATGCTTGAAGCTGGGGCACTGAGAGCCCCAGAAAAACACTTACTGACTTCACATGCCCTAAGCCCCCCAGAGACACTTATCTGGAGCTCTTGGAACAGCAGATACAAGACAAAACCTGCATCACTAAGGTAATAAACATCTCTGCTTTATCGAGAAGTGTGGAGAGGGGAAAATCTTCACTTCTTTTTATATTTCTGTTTTCAAGGTTTTGCAAAGTAACACATGGAAAAACTTAAGCTTTGGTTGCCAAATGCTGTCCGGATATGCATGAATGTGACTTTCACTGATCTTTTGATGGAGGGCTATGGACTTCACTGAGTATTGAACAGAATCACATAGGGAAAGATAAGTAACTTTTAGGGACTTCAAAAAGTTTCTTACTAAGTCAGAAGTACCTGATGAGCAAAAAATGGTCAGTTATCTCAAGGTTGGGGTGCACAATAGAAAAAGACACAGTAAAAAAATATAAATCAGCAGAATCAACACAACATCACACAGCCAAAGAAATAGCAAAATGCTGGAAAAGGGTCAACAAAACCAGAAATGCCAGGAAGGCAACAAAAGATGTGAAAAAAAGGGCTGAAGATTGTGAAGTCAAAGTAGGACATTTATAAATTATGTCAGGAACAAAAGGTCTGTTAGATACTGCTTAAGTCAAGGGGAAGTTGTTCAAGAATGTGCTAGATAGTACTGGGAAACAGACCAGTTTCTTCACCTCAGCATGCACCAGGAAGAAAAGGAAGAAACCTGCCCGAACCAAAAAGACTGTTTTGTAGATCAAAAAATGGAAGATTCCCGAACACTACATCTTCCCACTGCAACTGACAGAAGAACAGATTGGCTCAGCAGGGAGGCCCCAGGGCAGCTGGCATACTCCCTTACTCCCCCAAAAAGGCAAAGATGGGAAGCAACAACAGGAGGACTGGCAAGCGTCATCTGCAATATCTGTATTATCCCAATATATTGGTCAGGGCAGCCCTTTCTTCCCTGTGTCCATGAATCGTGCATGGTGTGTACAAGTTTGGGGGAGGGGGGTGTTGTTTGTTTGGGGGTTTTGTGGGTTTCAGTTTTGTTTGTTTGCTTGTTGGTTTTGGTTTATTTAATTTTATTTTATAGGACTGTGCGCATGCACGTATGTGTGTGTGTATAAAGCCCTTGGATTTAATTTTAGTCCTGCTTCTGTGTCTTCTCCTTATGTCTCTTCTTTCTTTACGATGTTTACTTACTCTTACTAATGCAGCACAGTGTGTTCAGAAAATGCTATATTTTATGCTCAGACCCAGCAACCCCATTTGTCCAGGCTCTGTCCTTACCCAAGAGCTCTGGGGCTCAAATAAACAAGGTGATATTACATTTATAAATAAAACTCTGCATGATTAACTCATGCAGCTGGCAGCAGAAAATAAGATGACACTTGAGGCTGCAAAGCTCATAGTCACAAAAGACTAAGGTTAATGAAATTGGACAGGGCAAGACTGTTTATTGCTACTGCCGCTCCTGGACCATCATCCATGAAGAACATGGTAACAGAATACTCTGTTTAACCACAGGATAGGTAAAGTACGGGCATGCAAAAAGGGAACTTGTTTTTTCCTGCTTGTATGCCAACCCTGCTTTGGAGAAAGCACTGGTAGGCATCAGCACAGAGGCAAACATGAGCAGGGGATGCTGTGGTCACTACACCGTTCTTGCTGGCAGGAGATAAAGTAAAGGTATTAAAGATTTCATTAGCATGTACGTGTACAGCACGAGCTTCTGATCACTGGATACCCTCTCCCTGACCCTGAAGTCTGCTAAATCTGTAAGATACTTAATTGCATAACTTACTGAAAAGTTCCACTTTATTTCATAACTGAGCTGGTCTAACTTTAGTTTTTGAGTATTAACTCTTAGGTGTGCATTGGCCGAATGGACTCCTTCTATGGCTTCTGAATATCTTTTCCCTGGAAATTAGATCAAGATCCTTCAAGTCTTGCAATCTAAATTGCTGCTCTTTGACACTTGTTTGGCAATAGAGAAGGGCAGGATTCAAAACAGCATCTTAGAGGTGAAAGGCTACATATCCTGTTAGTGGGAAAAATCATCTACAAAAGCAGTGGTATTTGTCAAGAGGCTGGAAAAGTTCTGACATCAGGAAAAGCCTTTGTGAAGTCCACCAGAGTAACAGAAATGTATTCACCTTGATTTAAGGCATTCTTTTTACAGCAAGGCTGAGTTATAATGCAGGAACTGTGACAAGTAACAATTTATATGAGGAAATGGAAGTGCCATAGGGATTGGGTTCCAATGTAAACTTGTCCTGTGAAAAGGATATGAAATGAAGCAATGGTCAAATAAACCATGGCTTTTATTTTGTTTTCTTTTGTTTTGTTTTCTTCTTTTTTGTTTTGTTTTCAATATTGTTGGCGGGGGGAAGATAATGACAAAAAGAAAAGCAGAAGTAGAGGACTGTCTGACATTCAAGAAAGGCTTTCTTTATAATATACCAAAGAAATTGCTGAACATTTTATCCTTGTGAAAGTATTTCTTCTAGGATGTTGTTTAGATCATGAAAATATGTGGATTATTGATTACCTTGCCTCTGAATCAAGCCTGCAGGAATGAAAAGCTAATATAACTGATCCTGTTTGACATGGGACATTTTCTGAATTTTTTGCTCTTGAATCAATTCACTTTTAATAAAGAGTTGCTGGTTTTGTTCTGTTTCTTTTTTTTTTTCTTTTCCTTGTTTTGCTTTTCTCGTGCAGAGCAATAAGAACGCAATTAAATTGCAGTCCGGTGAGGATTTCTCCAAAGAAATCTGAACTGTTGCAGCTTAAATGCTGAGGAGCATCTTTCCCAGTGCTTCTTGGTTGGTACCAAATGACTATACAGTTGTTCTATCACTCTTTCTGTTACGCTCCACCAGTAGCAGGGAAGCTTTATGGGCACAAGAGGTCAGGCAGTTTGCTGAGCTTGCTTTTTTAACTCTGAAATCATGGCCCTCCTGCTCCATTGAACAAAGATGATCCAGAGTTCCTGGAGCAATTTTCCAAATAAAAGATGCTTTTTTTGTTAGCCAAATATATTGCAAGAATGTTTCAGCAGAAGATGTTTCCTGTAGTGTGGTAATTCAGATTAACATGCCGAGAGAGACATGCAAAGAAGCAGAGGCTGGGTAGACACAGACTGCATCACTGCGTCCATGAGGTGACCCAGTAGAACCAATGTAGAGGTCATAGACTCTGGTAAAGCATTCCACTGAAATGAAGCCTTGCCTTGAATCAAGCAGGGCTGGGATTTGAATGAGAGATTTTTCTTGGTTCCCTNCCCTTTCCCTTTCCCTTTCCCTTTCCCTTTCCCTTTCCCTAGTAAATGATCTAATTATTTTGTGGAATTTCTTTTGCCTTTTTTTTTTTAGCCAAAAATAATCTCATCTTTCATTTAAAAAATACTGCATTTGGTCCTATAGAGAAAAGCAAAACTTCTATGAGATCAGAAGCTTCATGTGTTTTTACTATGCTCTGGTGCTAGCTCTGTTACAGACGCTGAGCAGGAGATCCATGTTTGTGCCTTCAGGCTTTTACCTTAATATTCATCCAAACTGATAGTTTCGTTAATTTATTAATGGTAGGTAATTTTAAATGAAGCAATAATGCCATCAGCATGACATGAACTGCCTTTGCTTTGCTCCCCTCTTTGACCTCTAGCACTTTACTTAGGGATGGCCTTATTCTATGTAGGATATCATGATGAAGTGAGATGAACGTGGAAACCTCCATGCATATAACAACGTGTGTCGGGGACAGCAATGCGCCAGAACATTCCTTTGCAGGTTTTGCATGTGCCTTCAAGGAGAAAATCCTCAACAGCTCCCTGCCTGACTCCAGGCGTGCCCTGCAGATACCCGGGAAGAAGGGTACAGCCACCAGAACGAAGAACCTTGCAAAAACCCTTCCTCTCCCAAAATCGCCTTTTTGCTACCACCTAGTGGACATAAAGAGGTGTGAGAAAACAGACTTGCAGAGAGGGGGATGTCAGGAACAGGGAAAGAACGTGCAGAAGTGTGTACAGAAATTTCCCCTGATTTCATTTTGCTTTTCCTGGGCCCTGACCCTGCTGGTCTTACTCTTAGTCCATGGTGTAGTTTAAACAAGCCCAAGACAGAGCTGTGCCATTCCCTCATCTGAGATCTGCCTGCCATGGTGCTACAGCCCCTTCATTTGGTGCTCCTTGATGCTGGACACTTGCTTGTGCTTGCCTGTTTAGGGACAACACACGCCGTAAAACTGCCCGAGATCCCACATGGTCCCCCCTGCACTGTTTATATTGAAGAAAAGACCACACCAGTCTTCTAACGCCATACTGGGTTTCATCAAGAGATCAAAGGAGCCTTTGTTGAATGTTCTGGACCATGACCTGAGTGCCTCATACCAAGAGATGTCAGTCAGTAATAGGAAAATACCACAACAACTTGTCCGAAGGCCACAAAAGCGTGTATCAAGAAACTTGATTTATATGCTTTGAAAGGTGGCTTTGGCCTAAAGAGATTACTATGTATTGAAAGCAGAGAATATTTTTATCTTAGAGTCCATGTATACACCCAAATTGCAAGTCTAATGAAGCAGTAACAGAACGTTATAATTAAGCACCTAAGCATTGTTCGATGGAAGTGGCCTTGGAAGCCTTACAGCCCTGCTCAATGCTGAGGAGGGGACGGGAGGACCAAGGCTCTGACTGGCAAATATTGATTTCATTTTCCTGCAATCAGCCAAGACTGGAGAATAAAGAAACACAGGACAACAGGAAAGGCAATCAACTCACTTGTGAAGTGAGGCTGAGGTGGTAAAAAGGCAACTAAAGACAGACACAAATAGTGATAGGTCTGGATATATGGCAGCTGCATAGTAAATGCAACTGTAGAGTAGATACCATTTTGGTCAATCTCCCAGGAATTTTTCCCATAAATAAACATAGATACTGAACTGAGTCAACCACATGAGACTTAGCATTAGTCCAGTACCCACTAGACACTTGCTCATGTATGGTATGCAGCACTAGTGACTTCTATGTACCAGCTGATGCCTGCTGAGAACCTGCTCAGTTCTGTCTTGTTGATTCCCCGCTGGTTTTGTTGTTTTACGGCATGCTAACAAATCTGTGCAACAACATGAAGCAAAAGCAATGCTGGGATAATTATGTGTTTGGTGTCTCTTAGTGAAAATTCTATTATTTCAGGTACATTATCAGTATTCATTTTGCATTTCTCTCCAGAAATCTCTTCTGTTCAAGAACATGAATGAGTACTACTACCCAAGGTTTTAAAGCCACTGCCAGCAGAACAACTTCTTTTAATGAATACAGAAGAATCTTTCCTAGCACTTCAATTTAAAATGTTAATACTGAGCTTTAAAAAAAAAAAAAAAGAAAAAAGGACAAAATACTAAATTTCCTCTAGAAAGAAATAGCGGTAGTTGGAAAACCTAAAGTTGAACTCTGAAATCCAGTTAATGAGATAGGCATTACAATATACAGGAGGACTTGATCCATTTTTTGCTTAATATATCACATGAAGTTTGTAAAGTAAAGGATTTTCTTGTTATTGGTCCAGAGCTCCATTACCCATATCCCATGGTTTGCAGACACAGATGATTTTGTGTAAATCACAATATTATAAATCAAATATATTTCACTCTGTTCATGCATGTGAGGGAATTAAACACAACTTCAGATCTATCAGGTCAGGACTACAGCAAGTAAATCCACTTCCATACATACATAAAATCTCTGTGATTTTACATTTATTTTAGAACTTACATAACCCAGAACCACACACATATGTCCATCACAGAAGAGAAGCAGGAATCAGATACAGAGGGACTATATACTCATCTAATACAATGCAAATTGTACTTCAGTCCCTAATCTCAGAATTACATCCCTCCAGTGTCAGAACTGCCTGCGTCTGCAGCAGGGAAAAGGGAGATATAATCTCAGCTGGTATTGTGCAGCCTCCTCATGTTAGCTGTATGAATTACAGAAGAGAAGAGGAAACCTGTCTGGCTCTTGCACTTTCAGTCAGAGACTGGGTTTTAGAAAATGTTCGTTGAAATTCAGTGTGCATGTGATAAAACCCATGTTTATTGAAAGAAAAGGTATAGTTTAAAAGATGAATGCTATCTTACACAATTGGAAGACACAGATTTAAAATGTCTGTTCTTTTTAGATCCCAAAAGACAAACTAAACTGAATTGCTGAATATAACAGTAATTTACAAAACAACAAATAAAACCACAAAAAATCCACAAACAAACAAACAAAAAAAGAAATAAGTCACAAGGCTATAACAATCTTCCTAACATGCAATAAAAATTATGAACCAAAGATTATGTCAGCTTTTTTTGTTTTTTTCTGGGCAAGATAGAACTAGTAACATTAACACAGGAATCTTCAAGGTAATCATCTAAAATGACAGCAGAGGGTGCTATCATTTCTCCTTCGGCTCATAGTGTCATAAGAGAATCCATGGGCTCGCTTTTGTGTTCCCACTCTCAAGAATCTTAAAAAAAACCTCCAACAAATCTTGAAATTCAGTGGAAGTATTCCAGAGGAGATTTAGAGACAAAGAATGGAGGAAGAAAACATATACTTGTATGTATTTAAGGCCAGAATTCAGATTCAAAATATGACAGCTGTACCACAAGCACTTTGGTTTTACAAAACTAAAATGTAGAGAATTTTGTTGTTTTCTGTTTATGTTTTCTGTAGAAACATAAATGTCAGACTTTTTATTCTGTAAATATTTCTCCCTCATGATTTAATAATTTGTCTGCTACATATTGTTGTCCTCAGTGGACTGCTCAAACAGAAATGCAGGATAATATTGGTAAATGTTTGCAATGTCCTATCTACAACAGCCACTTGGTCACTCTTTGGAAGAGTTGACAAAAGAACACATTGCATCCTTTCCTGCCCTCTAAGATAAACAAATGATCTAGAAATCGTCCTCTGTCTTTTCTGCCATCTGAAATCTCTACTTAACCAGTACATACAAAGCATGGTTTTCATGGACTTGTTTTTCCCTCCCTTCCTTTCATAGCTTGATTGCTCAAAGCATGGCCTATGAGGTCCCAGTCAAGTCAAATACTGACACTCTGGTCAAGTTTGACTGAAAAGACAACCCTGGCAGGAGGTTACATGCTGAACTTGCTGCCATGCTGCGTCCCTCAGGATCAGCACAAAAATGCCAGAACACAGCCCATGGTTTCTAAACCCACCAGAGGCAGGATGAACCCTTCACATTATGTTATTTCACTAGAACCAGCCAGACCCAGATCTGAACTTTACTTGTCATAAATTTAGAGACTCAGCCCCATTCCAGGTTGGCTTTAAAATCCAATATATAAGAAGACAATCTTGTTTAGGTCTTATTTGTTTAATTTATGTTAATTTAAAATGCATAAGGTACAAGGTCTGTGGGGCATTCTTACAGCATAATAAATAGAATAAATTGACTAGACTTGTCACGGTAAAAAAGAAATTGCAAAGATTTTGTTGTTGTGTCAGTTTATTTTTAAGGGAAGTAATGTGAAGTTATTTTGTATGAGGCCCAAAGGTCTCATCAAGCAGATGATAACAAGGCATGAGCTCAGTTCAGTCCATCAGGAGATGTAATCCCAACCCCACTGTAGTCCTGGCAAAGTTCCCACTGATTCCAGTGGGGTCAGGTTTTCACATCACAAGGTCTTATCACCTCAGGAAAACTGAGGATCTGGCTCACCATCTGTTTCTGTCAGACCCACTCTGGCCTCACCTCTGTTATTCTCACATAAATTCCCTCATTCTTCTCTCCTACCTATGGATTCATCTAGTCCCACCTTACTGGCTTTACATCTGAGATATTGTATCTTGATCTCAAACAAGAGGAGGCTCTGCCGAGTCTCTGCCTGGTGTAGTGTTTGATGCGTGTTTTTTCTGGGCTCACAGTCAGACCCAAGCCATGGAAATAACTTCAAGACAAAGCGGTAGCTAGTGGAAGACTGAGGATTTTCCATTTTTGGAGGATGTCAGAGGTAAGCTTCTGCATTATATACTGGATTCTGGAGTACTGAATAGATTTTTTTGCAAGTCAGGGTCAGCATTGTGTTTAAACCGAAGAATTATTTATCTGTTTCAGTAGGCCAAGTTGCCTTTTACTATCTCTCAGAAGTTAGCAAAGGCTGTCTTTCTGCAAGCCTTTTGTGCATTCAAGGCTTTCTAGTATCTTGCTTCTCTTTTCTCATTCTGTTTTATATAAATTTTTCTTCTAGATCTTTATTCCCTTTATTAAAACAAATACTGGCATGAAAAATACTCTGTCTGTGAACTATTAAATTTAGCTTAAAAAGCAAGGAACTCTGATTACTAAAGAGTTCTGTACCACTATTGTACCCTTTACTCTGGTTGTATCCTCTTGGGTTCCTGCGTTTTCTCTACACTCATGAAGATAAATTTGTTGGTATTTTCTTAAGGAATTAAAAGTCATCATTTGGGGGTTAAGATCCAAAATAGCATGTACCTAGAGCAGGGCTGAAAATTAATTAGACCCTTACACGCACATCAGTCGCAATCTGGACTGTGACTCGATCCAAAATGACAGTTATTAGATGCAAGATAAATAGAGAAGGTGGAGTCACCTAAACATGGGTGAGGGACTTGGACAGAATTTAGATTGCATGGCTAACAATCCAGGACAGCCATGAACAAAATCTTTGCCCTGGGGATTAGGCACTCTTTGTTCAGAAAGCTTTCTTGGATGCTTCCGTGTGTGTCTACAGGATTGCTGGCATATTAACTGAGCAGAGAACCCTCATGTTCTATTTTCTATAAAATTAATTTGTGATTCTCAGAGCACTCATCCCTGGGGGTGGTAAATTGCTTTGGTACATAGTTGAGATATCTGATACCTCTGGATTCAACTTAGAGCATTAAAAATAATCACCACTTCCATTAGAAAATGAATGGGTGCTTAGGGAACTTTGTACCTGTGGTGATGCCCCCACCCTGTATAATGTATCCCAGCTTGACCATTTCCCCATGGAACACTAGATTTTTCACAGCTGATTCTGATGATGCCCCAGCCTTGACTCATTGAATTGGTGGAATATAAATCTTTCTGCTCCTGCCTTCCTCCCAGGGTCCACAAAACCATAAAAATTCCTTCCATATCTGAAAGATTAATTTAGGGATCATTACTTGTGTACCTGTTTCTTATTTTTGTGTGCCATCCACTAACTCTCACTGGTGCGCCCCTATACAACCTTTGTGTATTACTGAAAGCAGCTTAGAGTTCAAAGCTTCTGTTGCAATGACAATCAGCTATTTGTACTATTCTGTAGCAGAGTTTGGAATGAAGTATTTGGTATATCATATGTTTAAATACCAATTTCGAAAAGAGTTTTCCCAGGCTATGCTGAAATGCCCATTCTCTTGATGGACTGCCTACCTTATTCCTATTTTTGAAAGTATTAGGGAAGGCTTTACTCCTAACCTTTAGCTGTGATCTGACTGAGCAGTTTCACTTCTGGTGGTAAACATCATGAATATTCCAAAATCTAGCATAGGGGATGGGGCTAAAAGGTGATGATGATGATGACAATTTGCCAAAAAGAGTAAACAGATAATGTTTTCATACAATCCAACAGCTTGCCAGAAGTAATAGTTTGGACTTTTGTCCTATGAATTATGTGAAGATGTACATATTCAACTGTTTTGTTTTAGGTAAACTCATTTCTTTCTTGTAGAGCAAAGGAGAAATAGGAATGCTATGATGTTTCCCTCCTTCATCGCGCAGTCTGCTAAATAATTTGTGGAAATTAAGAAATAACACGAAGACCTTATGCCTGGTATATCAAACTCAGAAGTGCAGATGAAGTCACCCTTATTTGAACCATTTATAGGAAAAATATATTTACCAGCAAGAGCCTGAGGTTCCAACCGGTTGGCTGGAATGCACACTGCCAGCTGTGATGATAGTTCAGTGTTTCTGGACAACAATTTGCCCTATCATATAGGGCAGAGGCTTGAAGGTGCTGCTGCAACACCGCAACACCTTTTCAGGCATTCTGCTCCTCTGAAAATGAAAGCAGTCAATGTTGTGATGCTCTTTGTGTTTTTGTGGGAGTGGCTGTATAAAACTGGCAGCCAATGTGAGCATTAAAGCTCCTAACGAAAGACTTCTGAAGGCTGAGTGTGTGTGTATGTATGTAAGGGAGTAATGTTGTCCACTTCTGTCTTCCTGACTTTTTATTCAACTTCTAGCATATAGAATTTTCTATATTTTAAACTCCAGTGGATTTGAAGGAAATAGATGTGGAACCAGAACTCTGATCTACAATTGGTTTTAAGATCTTCTCTGACATTCTCTTTACTTCATTTTTCTGTCTGGGGAAATGTTATTATAGCATTGAGTTACAGAATGTTGTGGTTAAGTCTTATAAAAATCTAGAATAACAAATATTCATTCCAAGCCCAAAGAGCCTTCTGTATTTCCAGAAAAGTACTTCCACAAAAGTACTTTGATAATTAATTTACAAAATATTTTTTTCAAAAAAAGTTTTGAGAAGAGTAGACTGATTAAACCAAACATAACTCTAACAGACAGGAGAGATAAATCAGGTTTCCCTTCACTTCAGTTATAAGGAATGCCAAGTGGCAAATGCCTCTTTTCCCACACTAGCTATATGATAAAAATCAAAAGGCAATATTCTGAAATTCTGAAGTTTTAGAACTGTTTTCAAAACCTCAAATTTGGAATCAGATCAAAGTTATGAATACAGCAAAACCATCCCACCTAGAGTGCTCACTGGGTGTTACCTTCTACATGCAATAAAATAGCTCATCTCCCTTCTATGTTACAATGATTTCACTAAGTACCTGACATTTACAGCTGGCATTGCACTAGTGAGGGATTTTCACTCTCTTCCTCAAATGGAAGTTTCCCATGAAATGATAAGGAACATTTCAATAGTTGTGACAGAAACATTAATAACTCTGCTTTGCCCAATTTTATATGTGTCTAAATATAGAGCATTTCAGTATATAAAGCAGGAACATAAGTGCTAGTATCTCGGACACTTGTAGCACACACAGCTAAATATTCAAATGTACACATTTCAAAACCACACAGACATGAACATTTGCAATTCAGAACCCAAACTCGTTCAATAAAAAGGCAGAAAAAAATTCTTTATGTCTCAGGTCAAAGTACCCTTATGCTGCTATTTTATGAAGGAAAATTAATGACCATTTTTTACAAAGGAAGCCGCTCTTGTCTGTAGTTTAGAACTGATTAGTAAGTGGATATGCAGGAAGCTCTCTATGGAAATAGACAAATATGAGTCTGTGCACTTCAATCTATTTTATACATGTTCTGCAAGACCTCAACAACTAGAGCTAATGCTCCCTCAGCTCCATTGAACTAATTAAGCCAGGTCGTTATATTAATAATGGGTTGCCCTTCTGTCTGCATTTATGGCACTTAGCAAGTCAGTGCAAGAGTGAACGCTTATCTCACGAAGGAGAGAGCTCCTGACAATGAATTAGATTAATCCATCAAGAGAATTAATGTGACTTGATTACTGAAAAATCTGGCATACATAAACAGATATCTGCAGCTGTATAGGAAGTAAGCAACAACACTCTGAACCACCCGAGCCTGTACTATTGAATGAAGAGGTGGCTGACACCAAGGCATGGTGACAGGCGACTGATGTGGTACATGCGAAGGAAGGGTGCCAGAGGATCTCAATGTTGCCATCAATGCTTAGGTAAACTCGGCTGGGTTGGCATTTTGCCACAAATATTTCTAATGTCACCTGTAATGTAAAAATACTTCATCTAATTAGTTTTCAGTTCTCTTTCTTCCTCAAGAGGCATGAAGTATTGGAGATACTTGAAAACTAATTGAGAAAAGCTCTGCAGTCACCACCCCAAAAACATAAAATCGACTGCACTTTGGGCATGGCTTTGACAGCCTTCTTGTTTTGTCAGATCTTTCAGCAGCCATTTCACCTCCTTCAGTTCATGTGTTGATAGAGTGCCATAGACAAAGCTCCTAATGGCTTGGAACCTTAGTCCTGTAAGCTGGTAATAACTGGCTAAGAGCAGAATGCAGATTCTTCCATATCATAAATACTAAAATATAATGAAAAGCTGGGATAAAGGAAAAGGTTTCAAAATTGTTGAAGTGGAAATTTCTAAAGAACAAAGGTTTTCTTCTTGGCAGAGAGAAATATGCATGTGAGCTTCTTTGTATCATGATTTAGTATGAAACACATTAAAAAGAAATTGTAAGTTTTTAAACTGATCTTAATGCTGCTGCCTGAAAGTTGATGGGTAGTTCCAGGATTTCCCTTATCAAGAACACAGCTCTAGAGATCTAGCAACAGCAGCCAACATTTTTGATTAATCACTGACTGCACCAAAGGGGAGAAAGCCTTTGGCTTATAGTCTCACACCTACAAACCCACTATATTAAATTTGTTTTTCTCATAAATAGTGAAAAAGGCATGAAGTGATTCAAGTCCCACAGGAGTGTTCTTCAGACTCTCCGTGTCCCCTCTGCCCTCCCAGCCACAGGCTGAGGATCCAAAGATTAGGCTTGGTGAACTGCCAAGGACCTTTGTAGGCACTGGAGCAGGGAACAAATTGTCCATACGTCCATTGTTTGTTAAACAAACAAACAAACAAAACTGTCTATTCAATTAAGCTGTTTGTTTAAAACAAGATATATGGAAGGAACTTAAGACTTTATGGGTACAAATTTGTTTAGGTATTTGTCTGCAGTGTAACACATTTGCAGATGAGGGTACTGGAGCACTCTTAGGCCTCAAAGGCATGATTCATGGCACTATGTTTCCGAACAATACATAGTAATATATGTAGCTCAACAAAGCCATAAAATAGCTATTTGTATGCATAATAGCAAACACATAGTAAAACCAATAAATTTTGAATCAAATCTGACAGCATGGGAATCCCGGGGTGCGGCTTGCAAAGGAGGTTTTAATCTCAGGTATAACTATTAGTTTGACTAATGATGTGTACAGAGCAAGGAGCTGTTTCAATAAGCAGTAGAACACAAGGAAGAAAAAAAAATCAAAATAAAATAATGTCCTATGCAGGCTATCTTGACACATTTTTGACTGTTATTTCAAAATCAAATTTCCACAAATAAAGAGAAAAATGTCATTCATTGTGTCACTTTTTGCAAAGTCAGAAGGTTAGAAGAAAATAATTTTGTAACTGAGCATAAAATAGGCATTTGAAAAATTATTTAGCTGGGAAAAAACACAATTTTTTCCACATTAAGATAACTTAAGAACACCCAAATTGATTTTTATTAGACTTCTCATAATCACTTTCTGAGCTGACACATGCATGAGACATTCAGCCCCAAAGGTCACTTCTGAGAAGGCTATAAGTAACTGGAAACAGCACTGCAGGATGAAATGATGTCTCATTGCTGACTATTACTGCTGCAGAGTGATGAATATTTTACTCCTGAGGCTAAGACACAGATCCTGTAAATAAATTTTTATTTCAGGGCTGATAGCTGAAACATGATGTGACTGAGCTGGTTTTCCCAATCTTATTTTTTTATTTAAGGAGAGGGCGAGATGGATGCTGGCAAGGCCCGTGGGCATGTGTTGGAGGGAGGCCAGCACACGGTTTTCTCTGCAGCCCTGACTCCTCACACCCCATGGTGAGCAGCTGTGCCCACTGTGCTGCCCTCCTCCTCTTTCTCCTCCTCTTTCTCCTCCTCCTCCTCCATGCTGCCCTTGCCCAGGCTGCTCAACACTCCTAAAACCAACGCAAATATTGATGGTCAGCCCGGCTGTGACCACTTTGTTCACTTTCTCCAGGCTTTGGTCACCCCCATGCTTTATTCTCCCCCTCTCCTCTCAATTTTGCTGCCAGCATCAGTCCCTAAGGCTGTTCAGCCTGGAGAAGAGGAGGCTCAGGGGTGACCTTATCACTCTACACCTCCCTGAGAGGGGGCTGTAGCCAGGTGGGGGCGGCATCTTCTCCCAGGTAACAAGCGACAGGGCAAGAGGGCACAGCCTCAAGCTGCACCAGGGGAGGTTCAGGTTGGGCATTAGAAGGAATTCATTCACAGNGCCTCGCTGCCCGCTCCGCAGGCTCCGGCGTGGGCGCGGCCGCTGCTGCTGAAGGTGCTGCTGTGGGCCGTGCTGCTGGCGCTGTTCGCCGAGCTGGAGCTGGGGCTGCCCTACTTCGTCCTGTCGCTGCTCTACTGGATGTACGCCGGCACCCGCGGCCCCGCCGAGCGGCGGCCCGGGG